>VWZW01000312.1:51033-198323 GCA_013397115.1 Edolisoma coerulescens | reverse complement strand
ATTGGGCGGTGTTAATTATTTTTCTAAATAAAACTGAAGGAGCAGAGCTTTATCTGCCAGTACCTGCTGCAGCCTCATTCTGACAGCTTACTCCTGGCAGCTGTTCCCCTTCTTGGGCTTCTAGAACCATCCTTAGAGAGCTGTGTGGAAGCACAGGTACAGAAACCTGAGAGCCCTGAGTCCCAGGTGAGGGGTGTTGGTCTGTCCTGGGCCTCAGAGGCCAAGGTACAATACCAGCTTTTCTCACTGTAGTCGAGTAATTTCACAAAATGAGTTTCCTATTTATAAGCTGAGCTCCNTTTCTTACAAGTGGGAAGAAGAGCACAGTGAGCACGACTCATCTGTCAGCAGCTCTATGAAAAGCTGGTGCTGACCAAGCAGGAGGCAGAGATCTCTCCCCAAACCGAGTGTGTACAAAGCACTGAGTGAGTTGTGACGAGAACAACAGCTCTGATGGAAGTGTGAGCCAAGAACAACAGCTCGACAGGGAACTTTACACTTTCCCTGACAGCTCCTTGGGGCGGAGACAGTTAAGTTTCTGCGTTTGTAAGGGAAACATGGCATTCCTTAAAGCTGAGCCTCCTCCCTCGGGTTTCCACTGAATGCCTGAGAGATGACAGCAGAGGGTGTCTCCAGCAGGCTCCTATTAAACAGGAGGAATTAGCACGGAGGGAGCAACAGCGAGATCCCAGATTTGACCACAGAATGAGCTAAAAAGCTTTGCATCAGCAGCAGTTTGCAGTTTTTTGACCCACTGGCTGCATACAACTCCTGTTCAGGGTGTTCCTGTGCCCTCGTGTTGGTGCCTGCACCTGCCCGATGTGCGAAGGGCTGTGCTGGGAGGGCAGATCAGCTCCGGACAGAAAGTGCTGAGGCAGCAGTGAGGCAGGGCAGACGATCCTTGGGAGGGCAGCTGTGGTTCAGACACACTCACAACTGGTTTGGTATCCCCAGCAGCACAAACCCGGCTGGCAGGGGAGCTGGTGAGCCGAGCATGCGGACAGATAGAACACATACAGACAGGAAATAGGGGAGAAAAGGGAAATATTAGCGTTTGTAAAGCTCTGAGGGGGCTCTGGTTAGTTCTTGAGTCCTGAAGTCCCATTTCTATTTTTAGCTCGGTGACTGGATGGCTTTGGGAAGTGATTTGAGGAGCTCAAGCCAGGTGTGAGTCTGGGGAGAGGACAAACCAGGGGCACCAGGCAGTTCATGCCATGCAGCAGCCCCCACCACGCCCTTTCCTGTTCACGCCGTGGCCGCGGGCAGCCCTGCCAGCCACGCTGCCTGAGCGGGGAGAAGGGAAAAGGAGGGGTTTCCAAATCGCTGATAACCCACAGCGTTCCTTGGAAAAGAACAGGTGGTGGTGAGCAGCTCTGGTGGTGTCTCTCCTCTGAGACAAAAACGCTCCCAGAAGTTTCTGGGAGCTGCTTGGGCGGGTGCCGACTTTTGGCCGTGCCTCAGCCTCGTTCCCTGTTAGAGGCAATATTGACTTATGGAAAGAGGCACGGAGCATACTTGGCATGGGTGTTCCGAGTTAAAAATTGTCAGTCTGGGCAAACAGACCTTTGGGGTGAACGGCAGGAAAGCCAAGTGGCTGCGCTGCATTATTACAGCTCCTTTCAGAACACAGAGTGACCGGCTGCTGCTCCGGGCGCTGAGCACCCGGCTCGGCGGGTTTGGAGAGGCGCTGCAGGCTTTGGAGCTCAGTGCTTCAGATCAAACCCATTTCCTTCCCCTCGGTGAGGTGTTTGTAGTGCCTCAGTGAGTCAATAAGCTGTGCACGTGAGGAATGCACCTCACAGCTGAAGGTGAGCGATTAGTGTGGCTGTGCTGGAGGTGATGAGATTAATTACTCCTTCCCAGGTGAATTAGAGCTGCAGAAATAAGATACATGAGATACTTAGTCTGAAATACCAATGTGAGGCATTTTCAAATGGAGTGGTATCCTGCATATGACTCTCACCACAGGACGTGTATCTCGATCGTTAATTTTGTAGCAGTGTCTAGTCAGGAGAATAACCAGTACCTGGGAGATGTGGGGCACGTGTTCTACAAAAGCTGCTGTGCACTGGCAGTAAGCAACTGATCACCTGGGTGAGATCACAGTGCTGTGGTGGGGCTCTGCTGAGAGTATGGAGGAACAGGGAAATAATTTCTCGATTAAAATATAATAAAATTCGAAAGAGTACAAGTGTTGTAATGAGTCCATCCCCACCAAGGCAAGGTCCTGCTCCGTGCCTGGGGAACAGCTCTGCTGTGTGTCTGTATCATAGAATCACAGAATGGGTCAGGTTGGAAGGGATCACAGTGGGATCATCCGCTCCAGCAGGGTCATCCCGGAGCACACGTGGGACAGGATTGTATCCAGACAGTTCTGGAATATCCCCAGTGAGGGAGACTCCACTGCCTCTCTGGCCCCTGTTCCGCTGCTCGGTAACCGCACAGTGAAGAAGCTCTTCCTCGTGTCTAGGTGGAATTGCCTGTGCACGTTTCTGCCCGTTGCTCTTGTCCTGTCTCTTGGCTCCTCTGAGCAGAGCCTGGTCCACGAACACGAGCCCAGGCGGCCACAATCCGCTGAGGAGTTAAACCCCCCGCCCGCAGAGTTTGACCTCGTCCCACGCACTGGGCGGGGCCGGGACTCGAACCCGTGACCGTGTGGCCCGCAGGGCCCGCGCTGGNATGGGGGGGACCGCTCCGCACGGTGTTTGGGGAAGGGTAGGGTGCTTAAGGGTTCGGAGCGGCGAGGACACCCGAAGGAAACAAGGATCTACCTGTCCGGTCGCAGCGGTTCCCCGCGGAAGAGTAGAACAGCGAAGCCGCTGGAGGGGTGGAGTTGTGGCTTCCCGGGTGAGGAGGAGGCAGTGGGACACGGGAGAGCGCTGAGCAGGGGGATTGAGTGGGACAGCAGAGTGAAAACAGTGGAGAAATCCAGTATATTGGTTCTGTTTCCGTGGTTTGGAGGGGGAAGGAGGCAGCTAAGGGGGGAGAAAGTGTGGACAGAAGTATAGCAGTGCAGGAGGATGTGAAGAATAGAATAGAACAATAGAAGAACCAGAGAGTGGGGGAGAAGAAGAAATAAAGTAAAACCAAGAATATCCAGGAGTATAGAGAGCATAAAATAACAGATAAGGGGGGTGTAGAAGAGGTCTCGGACAGCTGTTGCTGGCAGCAGTGCCCTCCCTCCCCTCTGGCCTGGTTATGGATGGGATGCTGTTAAAGATGCATAAAGGGTGACAGGGTCAGTGAGGGCTCTCCCAACAGAGTCTGGAAGTCCTTTGTGGTGGCCCAGACACTTAAGTACATTTCTTGCACTTAAAAAACTTCTTGGTTTATCTTTGGCTTGTTAAATTTTATCTTAACTTAAACTGTTTGTTTGTAGTTTAAGAAAAATCTGAGAAAAGTTTGATTTAAGGGGCTGGGCCCCCCTTCCATGTGTAGGGAATTACTTGTGGTTTAGGTTTCTCAGCTGTACCCGATAAAGTCTGGACACACTGACCCGTCTTTGGCAAGGTAATGGATTCTTGGCTACCCATGTGTTATAAATAGAAGTCTGAAAGTCTTAGCAGAAAACTAGCAATCCCACAGTGATTTACTTTATTTATAGTTTATACTGTCTATTTATAAAATGCAGCTATCGTTGTGGCAGTGCTGGTATTTGTTTGAATGTTGAAGTACTTCTAAGTGAAGTGTAGTTGAGAAGTTCAAATCCCAGCCAGTAACTGCTCGCTTTGGTGAGACCTTTGTGGTCAACCCGAGCAGCACTGAGCGGGTGGAACTCTAGTAACAAGTTTGTGAAATGTCTTTCAGAGTCTTTAGGCTGTTTGTGTCTCACCTGTGCGTGTGGAAGTGTTAATGTAGAGCCTGTTGTCTTAAATGGGAAGAAATTCTTAGGCTTTCTGAAGGTGAAGTTGTTCAGACTTGATGTAAAGCTGCGCTGCAAAACTCACAGTTGCAGGAAGCTGTTTCATTTCACTCCTGAATTCATCTCTCAGGTTGTGTCTGTGATGTTAAATTGCCTGAGGTTTGGGAATTTTTTGCGTTTGCCTGTTTCCTTGTTTTTAAATAATTTGCTACTTAGTTTGGGGTTTTTTAAAAATACTTTTAAAGTTTTATCAAGTTGTTTTTTGCCTCATTTAGACACTGAGGATGCCAGCGAAACAGACCTGGCAAAGCACGAGGAGGAGGACTTTGTAGAAATGAAAGAACAGTAAGTAACCCATTCCAGTCACAAGTAAGGTGATGTTCTATTTATTTGTGGGTTTGGGGGTGTTTATTGCCTAAAACTTGGCGAAGTTTTGGGCCAAGATTGAGACTTTTAAGTGCTTACCCCAATGGAATGGCTCATGAGTCCATACACTTGTATTTCTGCTCTCCCCAGTTGCTTTCTCTGTTCTACATAAATTCAGGGAATTAAGGGCTGCTGCTGTTTTGGGCAAAGAAATAACAATGAGTTCTGGGAGAAGCTGCAAATGGATCCTGCTGGAGACAGATCCTTTAAAGAAAATAAAGGCTCTGCTTTAGATAAGCTAAGGAAAAATAAGGTGCCTATCCAAATGCCTTAAACAATTGAATTCTAGTCCTGAACCAGAAATGGACTTTTGGAGACTTGAAATAGTTTCCCCATGGTGTTTAGGAGCATTTGCAGTATTTTGAGTTCTTTCTTACTGGCAGAGACATGTTTTTATACAAGTCAGGAAGACATGGCCAGTGTTAAACCACAGATGTGCGGTAAAAGAAAGGCAGGTTTGCAGCAGCACCAGGAATAGAGTTTGGTGGTTTTTTTAATAATGTGGGGAGCTAATACACAGATAATAAAACTTGACATAGTGGAAGAATGATTCTGCTGTGAAGTTTCTGGTGTTTGTAGATCTAAATGTCATTTTAGATTTCAACATTAAAAAAAAAATCCTATTTTATCCCAAATTGTAAACCCATTGTAGAACCAAAGAAGTGCCAGAATTTTTAAAACAGAATGAGAACCTTTCATTTGAATAAAATGCTTTTAGTTTGTGGTTTGTTTGTTTCCTGAAGTTTTGAAAAGTTTTTGATTCTGTGTAAACATGTAACTCAAAGAGATGGTGGAATAAATTATGTGTGCTTGGTGTTTAAAGTTTCATGCTGTGTTTGCAGGATGTATCAGGACAAACTGGCATCTCTGAAGAGGCAGTTACAGCAATTGCAAGAAGGTAAGCTTTGAAGAGTAGCTTTGTTTTTTATTTTCAGCACTTTCCAAATGTCATAGAAGGAGGGGGGTTTTGAAGGATGTGAGCAGCATCCTTCACTGCATGTTGGCTCTCAGCTGCGCTGCAGAGTTAAAAATTCAGCTACTTCCCATCTTTTCTCCATCTTAACTCCGCTTGTAGTTAAGCCTCTGTGCTAAAACATTTCTTAAAAGGGGTAATCCACTTTTTACAAAAGCAGGGAATGTGCTTTGAGCAGTGTTTGGCTCCTTGAGGATATTTAATACTTGGGGAAGAAAATTCAATGGGAATCTACAATTTATTTCCACTAGGTACTCTTCAGGAATATCAGAAAAGGATGAAAAAGTTGGACCAGCAGTACAAAGAAAGGATACGAAATGCAGGTAAGTGGAATTTCTCTCTAAGACACTGTGAATAACTTAAATGTGTGTTTTGTATAACACCTGAAGTCAAAAAGAGGTAATTCTGCCCTTTAAAGAAGAGGAACTTGCTGGAGCAAAGGGATCTTTGGGTACATATTAGGGTTTTTTCAGAGTCCACCAAACATGACAGGATCTACCTTGATTATTTTCTTCCCTTGATCAGCATTGTTTGCTGACTGATAAACAGTTTTAGTCTTCATTTGTGTGAAACAGCACAAGTGAAAGTATTTCATTTTTATCTGCCTAACCCAGTCTCCCACTTGGGTTTGTTGTTTTGTGGCCCTTGCTGAAGCCTTTGGGTGCCCTGTCTCCTTCAGTTTGCAGGAGCGGGAAGGTGGGAGGACGTGCTTTCCCAAAGACCTGTTCTGTGCTTTGGAATAAGGAATACAGTGGATTTGCTGCTGGAACTGTTGTTCTGCTTCACTGTGATATGGAATGGGCTGCCTGGACTTTGTGTCCTGCTCTTTTTCAAGGAGCAAAGGCCCGAGTTAATTTTTCAAGTGCCCAGTGCTCGTCCTTCTGGGTGTTTTTATTGTGTCGCTGCAGAGGAATGGCTCGGAAATCAGATCCATCTGCTTGCCCTCACTCTTTCTTGTTCACTTTCAAGTAGTTTCTTACCTTGGATATTGAAGCAGGGCCTTTTATAGAAGGCATTATGTGGAAATAGGAAATGTAGCTGCTCCTCCTTTAGACAAAGAAAGCAATTCTGTGTTTCTGAAAGTGCTGGGGAAAGTAAAGGATTTGCTTGGGGAACGGAAGTGGTTCGAACAACCTCTTGATGACAGGAATCTGTCTCCTGAGATGAATTTCACTAGTGGTTTGGGTTAGAAAAGACCTTCAGAAAGACATTTCATGTGCACTAGAGCTGCATCCTGGCAAGCCTGGGCTGTTTTGATAAAATTAAGCCTAAGTGCAAATTGGTATTTCTGGCTGGCCATGAGCAGTGCTGCAGCAGCAGAGTTCTTCCACAGGAGGGCAGGTGGTGATCACTTGGAATTTTATGATTAAAAAATCCATCTGCCTTGTACTACAGAAATAAGGATCTTCTGTGTTTGTCCTTGCCACGCTGAGGTTTATTAAAGCAGCAGTTTAGATTTACCTGTATTTGATTATCTACATAATGCTGCTTTCATGCTTTGCAAATAGAAAGTTTGTTTTTTATTGCACCATTCTCATATTTGGTGTATATCTATTACTGTTTTTTAAAATTTTTTTTTAAATAATGGAGTAGTACAGTGTTGCTACTACAGCCTTCTCCAAAACATGTTTGGAGTTTGTGATCTTTGCAGAAGTTTTTACTATTTCAGGTATTGCCAAAGCTTAATATGCTGGTGAGGTGTGGTGACTTGAGGGCTGATCAGGAGCCTTAGTTTGCTTTTGTTGCCACTATTTTGAGTAAAAATTCTGGTTTGGGCATTACTCCTCCAAGAAATGCAAGAAGGGTCCCATCCTGCTTAATCTCAAGTTGTTAGAGATGGCACAAGCATCAGCAGCAGGACTGTTTCACACCCAGAAATCCACTCACCTCATCCATAGGCCCGACTTGAACTAATCATTGCCATATTTTGGCACTCAACCCTCAGCGCTGCACAACAATTCCCTTGTTGCCCCAGGCTTAACCAGCCTGAAATCACACATTTGAGTTGAGTAGATCAAGCCTCTGACAGCTGCAGAATTCTTTGTGAACCAGTCACTGCTGAGATTCATGAAGTTGGCTAAAACTTTGAATATTTAGCTGCATATTTCAAGTTTCTGTTATTAGTTGATTGTAATTAAACTGGAAGAAAGATGGACTGCCTGCTCAGTACTTCTGGGAATAGTAGCTGAACTGAATAGTGTGGAATACTGGAAGCTTTTCAGTGTGGTGACAATCTGTAAAAAACCTCTAGTAACAGTGTATTTTTGTGGGACTTATTCGTAGTCGCTTTATTTTCAGCATAAAGCTGTGAAGTCAGAGTAGAGGTTGGATAAGTACATGCATTATTTGGTTCACTGCCTGTCTTGGCTGCAATATTCAATGGCTTAAAATGTTAAGGAAGTAATTTTGTGCAGCTTTGAAGGTAATAAATTAAGTCTTTCTTGTGTTTCAGAACTGTTCCTGCAGCTGGAAGTAAGTACTCTTAATTTATCAAAAATATCCATGAATTAGATGGAAGAGGCATAAACCTTGTTTTATCAACCAGTATTTGGGCTTGTTTTCCCAGAAGGCTTAGAAGAAATTTTTTTCCTCAAGCTGGCTTGTTACACTTGAGATGTAGTAGAGCTTACTGCTGGTATTACCTCAAGTAACTTCTGCACTTCGTTGTTAAAATAGAATTAAATATTTGCTATTGGCCTCTTGTATCTGGCTGGGCACTGGGCTGGTCTAAAAAGGGTGTTTAAGGTGATAAGTGCTATTTATAAATCTGCCGAGCTCTCTGCTAGAGACTTGATTTGTTATGCAACATTAAAATGTCTTCTTGCAAATAATTCTTTTGCCAATATAATAGCACTAAGTCATATTTGGATGTTTTTCTGTAGATTGTGAATATTGATAATCTTTAGAACTCCCAACAGGTTTTGAACTGAAAAGCTGATCAATAAAACATTTGAAAAGCTGTTGTGATATCATTAACTTGAGTCCTTAATTAACCTTCTTGCTCTTTGGGTTTGCATTAGACAGATCAGGTGGAGAAAAATTATGTGAAGGAAAAGAAAGCAGCAGCAAAGGAGTTTGAAGATAAGAAAATTGAGCTTAAGGAAAATCTGATAGCGGAGTTGGAAGAGAAGAAGAAGATGATTGAGAATGAAAAGCTAACCATGGAATTAACAGGAGGTAAAGAAGATAAGCACCTGTCATTTGTGTTATCCGCTCTGCTCCTGCTTAGGAAAAGAGCTGTAAAGGTGGCAGGGCTGGTTTACACAGACAGCTGGTGGGAAATGCCAGGAGGGGCAGAACAAAATTGAGGGTCTTATATGGAGAAAGCAGCTCAAAATTCAGTGAGCTGAATTGCTTCCAGGTGAATCAAGTAATGCCAGTGGAGCAGCAGAGTGGATGATGGGCTTGCTTACATGCAGGGAAAGAGGCTGCTTTGGTTCCCTGATCTAGCAATAAAACTATTGAGATATGTCACAATATTGACCTAACCAGTGATGCCAGCTTGAAAAGCTGTGTCCTGCTCTTCCTGCAGGAGTGGGTGGTCAAGTAGTTGAAGAAAGCCAAACAATAAAGGTTGAAATAGGCTGCTTAAAGCCAGAAAAAATAGATTTGTGGGTTACATTTGTTCCAGGCTCTAGAAAATTTATATTAAATGGACAGATTTCTTTGAGACAGTTGGTACCCTTGGTGCCTTGCAGTGCTCTGTGGTAATGGATACAGGAGAGCCAAGTCAGGGTTTAATTATTCCTGCAGAATTCTGTTGCTGTGATACTGAGCCAAAAGTGATTTGATGCTCTGAGAGCAACTCCCTCACTTCATGGACTGATAATGTTGGTTTTGTTGCTGAGGCCTTTCCATGAGTTACACCCTTCATATATCTCTTGCATAGTATCTACAGGTTTTATATAAACAAATAATTTAATTAATAATCAGAAGTAAGAATTAAACCCTGTTTTGGCGTATTAAATGGTGCTCTTGGCTTAGTGCAAATTCTTAGGGCTGATGTGAACTGGAAATCAGCTTGAGTTATGCTGTTTCCCTGGTAACTTCTTTTATTTATTTATGAAGTCTGGTCTCATGGTCATCCTTGTTCACCCTTGAGATGAGGAGAGAAGGAATTTCCACATGCAAAGCTGCTCAAGGTTTTAGTGTCTAGAGGGAACCAAAGGGGCTTCACAGATTGAAGTGCTACCCAGGGTGTGATTCAGGGGTGCTTAGAGATGAGCAAATAAATCTCAGCACATAGAAAGGGAGGTGGGATGATGTGTTTGGCGTTGATGATGTGGTCTCTTGGCTGCCAGTTCAACATATCTTCATGAATTAAGGAATGAGAGTTTCAGTGAAGTTGTTCAGTAAAGGTTATCTGTAGACATTTGGACAAACTAAGTTCAGATAATTACTTGGTGATGAGACTGGTGTTTAAGTTTTTAACAGTTTCTTCTTTTTCCTCAGTACATATGCTGCAGTTTACTTCTGTCAGCTGCTGCTCTGCCTGTTATTAATTAGGCTCATTTCATTAATCATTCTTAGATAATCTGAATTTAAATACTGTTTGTTTGAAATCACTCCAGCAGACTTGTATCAGTCTTCAATGCAGAAATGTTCTCTAATCTTTTGACAAAGCTATTTTTCTGCCTTGAAGATGAGAGAGCAATTGATTTGTAGCTGATGTTTTACATGCTATTAATGATCCAAGTTGGGTTGGGAAAGAACTCCACGAACTTGGCCTTTTAAATGCTCTGTTCCCAAGCAGATAGCATTAGCATGAAAGGAATTTGCCTTGAATCCTTGTAGCATCATTGTGCTGCTTATCTGTACCTGGAGCAGCTGTAACCATGGCATTGCAGTGACATGATGGGAGAGAGAACTTGGATTCACTGGCAGCACTTCCATGCTGGAAGCTATCACAAAAAAAATAAAAAAAAAAAAAAAAAAAAAAAAAAAAAAGAAAAGAAATCCAATTTGTTGTATGAAAGAGGAAAGATTATTTTCCTTGTACCTTGTGTAGAAAGCTGCTGCTGCTTACTCCTTTCTCTCTGGTCTTATCAGCTCTCCAACTTCATTACTCTACAGATTCAATGGAAGTGAAGCCTATTATGACAAGGAAACTGAGACGGCGACCAAACGACCCAGTTCCTATCCCAGACAAGAGGAGGAAACCTGCCCCTGATATCCTTTCATGGAGTCACTCTTGGGTTTGCAGCCACTGTGCTACCCACACCTCTGTTGTTTTATACAGCAAGGAAAATGAAATTAAATGCCAGGCTCAGATTTTAACCTGGGAAATGCTGAGGCACAATTGTCCTGTATAATGTGTGCTAAAGCAATATAGCAGTTTTATAGTACAACACATATATAGAAACCAGTGTTTGGAGATCCCTTGCTATCCTGATTTAAACCTTACAGTATCATGAGATCACTTTTTTTTTTGTCAGTGAGAATAGTTTGAATTCTACAGGCAATTTATTTCACAAAAGAAAAACTTTAAAGAACATTTTATATATATATATGCCGAGATAATTGATTCCATAGATAGTAAATGGCTTTTTACATGAGCCAGAGCTTTTCTCATTTCAAGACGTGACAAAGCATTTACCAGAAAGATCATATTTGTCATATCAAACTAGTTTTTCCATTTCTGATAAAGGCTTCAGATCTCTAATCCAGAGATGCATAGCAAAAGCAAGGAGTGCTAGATTTGTTCTTTGAATAAGAAAAGATGAAGATTCATCTTGTTTTCATGTATCACAAGAGACAGAAAAACATGTCTGTCTAATCCTTAGGATCTGCTTTGCTGCATGTCTCAGAATTAAAATGTTCCTTGGCTTCTGGAAATATGTTTTTAGCTCCTCTGTGATAATAGGCACTTTTTCTATTTGTATATTAAATTCACCTGGAGAGGGAGGCAAGGATATTTGCTTTGCAGAGGCTTCTTACTAGATTCTAAATTTGTATGTCTTAGATTAAAAAAAACTTATCTGAGTGGCTCTCACTTTCTGAAGGCAATATCAAACCTTGAACTTTTGGAGTTCATGCAGGATGGTCATGAGCATCTCCAGTTTCAATTAACCTCTTTGTGGTTGGAGATTTCTGTTCACTCTTTCAGGAAAAAAAAATCATTTATTAGTGCCCCTATGTCATCCAAAATAAATGAGTTTCATGGTGAGCATGACCTGCTAATTGAGCATGATACAGCAGCCACGGTGTGAAAGTCTCTGCCTTTGCTCACTGGGAGAGGATTAAAGTCCATCAGAACCAAAATCCTTGAAATGCAGCCCAGCAATTGTTAACTTTAGTTTAATACTTTGAATACTTTTGGCTAAACGCTTGTTAGGAAGAAACAAAAGTACAGGGGACCTCTAATAAGACTATAATACACCAACTTCTATTTTCTGATGTTTTGGGTTTGTTTTCAGGTGCGTTGTAGGTGCTTATTTATCCCCAGCCACACAAAGTTTTATTTAACTAGGTTTAGGTGGGATTTAGCTTCATTGTAAAAACCTGAAGTGAGTCTGTTGTTTCATCTCACAGACTCTTCTCCACAGAAATACCAGATGAAAAACACTGAAAATGCTGGTGCTTGATGCCTCCGTGAAGTCAGTGTCAGTGCACTAAAGGTTTTTCATTGATGGTTGTGTCTGAATAAGTTAAAATGATTTTGCACTCTGCTGCTAAGACGGTGGGGATGGACTTGTATTAATTCCTCTGACAAAAAAAAAAAAGCTCAAGTAAGACATTTATTAAAATCCTGGAAACCTTTTGGCTTACGTTTAGTCAAGTGAAATGTCATTGACCTTTAATTTTTAGCCTTGCTTGTCAAGAGTTTATGGAAACCTTAATTCTGGATACCTCAGCTAAATTATTTGTTGACTGATGAGCAAATAATGGAGGACCTAAGGACGCTGAATAAGGTAGGGATTGCTGCTTGACTGTATTTCTTTGTTTTAAAGAGAAGGCAAATGCTTTCCCCTGAAGAGAGCAGAGCTCTCTTTTATGTTCCTTTTTGATATGTGGGACTATTTCATCCCTGTAGGCTTTCTGAAGTAGCACAATAAAAGATTTAGTGAGATGGTATCTCCTCCTTTTTAGTGAGGTTTAATTAACCTAATTAGAATGACTGTCATCTAAAAATGTTACCTTTTGTCTGAACCAAGGGATGAGCTGTGCTAAGGAGTTTCTTCCTCATGGCTGAACAGATGTCAGTGTGTTTTTCTGGGAGATCATAGGCTGCCTTTGGTTTAGGCCTTAGTGTGGGGTAGGTTTTTTTATTAATTTTCTTTTCTCCCTGCTGTCACAATATTTCAGCAAGCTGGATAGGGGGCAGTGTGCATGTTTATAGTTTTTCTAGTTTTGATTAACATACTGTTTTCTTGCTGAACACTTGAAGGCTTATCTAATTTTTTAGAATGTAAACTGCTCCTTAAGACATGTGAGGATGGTAGTGGAACACTGGTTTTGTGCCAGCTGTTGAGGTTTCTCTAATGATTTATCTCCTGTACTTTATGTACCCTGAGAAATGTTGTATCATGTTCAAAAATAGTGTGTTAGATGGGTTTCACTCGTTTGAGTGGGTTATCTGAATGCTCTGAAGTTCAGGTTTTTGGCCTTTTGTATCATTGTACTGATTATCTGTACCTTTGGCTGTTTATAGCACACTGCTCTGGTCGTGTGTTATGCCACTTAACAAAGCATTTAAAATAGAAATATTCAGAGCATGGAAAGTAAGATACCTGAAATTATCACTGCAGCTTCTGTGGCTCCTGTCAGATCTCTAACACTGCTTTGCTCTCTTCCCATGTAGCTTAAATCACCCAAGAGACCAGGTGAGTTACAGATGCATTGGAACTTGTTCACAGAATGGTATTGTGTGTTTGGCTGTGCATTTTGGCTGTATAATTGTTTTGGCTGTGGAATTGCTGTTCTTTGTGGGGTGCTGATGTTGGTCAGGGATGGGAAGGGGGGCATCTGCATCTTTGGTGGCTGAAACACTTGGGCATGGGACAATCCAGCTGTGAAAAGAGATTTGCCATTATATTCAGGTGCATCTGGGCACCTTGTCTGCTTGTCAGGTCCATTGAGGGATTGACCACTTATGGGTTTATGCCTCCAGCTCTCTATGTGTGCCTGTACACTTTATTTCAAGACAGAGTGGGACTAACTTGCCTCAGTAATTCTAACCATATTTAACTAATTAACTGTAGATTATAACTAAAACAAAATCAAGGACATATTGTCCATCACTTACCCATAAATGTTTTTTCAGATAAATGCTGTATTTCAGTGAATATTTTAACTGGCAGAGGTTGAGTTACTCATCACGATATATAATATTTTCCTGATGGATATTTGAATTTGCAGTTTCCTCTGCATGTTATTTCTGCACACATGACCTTATTAACTGTAGTTTTGCAGTCAGAGGTGCTGCTGTGCGATGGGCACGTGCTGGTCTTTAACCAGAGTGTCTTTCCTGTCTCCAGCCTCCCCCTCCTCTCCCGAGCACCTCCCAGCTACGCCAGCAGAGTCTCCGGCACAGCGATTTGAAGCTCGGATAGAAGATGGAAAACTCTACTATGACAAGAGATGGTGAGGCCTGGGGAATTTCTGTTTTCATCAGCCTGAATGTTGAATAGTGAGGAGGCAGAGGCTGCAGAGATAAATGGCTTTGATCAAAGAATTGGTGGGCAAAATGCTTTTGGGCAGAGGTTCGCTGCTCCCTGCATGGGCTCAGCGTTGGTCCAGTAAAGCAGAGGTGATGATGGAGTGCTTACACCATGCAGGCTTTCAGAGATAACTGGTGGCTCCAATTAAAGGAGACTTGAATCTTTTCCGTGGCCCAGTGTGGCACTTAGGAAGTCAAACCTAATATGAGGTAGGAGAGCCAGCAGCAGCCACGGTGGGATGTAACTGAAGCTGCCCAGCTCGGATACAGACACCCTGTGATTTGCTGTCAGCAGCACTCACATTCCTGAGGTTCAGTTTTCCCAGCATTCCACAAGGTGGCAGAAGAAATGTTGTCCACCAGCTGCTCAGGATGAAAAATGCTTCTAATAAATCCAAATAACCTTTAAAGATCAAACCCACCTGGGAGAGGCAACTTCAGAATTGCTGCTAGGATTTCTCTCTGTTGAGTTTTATGGCCATACAGCTGCACAAGCCTCACAAAACACAAGGAAAATATTAAATTCTGCAGAGGAGTCTTAGTAGATCTTAAACTTAATCCATGAGACTTGCAAACCTGGATAATCAAGGGGCCAATCTTGAACTCCTTGAGCAGAAAGCAATTTGTGAGTCACCTGCTTGTTTGTAGCTTACTTCAGTGTTCTGGTGCCTCAACATAACAAGTGATGAGGCTGTAGTTTTATCACAGAAGTAGGTGTGAAGCTGGTTTTTTACACAGCAATCACCGTGGCCAGTTGGTCAGTCTTTCCTTCTGACTGCAGTTTAATTGAGAGTTCAGTGTACACAGCTCTCATAAAAGCTGCTCCCTGCAGTTTACACATCCATGAAGCATAAAGCAGATAAGAACTGAACAGGCTACTTATTCCACAGATTCATCAAGAGCTTTTTTTTTTGCTTTCATAATTTTTTTGTGTGTGTAAAGTGACTCTCCCCAGGATATATTTGGATGAATAAATTCTTCTTCAGAATTTTGAAGCATATGGAGTACTTGAAAAGTGTTCATGAGTAAAAAAAGAAAGAAAAAAAAAAGGCATCTGAAGTAATCTGTCAGTAAAGCTCAAAACTTCCCTTTAAATTTAAACCTGGAAGAGCTTCAGTGAGCCCAGATGAATCTCACCAAAGCACCAGCTCTCTCTGAAGGATATCTAGCTGGGACATAAAACACTTAACAGATATTTTCATCTTGCTGAATTCAGTTGTCATGGGGGTCTTGTCAGGAATTCCAGCCGTTGTCTTTCCTGGCTGCCTTGTTCTTATGCTGTTTTAAGACCAGTATTTTACGTTTTTTTGGTTGTAATAACCCTGCTTAGATTTTTTGGATTGATAGTAATAGTACTTGTGCAAAGTAGCTGGTGTTTTAAAATAATGAAGTAACTCTTGGTAGGGGGAGGGTAATTCTTCCTAAGGTGCATAGAGAGTGCTGGCATGCACAGAAATCCTAAACCTGACAGGCCAGCAATGACTTTCTCTGTTTCCTGATGCAGCCCTGCATGACAATTACCTGAAAACAGGGAATGTTTAAGGCCAGTAATGAGCCCCCTGAAGTCTTGCAGAGACTTCACAGACATCTCCAAAGTGGAGTGTTTCAGGTGAATGTGGAATTAGACTCAGTTTTTTATCCTCAGAGCTCTGTGTTCCCCCAGCAAATCCTAAACCACAGTTCACTGTAAAGCAACCATCTTTTTGCTTTTAGCTTTGCTGCATACAATAATGCAGAGGGATTTCTTTCAGTCTTCCGATGGAGTTGCAGTTGGAAGTCTTGGCCTTTCAGCAAAATATTTTTTAGCAGAAAATGGAATTATTTCTGCTTGCCTCACTTGATGTGTTTTACCTGCTGCAACAGTGAGAGTTGTTTGGCTCTTTGCTTTCTTGAAAGCCAGCTTAAACCCCATTGCATTTTTCATCTGAGGTCATTTCCTCAATTCTATCCCTCTCTGGATATATAAGCTTGGCAAAAAGGTGAGACCTGACCAGGTAGCTGATGCACCAGGGTGCTGTGCCTTCAGCTGCCCTGTCTCTGTGAGCGTGGAGCGTGAGACAGCTGAGACAACTCAGTGGAACACTGCTGACTTGGTTCTTTGCCTTTTCTGTGCACAATTAACATTAATTTCCTGATGGAGAGTAATTCATGATGTGAAAGCCAAGGGCTGAATGAAGCCTCTGACGTGTGTGTCATCAGCTTTGGAATTCACTGGTAATCAAAACTTGAAAGTGGGGAAAAAATATTTCATTGTCTGTGTGGGCACAGATAATACCTGAGAGCTGTTGTTTGCCCTGGTCTCTCCTGCACTCCTGCTGATTGTATCAAGATCCTTGCTTAAGTACTCACAGCATGGCATGGTAGGGCACTGCTGGACTGGAATTTTTGTCTCATCTTAGTGAGGCCTTGGGTTTGTAGTAGCTTACTGAGTTCCTTGGTATCACTTAATGACATCTGCACTCGCTAAACTGAGATTTTTTTGGTTCAGATCATTGTTGCTGTTGCACTGCCCTGGAACCCACTGACATTGTCTCTGTCAAAATGAAGGAGGAAGACACCTGTGCCCAACCATTGTTTTAAAGGCTGCAGGATTTGGGGATTTTTTTATTCCCTCACCCCTCCATGGGTAATGAGTATATTTGGAAGGCTCAAAGCTGACACTCATTCCAGTGACTGGCAAGCACTGTGGAAATTCTGAGGAGCCAGTAGGAAGAGATTGTGGAATAAACCATGGAAGACTTCCACGTGTACAGTATGGTTATTGTAGCAATAACTGTAAAGATTAAATAAATCCATGCATTTTGCAAATGGCAGTCAGGCTGCAGGGGGTTGCCCTGGGTAGCTACTGAGGGAATATCTGTGCAGGGATTCTGCAGCTTGGATTGCCCAGATAAAATCATGATTAGGGGGAAGGTGGAACAGTCATGCTTTTATAACTGTAAAGTATTTTGGTGCTTGCTTGATTAAGATGATTTACTCACAAATCACCTGTTCCAGTGTAATTAGTTCAGCCTTTGGAATGGAATGAGGCAGAATGAACAGAAACTGGGGTTTTGGGGCTGGCACGCTGCAGCACTTGGACAAATGTGGGCTGTGAAAGGGGCAAGTCCACGGAATCAAACAATTCACAGATTTCAAAGGCTTTGTTTTATATACAACACATTAAGAACAATATAGACCTTGAGATACGATCTAAAATGGGATGAAGTGGATATGCTTAGTCATGGCCTCCTTATGGCAGACACTTACAGCTCGTTGCAAAGTCAGTTGCCCATTGGTTACCATTTTGGGTATTTTCACAAAATAGGACAGCATTAGAAATTTGAGGTCTCATTAAGCAATGCACAGACTGCACTGCTTGAGGGTAGTTTCACTTTTGCTGGTGGTGGTGCTCTAGTCATTCTGTCTTGGGGAATAACCTGAGTATCTGTGATTTGCTCTGTCATATTTTGTCAGGCATAATAAGGAGTTGCCTTCTGAAATCCATCCTATGTCTGAAATGGGAAAGGCTGCTTGGATTAAACCTTGAAGCCTGGGTGTGTTGTCAGTCATTGTTCCCCCAGGTTGTGGCTGGGGCTCTGCCTCTCCCCCTTGCAGTTGTGAAATCTGTTTTCAGTGAATTAAGACCCTCCTGCATTTCAAAATAACATTAAATGCAGAGTGTGTGTGTGTGATCAGATCACCCGCTATTTTGCAAAGATGGAGAAAGTGGTGTGGAAAGAAAGGCAGACTTCAAATTTACTCTGTCCTTTATCAATAATGGTTTCATGCGTTTTCTTTTTTTTTTCTTTTCTTTTTTTCTTTTTGCAGGTACCACAAGAGCCAAGCTATTTACCTGGAGTCTAAAGAGAACACGAAAATCAGCTGTGTGATCAGTTCTGTGGGTGCCAACGAGGTGCTGGGCTGCTTTTATTTGTCACGGGAGGGGGGAAAGACATGGTCTAGTAAGGGCTATAGATAAATTCTGTCTGGTTTGTAAAGAAGCTGAACCCAAGATAAAACTGACTTGAGAAATCTCTTTTTGAGATGGGAAGAGACTTGCTCTGTTTCTGAAGGACAGTCCTACATTTTGCAAGCTCCTGCAGCACTTGGGCAAAGGGAGCACTTTGTTCTTTGCTTGCAGATTCCAGACACTTCAGGGAAAGAAATAATAGACTTGAGTGCACTTCTCCTCAATCAGCCAATAAAGGAACTTTAATTTGTTGTGGCAGCTAAGGGAAAACACTTTATTTTCCCCAGAATGAGTTGCATGTGGGATCTGTTTGTGTCACAGCTGTTCCCTTGCAGTGGTAGTTGTGGCACTCAGTTGTGTGTTCAGATAAAAGCAGTGGTAGTGTGCTCATGGATGCATTAAAATTTGTTAAAAGTTATTACTGCAATTTAGCAAAACTAATGTATCATTCCATCATACTGTGGTAGAATGTAAAATTGTACATGTTTGTTTCCTACAGTTGCTCAAAGTTTGTGGATTTTTGAATTCTTTTAGCAAGCAAAACATGCCAAATCCTTGGAAATGTTGCAGTTGGGAGATGATTATCAATGAATGTTGATTTTAATTTCTCTGGAGAAATAATTGAAGTAGAAATCCAGGCAAATACTAAATTTATTTTATATTGAGGGGTCCTGTTAATAAAGTCAATTGATAATTAAAATAATAGAGTTAAATCAGTCTACTGTACCAGGCCTGTAGCTAATATATAAAAAAGAAAAGTTCAGGGTAAATCATAGGCCAGCATAACTTTATAATCCTTTGCAGTAGGAAATATTGGACTTCCCTCCTAAAATACTAAGAGTACTAAGAGCTGGATAATTCTTACTCAATGTATTTATTTAAATATGTTGAAATGCAGTAGAAGGATATAATGCAGAGGAAGTGGCTCAGCCTTGGTTTTTAAAGTACAGGTTTTTACATCTAAACACCTCGAAGGTGATTTCAAAAACTCTCTGGTGTGGCTGCCTCGGTGGCAGCACTTTGTCCTCTGGCACACGTGGTGTGAATCCTTCCATGCAGGTGTTCAAAAGAGAGGCCCTTTTATCTCCAGACACAATTTCTGTGGTACATTGTGGGAAATGCTTCATGGAACAGAATCAGAATAAGCTTTTCATTTGACTAATAGTTACTTGTCTGGGCAAATCCCAGGATAGATAATTTTATGATCTGTGGATCTAGAGAGACTTATTCTTGATTAGGCAAAGCTCAGTGCCACGGTTCTGTTGTGAACTGTAGCAGGAGGAACCTGCTTTCCTGATGGTGCTTGAAAGAGTAATTTTTCTTGAGGACTGTTTTGAGCAGGAAGTTAAGGAGGTGAAGTTTAGACACCTTATTTCATTTTCTACTCAGGTTGCAAATGCCTCACGTGGGATGGGAGAGGGGATTAACCTCATTGATCTGTGCCCCCTGAGGTGCTCAGCTCTGACACTGAGATACAGAGCTAATTTGTCTGCGTGTTGCTTGCTGTGAGTTTTCCCTTTTTCTCCCCTAATTCATCTCCCTGCCCCATTCTTTTTGCCCTTTCTCTCCTGCAGATCTGGGTGAGGAAGACCAGCGACAGCACCAAGATGAGGATCTACCTGGGGCAGCTGCAGCGGGGCGTGTTCGTGATCCGCCGGCGCTCGGCCGCCTGACCCTGCTCTCCCCGGCCCTCTCTGGTTTTTAACGGATCACCAAGCTCTGCCAGGGGCTCGCAGGCTGCTCGCTGCTCCCAGCAGCAGGGAACAGTCCTGGCCTCTGGCGAGACACTTTGTGGCTGGCCACATAATCCCCAGTAGCCCTTAAACCTTTAGTGATGCCCAAGCACTGCCCTGGACTATTTCTGGATTTTGCATCAAGCTTCTGTACACTCTCTTTATATTTTGGGTGACTGTTTTGAGAAGACTTTGCATCATCCATCCTCCTTTTCATTGTTGTTTCGTGGTGCACAGATGGGACTCGTGTGTCAAAAACATCATGTTTCTCTTGGGAGTCAGACCCGTGGAAGAAGCTTTGCTTGTCAAGACTTGAGGTTATTTGTGCTTTTTGGCCTTGTTTTCCTGCAAGGCTCAGGATTTTGGGCAAAAGATGAATCCTGCCAGGTTTCAGCTGCAGCTGGGATGCCTCCAGGATACCTGGTGCACAACATCAGCTTTATTGGGTGAGCTGTTGAAAGACTGGAGCGCTGAGACTTTTTTAGGATGGTGTGAACAGCCCAAACTGCTGAAAATACAGTGATTTTTACGTAGCTCAGAGTCACGCGTGGTTAGTCAGAAGCTTCCGTTTCTCTTCACATTAAAAACCCTTCAGTGAATGAGCAGAGCATGTCTGTTTGCTGATACAGATTACCTGGAATAGGTGGATGGCTAAATTAAAGGAACAATTACCTGGGTTTTGCAGATAGCAAGGCTGGATGAACTGTGTGTGTCTATAATCACTCACAGATGTAGAGAGGCAAAAGATCGATTTCACTTTTTTCATTGATGCTGAGAATCACAGGTGGGATCCTGCTGACAGGAGGTGCTGGATCTGTAGTATCCTCCCAAGGAGCCTGGTACAGAGTAGAAAGTGGCATTGACGTGCTGTTAGCTGGAACCTTCACTCCCTGAAATGCTGTGCAAAGGGCTCCCCGTGAAGGCTTTTTTAATTACTGGAGGTAACACTGGGTTTCTATGCTTGCCCTCCAGCAGCACAAGTGAAGATGCCCAAATGATGACATTAAGGTACTCCCTGGGTGTTTAAAGATCTGACTCTGGCATTCCTTTATTATTCCCAGTCATGTGCTGATGGCTGGAACCACCAATGCCATGTGTGACTGCCCTGGCAGTGCTGTCACATCTCTGCCTTCTGTGCAGAACAACTTTGTGCTCCTTTTGATTACTAGCCAAAATACTGTAAATTCTGTCTTTCTCAGTATCTGTCATTTCGAGGCATCTTCTGGTTTTGCTTTTGAGCTCCCTTCTTGGTAACATCCATCAAGCCTTTCTTTGGTGTCTGAGTAAAGGGAGGGAGCTGCAATGACTGTGCCCTTTTCCTTCCTGCAGTTGGGTGGCAGTCACATCCCAAAAGCTGACGCCTGGACGTGGGTCTGGAGTAGAGTGTGATGGCTGAGTTCCTGATGTGACTGAGACACCTGACTTGATTTTTGCTGTGTTTGGAGTTTTGAGTGGATCTGGAGCTCTGGCAAGGCAGGAGAGGGTGTTTCCCACCCCTTGACAGTGTGCCATCTCTGCTGCAGCTTAGGCAGGCAGAAAGCAGCAGGCTGGATTTCGTCAAGTTAACAGCTTACTTAATAGAACTTAACATTCTCTGCACATGTCACAGGTTTTTGATAAGGTGATGATGTACCAGGCAGGATTTGTCACTGAGTCTTTAAATGAACATCGTTCTAAGAATAAAAAGTGCTAAGGAAGTAGCGGGATTTATTTCTTGTCTGTATCACTTTATCAATACATGTATTTGTGGGAATAGCTGGGGACTTGGGCTCAGTGTTGGGGAGATACTTTGCCAACAGCCATCTGCTGCCATGGTGTTCCCTCTTCTGGGGTAATTTTGGGTGTTAATAAAAAATAGAAGTGTGGATGGGATGTCAGTGTGTGTTGGACCGGGAGAGGGGCTCCGTGAACTGGTGGTGAATCAGGGCTCTGCTTCCTCATGGAAGTTGGCAAACCCTGGTCTCCAACTTCCACACCAATCCTGTGTCTCCAGGAAGGATGGGTGAGGTTTGTACAACTTCCTTCTGTCAGAGTTCCTTGCCAGTTTCCCCAGTGCCCCTGGGCCAGCCTTTGAACTGTTAATTTCTGCTTTTGGCAGCCCTGAGTAGGGGTTGTACTGTTGGAAGTGGCTCAAACTTAATGGCTACACTGAAGGAATTTTGTTTATAGGCTACTTCATCCTTGGTTTCTTAATGAAATGAAAGTCTGCCTTGCCTTTGTCGATCACCGTAAAGAGTAGATGTGTCTCACAGAGTACATGAGTATTGTATCCTGTTTTTTTTATCCTGGCAGGCTGTTCTGTAATGGCCTGAGCCATTTGTGGGGCTGGACGTGATAAAGTGCAGTGCCTTGCTGTGCACTCAGGGAAGCAAGTGCATTTTTTCTTAATCCTAAAAGGATGCACAAGTAGTTCTGTGGTGAGGATGAGGCATGTGGAGATCAACAGCAGAGACATCAGCTGTAGAATTGAAGATTTCCTGCCACGGGTTGGAAAAATAGAGACAAGTTACTCAAGGAGATGGACAAGGTCTTGCTTGAATTCTAGGAGAAAATTGGCTTTTCTGTCTGCTCTTTGCCTGCTTATCATCAGTCTTGAAGGATCCCAACCCTCTGAACAGAAACAGCTTTGCTGCAGGTACGAAACAATTTAATCCTCATTATGAACAGCATTCAAAGTAAATTTAGGAAATGGCTTTAACTCGTTGTTACAGTAATTTTAAAGAAAGGTGAACCTTCTGCTAAAAACAGACTTTTATTGAGGCTTAAATTGCAGTTGGCTGTTGACTCATATTAAACATTTTTTTTATTGCCTTGAGCAATGGACTGTGATGTTGATATGTGTAAAATAAAAAAGACATCCCCCCTCAGCCATTAGATGTTCCAGTGGAAGGAAGCCAGATCAGGGAGCCAACTTCCAGGGGCTTTTTGACATCATTCTCAACAGAAAGGTTTCCAAAGAGGCTTTTTCCAAGGACAAATGCTAATACACAAAATTGTCTTTTTTAGTTTATGTGCTTTGCCTGGAATTTTGTAAAGAGACAAAGGGATTTAATGACAGAAACCTTAATTGTTTGCCTTGTTTTTTGTAAATTTCTGGGGAACTTAAAGAAAATAAAGCCTAAAAGAGCAAGAAACAGCTGTGACCCTTGTGAATAACTGAGGTTCTTCCTCCTTCAGAAAAAAAGAAAAAGCAGCTTTTGGGTGCTTGTTCCACAGAAGCAAACACTGAAACATTCAGAAAATCTGAATGGGTGTCTAAGGTTTGCTGTTACTATTTTTAGTTTGCCCAATTCTAAAACTAAGAATTTAATATACAGTGAAATATTTAGAAAACAAAAGAATGCACATTTCTGTTTTTCTATGATTTATTGAAAACCGGTTGTCACTGAAACTCCAAATTTCATACAGTTAAAGAATTGCACTATTGTAATGTTTTGCTGAATGTGGAAAACTCCTTTAATATTTAACATCAGCTCAAACTTTGGGGATGCCAAAACATCTTGTAATACTTAAGTACCTATCACTTTACAGTGGAGTAATTCTGTTTCTTTAGATTCCTCCTTTTTATGCAAGAATGCTTTTCTGTAAAATACTGATTTTAATTTTTAAATAGGCACGAAGAACAGC
Source organism: Edolisoma coerulescens (assembly GCA_013397115.1). Classification (NCBI taxonomy): domain Eukaryota; kingdom Metazoa; phylum Chordata; class Aves; order Passeriformes; family Campephagidae; genus Edolisoma; species Edolisoma coerulescens. Next base: position 175,091 of record VWZW01000312.1, on the reverse strand, counting down.
TTGGGTTTATGAGAACCAAACCCCCCCCAAAATATTTGGATTTTTTTTCCCCTCTAATGTGATGCTAATAAATAAGCAGAAGGGGGAGAGTGGCTCAAAGAAACCTTAGGACCAACAGTTAAATAATATTTAAGTGACGAAAGAAATGCAAAATATTCTCCATGGTGTATATCTAAACAGGATGGGTGTCTCAACTCCCCTCACATAATTAAAATGCTGATCAGCAGCACAGGAAGAGTTACTTAAGCCTTTGGTTCTAAAATAGCAATGCTCTGAGCAAAGGCAGGCATTTGTAGGGCTTTGGAACCGAGAGCTGTAACCCACGGGAAGCAGCTGCTGATTTATTCCATCCATCTCACATTTGAAAGCTATCAGTTCTCTGGATGCCTCAGGTAGCTTTGTCATTTTTCATTTAGTTCTAATTTGCATCCCCATGTTCTGCCCCGAATCTTGAGAGGGGGAAAAAAGGCAGAATAGTGATGAAATGTACGTTTTTCATTTCATTTTATTAATGCTCCTTATTTTTATTGAGTATAGGATTCTTTGGAGGGTGGTCACTGCCTGCAGATCTCTGCAGGCTTAATGGCCAGCCCAGGTCATGAGAGATAACAAGCTTTAACAAAAATAAATACAAATGCAAGTCCAGGGGGAAAATTGGTGTCTTCAGTCAAGGTTTCTGCTTGATGGTTTAAATCCTGTTTGGAATTGGTGACTGAAGGGGTTTAAAGTGAACAGGCTGGTGGCACTGGCTGACATGGGTTTGGAGCACAGGCTCAGGACACATGGATGGAGCTCCATGTCTGCTTCCATCATTAAATGAGGAGGTAAGTCAAGCTTTTTGTTTGTTTTGGGCTTTTTCCTTTTTTTTTTCAGGGTGTTTGATAAACAATTATCATGTCGAGCTCCTGTTAACACCGAAGAATTACTCGTTTTGGAGAAGAAATAGCCTTTTGCCCATGAACTAGAATTTAGTAACACTGCCTAATAGCCACAGGAATATTTTTTTTTCTGATGTGATTAGAGAAGAAACATTCCAAACCTCGAACATCACGAGGCATCATGAAATGGGGAAGACTCTGAATACTGATGATACTAAATCGTGTAATGCAGTTGCACGAAATGAGTATAAAAGCAGGAGGCAAAGATTCTGTTGGAAAGGATTTCTGGGGTAGTAAAAATCTCATCCATTGAGATTGGGAATTGCTGGAACAATTGCTTTAAGACCGTCTGGAAAACTAAGACATGAAGGAGAGTTTGACCTGTTACCCTGGGACCCAGGGATGCTCAGCCTGTAATGGGATCTCAGTATTAGAGTATTGATTATGTCTCATTTTGGACCAAGCCTGGAATTTTGCAGTTCAGGAAAGGGAAATAAAACATGGTAGGGTTGTTACCAGCCCTGCCTCAGCCTCTTGGTCTCATTCTCCCCTGAGAGAATTCAAAACTGTTGATTTGTTTCCTCTTTCATTGAAATAACTATTTTGGGAAGAGCTTTGAAAGTCTGGGTGAAGTACAGAAATGCAGAGTCTGTCCCCTGACGATGGATAAACCCTTGTCTGCCCCAAGGACGACCGGTGGCAATCCAGTGAGTGGCTCTGCCACAGCAGGGCTTTGCTCCTGGAGGACTTCATCCATCTGAGTAGACACAGGTGCTTGTCTGCCATTTCCAGGTGCTGTGAAGGGGAGTATTTAGCAGATATTTTGGGGTGCAAAGCTGCAGTATTGGTGCTCTCATACCTGGGCTGCCTGTGTGGTGTGTCTGGGCAAGGGAGGTAGGGTGTGGAAGGCAGATCCTGGACTGTCCTTGGAGGGAATCATGGAACCACAGAATGGTTTGGGTTGGAATGGACCTTAAAGCTCATCCCGTCCCACCCCCTGCCATGGGCAGGGACACCTTCCACTGTCCCAAGGTGCTCCAAGCCCCAGTGTCCAGCCTGGCCTTGGACACTGCCAGGGATGCAGGGGCAGCCACAGCTTCTCTGGGCACCCCGTGCCAGGGCCCAGTGGGGAATCTCTGGAGCAGTGAGCGGGGCTGGGCACCTCTCAGTGCTAACCTGGCTTTCTCAAAGAAGTCCAAAGGTTTCATTTGCTCCGAAATCCCACGAGGGCCAAAGGGAGCATGAAGGATGCAGTAGAACATGCCGGGCTGGCTTGTGCCAGCCTCTGCTACCCCAGTGCTGAGGGCCTTGGGGGGAATCTCATCCACGTGCCTTGTGATGGATGTGAACAGCCTCAAACACCGGCTGTGGCCTTCCCGAGGCCTGCAGGGCCTCTCTATCTTGTCACCTAACCCAAGGTATCAATAACCCGCACAGCCTCCGAGCAGGGGGGTTTCTCCCCATCCATCCTGCCTGGCAGGTGCTCCGTCTCGATTATGCCTCAGCTCTGCTCTATCTGTCATGTTCCTGGGCTGAATGACAGAGCAGGAAGGTGCTGCTGGTGGGAGCATTTCCTGCCTGCCTAATGGGGATGTAATTAATGGATGCAGCCAGTCAGCCGAGCAGAGGCACGAGCCCTCTCCTTCAGCCACCCAACCGTGCTGTTACACACCCTGTTCAATGGCAGCGTTGCATATTCACTTAAATTCTGAGGCACTGCTACCTTTATTTAGTTAATGTATTATAGTGAGCCCTTTCACTGCTTCTGCAGCCTTTTATTGCCAAGTACCTTGTTGAATCAAGGTCTCAGATGACGAGGAACGTGGTGCATGGCCAGGCGGGCTCTGGGTACATGGTTTGTCACTGGGGATTGCAGGATGTGCCTCTGACCCGGGAGGTGTCCTGGCCCTCGACCCTGCCTCTCACTTGTCTGGCTGCAGTTGTTCCTGCAGTGAGCCGAGTGTGCTGTGAAGGGGCTGCCAGGACAATCACAAAAATGTGACTGTTCAAAGTGCTTCTTTAGCTCTCACCCTGCTTCCCCCAAGGTCTCCTTTAGGGAGCAGCTGTGTCCCAAATGCCTGCTGGAAGGGGCAGCTGTGAGGGCAGGTGGTGAGGGTGAGTTTTGCTGCCTGGGTGTTTAACCTAGCCACCATCATCATCATCAGAGCACACGGAAAGCCCTGCTGTTCATCCGAGAATTGGATTCTTACCTTCTGTGGTTTTTGGGACGTGCTGCCCGCTCTCACTCCTGGCACAGCTGGACTGGATGCCCGAGGTGTCCCTTGGAGCTCCAGCCAAACGCTCGAGTCCTTTGGGGTGTTGTTACAGAGGAGATTTGGCAGCACGGTGTCAGTGCCGCTCCCGCGCCATTAATGCTTTAATGAGCCTCCCAAACCGATTTGGGGCCGAGCACGGGCTCCTGCTCGACCTCCCTGCCCCTGCTCGCTGTCTGCTTACGCGGCTCAGCTGGCAGTGGGGTCGGAACTCCAGCGCCAGGGTCTTTTTTTGGGAAGGCAGATCACTCTAGCTCAGGCCTGCGGCGGAGTTTGGGGACAGAGGGGGTGAGCAGCACTGTCTGCATTAGTGACGAGGGTTCCTGAGCGCTGGGACTCCGCAGCTCTCCGGACCCACACCTGGCTCGGGTGTTCCATCCCCTCACCCCGCGTGTTGCTCACCGAGCCAAACCCCTCTCGCATTTCCAATTTCACACCGACCTGCTCTTGACGTTTATAAACAAACTCTCCTATGTTCATCCACGTAAAAGCAACCGAATCCGTTCTGGAGAAATACTTTTCTCCTCTGTTTCCTGTTGCTGTGGCAATCGCCGGCTGCTGAGCAGAGCGGGCAGGAGGAGCCAGCCCAGCATCAGTGCAGAGCATCCTCCTTTCCCGCATGGGCGCTGCTGTGAAGGGCAGCCAGTGCCTGCTGCTGCCTGTCTCGCCACTGATTTTATCTCCAAAGTGGTTTTGAAATACAAATCTCAAAGGTTTCTACAGAGAGAAGTAAATGAGAACAAACTTGATGACTCAGTCGGGCAGGCTGAGGCACAGGAGAGCAATGACCAGCCAAAGGCTGAGAGCTGGCTCTGTAATTCACCTAGAAATTACTTTCTCCTTCCTCAACTTAGCTTTAACTCTGGGCTTGAGGGCAACTTAACCTTCCTTAAGGCTTTGCTGTAGGTTTTTGGCTGTGTCAGAACTTCACCTACACCTCTGAGCGCATCGTCTCTTCAGTGTCACCCTCTTGTCCCTTATCCATCCAGCCGGACAGGCCAAGGCTCACTCCGGAGCAGGTGGCTGGATAATTTCTGGATACTGAGCTCACCAGCTACATTTGGTAGTCAAGTGTGAGAAGCTGGTTGCATAAACCATTGGAAGAGAGCACGTTTCCCTTGGCAGTAGGTGGAGATCTCAGGGATGTTCTGTTAATCAGATCCGTCCGTGATGGGCTGACAGATGGCAGCTCCCTGGGGATAATTAATCATTTGTTTGTCCAGGATGTTGAGTGTGGAATGGCAATGTCCATACAGATTCTAGGTGAAGCTCAGAGAGGACCTATGGCTCCTGGAAAGGAGGATCTCACTCTCCAACGTGGAATTCATTGGCTTAAAAACGATGAAATCCACCCTGAAGGGATCATGGACTTTCTCCCTGACACCTCTGGCTCCGCCAGGGCATCAAGCAGCTAAAGGATTGCAAAAGGAGAGGAAGAGAAACTGTCTGACATCTGTGGGCTTTGATCTGCTGTGAAAGATTTCTCCCCCCAGCTTGGGGGGAGAGGGGAACGCGTTCAACACCAGAAAGCAAATGCAGGTCAGGCCTGTAAGGAGCAATTCCCTCAGCTGAATTTTCTTCTGGGCAATGAGCAGCAGCTGCGACGTGGCTCTGCTGGTCCCTGTCACTGGGGAGCTGAGCATCCTCTGCCACGGGCTCTGCCAGGGGCACACGTGGCACAGGTGCCATCTGCAGACAGCATCGCTCTCCCCGCACACCTCCAGCCCCAGGAGGGAGGGGAGGGCTCGGGCAACCTCCCTGTTGTGTTTTTTTTTTTTTTGTAAGGCTTTCCTCTGGATATCTCCTCCAAACCCTCCTTTCCAAAAGCAGCTGTCTCAGCAGGGAGGCGGAAGCACAGGCAGGATGGGGATGATCAGTGAGGGGAACCCCCTCCCTTCCCCTGAACTTTGAGGCCTCTGTGTGCAATTTAAAGTGGGGAAAGAGAGACATCTGTACCAAGGATTTGTCAGGCTTGTTCCTGGCAGATAAGTTGGTTTTACCGAGTGGCTTGACATGTAATTCCACACAGCGTGTAGATGTTTGTCTTATGTTTACCTAGAGGAAGAGATTTTCTATCAATCCTAAAAAAATTAACCTTGTGTAATGGTGCATTTCCTCGGTGAAAAGGAGTGTGGAGATCTGTCAAAATGTCAGCCTTGCCTGGAATGAGGGTCCTGCAGAAGACAAGTGGCATTAATGTCTTTGAAGATGTTTCATTTAGGAGTAATGGAGTCCCCGGGCTTTTGGGGGCCCCATTAATTGAGCTGAAGAGGTTATAAAGCCTAGAAGGGAAATGCTGTTCAGAGCTGGGCAGGCAGAGACACTCTCAGAGGGAGAGGGTCAGATAGGTTATTTCCACTGTAAAACAGCATCAGAAGGATGTGAAGAATTGTTCCTAAATTACACTCCTCTGCCTGGATCGTTTTAGGGAAGTCAGTAAGACTTGGAGGTTTGCTTCTAGGGGAGAAAAGGGCTTGGGTCTGTGTTTTAGGTTAAAGGTGTTCATGGAAAGAAACACAACCCTCTTCTGCTCTCTGAATCATCAGGCAGGTTTGAGGGACCACAGAAATGAGTAATAAAAAAAAACAACTCAGGAAACTTCTTGAAGCTTCCATACTTGTAATGCTGCAAGTCAGCACACAGTGTCTCCTCTCTGAGGAAAAACTCGTGTTCAGAATGTGCCTCCTTTCAGAACCTGGAAATGGATCTTTTACAATGTGTGTTTTTCCTACCAGGGGCAGAGTGTTTGGATGGAGATGTATTTTCTGCCTGAGACACTGAGCAGAGTGTTCCTCTTGACAACTTCATGTTGGTTTTAAAATGTTTTTTGAAATAATGCCATTTCTCTTCTGAAGGCTCTCAAGCTCTTACAAAAGGGGAGAAATGACGCTGTTGGTGAGGAAACAGGCACGGAGCTGTGGTGCCTGCCCTGCTGGCAGGTTCTCGCTGTTTGCCCCAACTTGCCAATAACCAAATACAACAACATCTGTTAATTGCCCTTTCTTTGCAAAATCCACTTATTTCATAAGCTCCGGGGACTATGAGGGTGGGTCTGTGTTGCTCACGTTGAGGTTTGACTTGGAAATCCAGGTTTTTTGCTGGAGACCTGCAGCTGGTGTCTGGGGTCAGTACGAACCGTGTTTAGAGTTTGCTGTTTCACGGGAGGGGCTTTCTGTTGTTGGAGATGTTGTTTTGGCCTTGGACACCTCCTCTTAACGAGCTCCTTTGTCCTCCTCCAGGGAAGCTTTCAAACTCGCCTGAGGTTCTGAATTGGCTCCGAATAAAAGGTGTTGTGCCTCCGAAGTGCCCGGCCCAAGGGCTCTCCAGCAATCCAAACAGCCGGCACACAAAGCCATTAACCCTGAAGAGCCTGGGCATGATGACCTGCAGACAGCCTCCAGCCGAGTCCCGCAGGAACCGGCTTTGTCTGAAAACCACCCCCGGCAGGTGGAAAACGTCCAGGTAGGTCCTGTTGCTTCATCAGGGTGGGTGGTTTAGTCCTTCAGCGCAGCGCAAGGTGAGTGGGAGCAAGCAGAAATGAGACGAGGGAGGTGGGAGGGAGATGTTTTAAGGGGGATTCTGTGCTTTCCCCCTCCGCGGTGGGTGTGAATTTCCAGCTCGCATGACGAATGGCGCTGGTGTCTCGTATCCTGAAAGCAGATACAGGGCCTGGAGGGGCCAGGTCTGACCTCTTCAGGTCCATTTGCAGAGTGAAACCCCAGAAGTGCAACTCCTGTGCTGCCTCTGAGCTCCTTCAGCTCCTGGCACCTCTTCCACGAGGAACACAGAGCTTTGTTTTACCTCTGGGTACCACACCAGCTGGAGCAGCTTCTTCCAGGGTGGGGAGTCTCCTGTGCACGCTCTGCTGAGCCAGGAGACTGCTTGGAGTTGAATGTGCACTTCCCTCCTGTGGCTTAGAAGGCTGTATCTACATTTTTAGGGATTTTTTTTTCTCCGACTTATTGAGGTACGAAGGGAAGATTATGGCACTTGATGATTTAATCAACATAATCTCTAGATAAAACATGCTTATGTTATACTACTGGGAGATATTAATTTATGCTGGTTTGCTTCTCCTAAGGTAAATTAAATCATTAGTTTTAAGACTGGATTAGTTGCACATGTGCCCTGCCTCTTAAAAAGGCAGTTCAGGAGTTCTTAAAAGCTTCTTGGCTTGGCATTTCTCAGGAGTCATCAAATCCCCTCAGTACAGGTGCCGGTGCCATGAAAGTGGAACTGTGATGCAGTGCTTGAAGGTGGGACACCTGCTCCTGCCTTGTGCCCCCTTCTTTCCCCAGGAGCAGCATTTTCCCAGCTCTTTAAATCAGAGAGAAGGTTTTGCCCCAGTTCTAGGGAACCAGAATTGCTCCTTTGATCCAACCTGTGCCTTGAGCACTTGAGCTTGATCAGGGTGTGTTGGAGGAGACCTGCCTGGAGCAGTGTCCACATCCATCTCCCACTGCAGAGAGCAGGGACACCCAGGATGTGTTAAGTATCCAAGGCAAGGTTGGATGGGGCTTGGAGCAACCTGGTCTAGTGGAAGGTGTCCCTGGAATGAGAGGAGCCTTAGGGTATCTCCCAACCCAAACCATTCTGGGATTCTGTGCTGATGTGTTGATGTGCTTGGGTGACCTTGGAAATTCAGTCAGCACCTCTGAACTGCTGAAACCCCCCCAAAATGTATCATTGAAGTCCTGTGAGTGCAGAAAAAGAGTTAAGAGCAGGAGATATTCACCGAGGTGGGTGAAAGGTGTCACAGCTCCTCCATACAGGCAGGGAAACTGAGGCACAGTCTGCCTCTCCTCACAGAGGGCAGTAGCAGCATATAGCAGTAAAATCTGGGTGCTTGATGCCAGCAGCTCCTTCTGGAGTCATTGGATTTGGAGCAGATGTGCTGAGCTGAGCCAGTGCCTGGTGTGGAGACACTGGCTCCAAGCACAGAGGTGCCCTGACAGGAATGGCTCCCCCCACCCAGGGGGAGGAGAGCTGCCAGAGGCCCTCACAGCAATTTCGGGGCTATTAAGGATGTGCTAATGAGCTTTCTGCATCATTTTCCAGCACTTCGCTCCCCCAGCTCAGCCCATGCGTTAACACCTCCATCCCAGAGGAAGCAAACACTCCACTGGAGCTGTAGCTCCATTTATCATGGATCTGGGCATCAGCAGGGCTGGTGCGGGTGGAGGGGCTGAGGAGAGGACTTTTCTCCACTCTCTATCAACAGAGAGAGCAGGTGCTCAAGGCACTTCAAAGGAGCAATTGCTGGTCCCCCAGATCTGGGGCAAAACCTCACTGGATTAATGAGCTGGTGAAATACTGCTGTGGGTACAGGGAGAGGCAGAAAGTGCTGCTGCAGGATGCTCTCAGCCATCCATGGGCTCTGTGCTCGTGGAGGATCTTGTGTGGGATCTGTGCACCCAGGAAAGGCCACATCCATCTGCTGTTTGCCGTGCGTTCCTGGTGCTGTTTTCCCTGGTACAGGCAGTCCTTCGGGCTGGTTCTGCATGGCACATCTCTGGGATGGTGGGATCTTCCCCCGCTCTGCTTTGCCTCTCTGGATCCCGGGGCCATCTGCTCCTGGCTGGGGTGGGTGTGCTGGGGGCTGCTCCAAATGTGGGGCTTTGGCTCTGGCACAGCCAGGATTGCTGTTCCCTGTGGGACAGAGCCAGCTTGCTCCCAGAGCTGGGAGAAGAGAACTTCCATATCTCCATGGAGCTCAGGACAGGGATGAATTCACGAGGTTATATGTCACGTGAAGGGTGGGAAGCAGGTGTGGAGCTGCCCAGAAGCTTTTCCTGGTGTAGCTCTTCCCATTGCGCTGCTGGACGTGGGTGCCTGTGCAAAGAGCACTGAGAGCCCTTCTTGCTTCACGACTTCATTTTTCACATTTGAATATTCAGAGGCACTTTTTCTTGACTCTTTAGAGGCGAGTGTCTCCTCCTGTGCACGATACTTTTGCAGCTGATTTATGGTGTGATGCTCTGGTGCTGGGATTAAATGTTAACACGGGAGGGCTGATACAGTCTGCTCTGAACTGGGCACCTCCTGGATGTCTAGAGGCATTTGGGAAATAAAATCAGTTAATATGGCCCTTTGACACCCTATAGATGTGCCTGTTGGTGTGTTCAGCTTTCCTCCAGCCACAGGCACCCTTGAGAAGCATCCCTGGGGCTGAGCTCTTGCCCCTCACATGGAGGCCCCTCTGTTCCTGTGTGATTGTGTGTGTGTCCAGCTCCTCAGGGGCTGAGTTCTGGGGCTGTGCCCAGGCAGGGAATGCCCCACACAAGGTGGAGATCATCTCCCTGCTGCCACGTGGGTGGCTGTCTTACCAGGAGAGGAGATGGAAAGATGCCCAACTGGTACTTGTCACTTCTGACTGCAGACATCAAGGATGTGTCACTGGCAGAGCAAAAGGGGAGCAATGCTATTTTTGGATGGATCAGGCTGTTTTCTCTCTCCAAGTACCACAGGCTGACACGAGGTGCTGCTGAACACTCACTCTGGTTCATCTTTGCTTTGGCGAACAAGGGAGTAAAGTGCTTTTTTAATTATAAAGGAAGTATTTGTAGTCTTTCATGCTGGCAGAGCCTTGGCAACAAAGCTGGTATGCAAGATATATTTTGACTTGGTTTAATGTCTCTTTCAGGCTGCTGATGCCTCTCCTGCATCTCCCACCCAGCCACCCAAGGCTTGTCCTGCAGCCACAGAGGATCCAGGTCAGTGTTTGGGAGCAGGGACTTTGCTGCTACAGGGATCTCCACACTCCAGCCTGGTCTGCAGCCTGGGAGAGAGCCAAAGCAGGTGGGTTTGGAAGAGCAGGAGAGGTGGGAATTCCTTGCTCCAGGAGGGCAGGCACACTGGAAGCAGCAGTGGGAGATGGGGGATGCCACTGATGCTGAGCCATCCGTGCTGCTTCCTAACACGGAGAGATCAAACCCGAGACGGCAGGATTATTTATTGAGGTGTTTGTTTGAAGTTGAATGGACAGGAATCACGTTTCAAAACCGTAAAGAAAGAGCTTTTTAGCCCTTTTCCTTTCCACAAAACAGCAGCAGCATCTCGGCGGGGATGTCAGGGCGAATCTGTTTCACTGACAACAAGATTGTTCTGTCTAGACAGGGAAGCGCCGCCGAACCGAGGGAGGCTGCAGAATAATTTAAAGCCAAAATACTTTACAGGCAGTAAATTTAAAAATAAAAGCTGGCATGACACGGATGATGCTTGATGGATAGCTGGCGTGCGGGTGGGATGGCGGCTGGCTCCGACACCGACTGCGATGGCAGGGACTGGCAGGTGTCACTCGGGGTGACCCGGTGGCTGCTGACCTGTCACCTTTCCTGGATAAGTTTCCACCAGAATTGGTCTATGGAGGCGTCTGAGTGGCCTGTGGAGCTCAGTGCAGGGATTCTCTGCCATATCTTGAATTCTATAGCTCTGAGGCAGCTGCCCAGCCCTCCCTTTCCCCTCAGTGCCAGCTCCTGACTGGCACCAGGGGATGTCAAAGCAGAAAACTTTGGGTGGGTGGGAGATGAGACTTGCACTCCCCACCTGCCTGGAGGGGCTGGAAGCCAGGGTTGTCTGAGGCTCAGGAGTATGATGGTGAGGTTGCAGCCCAGCCAGCATAAGGAATTTCCTTTCTTCTGGCAGAAAAAGAAAGATGAAATATTGAAAGCATGCCTCAAAGGCTGCTGTATATATATATATATATATATATATTAACTTTTTTCCTTCTACTCAGCACTGCTTTGGTGTTGCTCAGAGAGACAGCAGCCGGTTAGAGCAGGAGGGATACCAGACTTCAGGAGAGAGCAGGGAGTGGGGCTGAAGCAAGGGAGGAAGAGGAGGATTGTCTCAGGTTCTTGATTTCAGGGCTCAGCGTGAATGCTGACACTTCAACTCCACCACAGCCTTTAAGACTTTAGTTTTCTGTTCAGCATCAGGAAATAAAACCTGGTTTTTTGTCTCTGTCTCTACAGGTGAGGGCAGCGCCCCTCTGAAGCAGGAGGACACCTCCATGTGGGCCAGTGTCCTTGGATGAGGGAGGACGCGAGATGGGAGGAGCAGAGGGCCAAGGCATCTGCCAGCTGCCCCTGGAGAAGTCCTGCAGGCTCCCAGCTTGCCATTTGCGCCATCCTGGTGAGTTCGAGTCCGTGATGACTTTCTGGAGTGGTGGTGTGAGGTTTCTGTGAGGTTTCTCCCAGGGCCGAGCTATTCCATTTGCTTCTGCTGATGACCTTGGGATCCGGCTGCCGGGCAGCAGGGCACGCTGACCGCATGTGCTGTGTCCTAAACTCAGGAAAATTTGAGGCTTACCAAGCAATCCCCAGTGATCCAGCCGCTGGGGGGGCAGCAGGAACCGGCATCCCAAAGGAGCCTTCTCGGGGAGTGCAGGAGGAGACTGCAGGCAGGGAGAGCTGAGGGCTGGTTGTCTGCCAAGGGAGGAGTTGGAGGGATCCAGTTCAGGGGGTTCAACGCTGTTCCTTCCTCATCTGCTCCTGCTCTGTGTCAGCAGGTCTTGATCCTCAGGGAATGTGGGAAGATGCGGGGAGTGGGCTTGGAGCAGGATTAACTTTACACCTCTGCAGGCACTGACAGCAAGGGCTGTTTATTTGCTGATCAAGGATGTGCCCAAACGAAGCAGGCTGGGGACACAGTCACTTGCTGGAGTTCACAAATTGGGATGAGCTGTGAAACAGAGCTTGACCTCACTCCAGCTCTAGCTGCTGCCTGGTCTCAGCCCTCAGCTCCTGTGTCGCCTCTGGCCAGGCAGGGTGGGGACAGGCAGCAGAAGGGGGACCTGGTGTCCCTTTTCCCACAGCCTTGTGCATTCCCCTGCCTGCTGCTGCCCGTGAAACACCCTGTGATTAATCACACCACTCTGCAGGCACTGAAAATTTATTTAGAGTGTTATGTTTGCTGCTGCTGCCACTTACACAATGGCAAATGTGCCGTGGCTGCTAATGGGTCACTGAAGGGGCTCATGGAGCTGCGCTGGGGGGAGGGCAGGGAGAGGGAACACTGCCAGGAAGGTGAGACAGATCTGTTCTAGTAGAATGGGCCATGGTGCTTGCAGGAAATTGCTTGCTTCCCTGATAGCATCCACTACTTTAATAAATCAATTTTTCCACTAGTTTGTTTAGCTTAAGCTTTCTCCTCCCTGCATCCTCAAAATTAGTCTAATAGGACTTTTTTTTTATCTCTGAGAGATTTGGAAGTTATTTTCCTTCAAGGATTCACTTTCTTTGGGGCCCTCAGAAAAAGAGGGGCTGAGGGAGTTGTCAGCTGAAGAAAAGAGCCTCAAAAAAAGCCTCCCTAAAAATGCTACCAAAGGCGTGCAGAAATCAGCCCAACCTGAAGCAGCTGACTCTGTTGAGTTTTGATGTTTCTGTGGGGCTGGTTTGTGAGAACTGAAGCAGGTTGTGTTTATTCTATAGAACTCTGTGGGTATCTTGCACTGGATGTCACTCCCCCAGTGCACCGAGAGCAATTCAGCTCAAGGAACCATCACCAACACCGTTATCTTTATTGCCAGTCCTGCCTGATAAACCTGCTCCCTCCAGGATGGCTGAGCCCAGTGAGTAGCCCAGACCTGTGTGTGCGTTCAGGAGAAAGCAAAGCTCGTGCTCGGGAGCTGCGTGCAGGGGTCCCAAGAGCAGGCGCTTCAAACAACCCCGAGGGCTGCTTTAAAAACATGGAATTTGCAGAGCTCTGCACAGCCAGTCCCTGGGTTTTTCCAGCACATTGGGATCCAGGTGGTTGTCAGCTTGGAGGGGCAGAAATGTGCTGTAATTCCGTGAGCCCTGCTGTCCTTCCACTGCAAATCCATTGCAGAACCCAGCATGGAATCGGTGACTTGTGCTGGGCTGTGCCCCGTGTGGGCAGCTGTCTGGTATTTGATGTGCTGCAGGGCAGAGCAGAGGTGCACGTTCCTGGCACGTGGAGCCCCTGCCACAGGATGAAGCTGGGCTGGGAGCCTTGGTTCAGAGATCCTCGTTGTTCAGAGATCCTTGTCTGTGGCAACTTCCCTGGATCTCAGATGGCTGTGGGAGCCAGGAGCTCTGGTCTCACCCTTGCCAGCTTCCTGGCTGCCTGCTGGCTCTGCCAAACAGCCTTTCCACCCCTCCTGCTGAGCTGCTGGTACCACTTTCCCCCTCCATTTCAGCCCTCACGGGGACATCCCCGGGCCTGGGACCCGCTGGGGGTGCGGATCACAGCTGGCTCCTCGTGCAGTCACGACAGCTCCCGGGACACAAGCAGCTCCCCTGCTGCCTGCACAAGCTGGTTTCTCTCTGCTGTGTCTGGTGGCACCCCCGAGCTGTCCAAAACCCACCCGGGTGCTGTGGATGCAGCCTCGTCTGGGACAGGGAGCGCTCCCGGCTTGGAGCATCTGAGGAGAAACAAGTCAGATGCCGATGACTGCAGCTGCTGCCTTGGCTCTTGCTGAAGGCTGGAAACAGTTGGAGAAGGTCCCCCTTGTCCCTCTCTCTGGGCAGAAGGGGCTTGTCGAGCCTGGCGGGGGCAGAGGAGCTCTCTGGGGAGCAGGGGTGTCCCTGAGCTGCTGGCCGGGGGATCTGCTGCCTCCCTGGTGCTGCGAGAGAGGGGCTGTCCCTGCCCCAGCAGCGCCCTGGCAGCAGCGGGGTGGTGGAGGGCACAGGGCAGGCACTTCCAGGCTGTGAGCAGGCACTGGGGAGTGCAGAGAGCTGCCTCCCAGCTCCCTTCTGAGGCCATGGGATGTGGGAGAGAAAGTGACTTTTACAGAAATAAAGGAGACTTCCTTTTGGGTCAAGTGCTCTGGAAAGGAATGATTTTGAGATGAAAGGCTTTTTGCTCTGGAAATACAGATTCACATTGCCTAGAGGGAAGTCTGCCTTATGCCAGGGTGTTTTTCCCTCTGGGGGCATTGCGATTGCATTGAAGATGAATTTTCAACATACAAAAGAGAAGAAGAAAGCTGAGAGAAGGCTTTAAAACATATCAGGGGTTCTCGTGGTCTGTTTTAATTTGTCATCTTGTCTCTCTGGCTTGTAACATCCCTGTTGGGTGCAGGGACTGTTCCTGCTCTTCCCTTTGTGACTTGTTCCTTCCCTCTGGCATCTTCATCAATCCCAGGCTCTGCTTTTAATATTTTTCAGGGAGTTTTTTTTCTTTTTTTTTTTTTTTTTTCTTTTTTTCACCCAGGGCTGGTTCACAGAGCAGCAGGAGCTCCTGTGTGCTGCCCTGGGTGGGGATCACCTTGTGAAGTGGGCTGGAAGAGATCAGAGAATCCCAGGATGGTTGGGGTTGGAAGGGACCTTAAAGGCCACTTAGTTCCAACCCCATGCCATGGGCAGGAATGTCACCCACTGGACCAGGTTCTTGGTTAGCAGGGGGTGAGGAGAGACCAGCCCTCAGCCTCGAGAGCAGCTGGGTGAAGCCCCCTGTGAAAGGTCTGGCATGGACCCTTTCCCTGTCAGTTTTTAATCTGAAGGGTCTCTTTTGAAAACATGTTATGTTTAGCTTTGGTAAGGCCACGGGAAGCACCAGAGTGTTTAATTTCTCTGCTTTCTGCTGGTTTTTCTCCGCTTTCTGCTGGTTTTTCTCCCCCCCTGCCCTGCAGGGATGAGGCGCACGCAGGGCTCTGCTGCTGCTTAGTGTGAAGTGCTGTAAAACCCCAGCATTGATTTCTCAATCAAAGGTGTCTGCTTGCTCCTCGGTCTGTGCTTTAATGCCTGAAAATCCATTTTTCACTCCCCAACAGTTTGCTGTAAGGTTTTTAAATCAACTGTTGTGCTTCAGAGCTCTGGGAAGGGAATGGATTCAGTCGAGCTGGCTCACCAGCGAGTTTTGAAACAGACAGAAAACAGCCAGAGCCTGTGGGGGCTCTCCAGTCTCAGGTGAGACCTTTGCCTGCGCATCGCTGTGGTTGGTACAGGACAACATTGTTCTCCTTATTCAGCTTTCTCTCTTTGGAAAGCTGTGGGTCTCCCTCCTGCCCCAACAGTGACCCTGCTTCAGCAGGTCTGTGCTCCCCAGGCTTTGGGGATTGTAGGCTGAAGTTTCAGGGTGTCCCGAAAACAGATGCCAGAAAAACCTCCAGACTTTTATACTAAGAAAAAAGAAAAAAAGGAACACCATGTTCCCACCTGAGCTTCCCATATTTTCTTGGCAATCACAGCGTTTGCTCCCTGTTTCCAGAGCATTGTGCTCTGCTGCTCCTCAGGGGCTGTACAGCTGACCCAAGCCTTGTTAAAATGCTGCTGCTTTTGGGGAGGAACAGAGTGGCTTGGGGCAGCAAGGAATGCTGCTGCCCTGGACTGTGCTCCTGCAGGAATTGCAGCTGGAGACTGAGCTGGGAAAGCTGCTGCAGCTCCTGCCTTGGCCTCTGCCCCCTCCATCAGCTCTCCTTGATTGCTGCCACTGTTTAACCACATCTTTCCCCTTGCTAGAGGAGGGCAAACGCCATGGAAAAGCCTTTCCAAAGGTGGGAGAGGGGTTGCTCTGCAGCCCTGGGAGGTGCTGGTGGAGGCTGGAGTGGAGGGGAAGGCTGGTGAAATGCAGGTGGCTCCTGGTGCTAATTGTATGCAGCAGATTTATCTGGAAGGACCTGAAGGATGTGCATCAAGGATGTCTCAGCTATTCAAGTGAGAAATCAAATTAAACTTTGCATCAAACAGTGGAGCTGCTCTGTGCTGGGAGTTGTGTCAGATCCATTAAGGTTTCTCCGTGCTGGGCCCCCAGGAGCCAGTGGAGAGGAAAACCAGTGCTCAGTGTCAGGGGCTGTGTTTGCTGCTCACCTGGATGTGTCAATGATGAGGGCAGGAGAAAAGGGGATTAGTGCTTTAACCTTCAGGATACCTGAGTGGGGAGTGGGGAGGGGGACAGTGGCTCCACAGATATGCCAGTTCTGTGTGCCATGGGATGTGTGTCCATCAGCAGGCACTGAGGGATCCTCAGGGATCAGCCCCAGGGAGCTGGATGTCTGGAAAACGCTCTTGTCCCAGTTATCAGTCTCCTGATCTCCCAGTAACAGGCTGGGAGACGGAGCCCCTTGGGAATCCTGGGGTGTCTGGGAGGCAGCTGGGAGAAAACTGAAGGAAAGCAAAAATATCAGCATCACATGGAAGTGTGGCTCTGACTTGCTTCTCATCAGGAACAAGTCCACGTGTGCTCCAGGCAAGGGAAAGATCTGGACAGCACCTTGCTCCCTGCACAGGGACAGATTGCTCGGAGGCTGGATGGAGCAGACTTGGCATGGGAGAGGTGGCAGCCTGGAGGAAGCTGCCAGCCTGGTGCCAGGGGAATCGTCTGCTGGGAATCTGTGCAGGATTTTGGCTGTAAAATGATTTCCCCACACGGCACCAGAGGCTCTGAGTGCTCCCAGGTAACCAAAGCTCATCCAGCTCTCACCATGGTGATGGTGGAAAGCACCAAAGAGCTGTCAGGAGAAGGAGAGGAACACTGAGCTTCCTCCAGTGCAAATGCTGAATGCCAAAGGTTCTCTGCCTCATGTATGAAGGCCCAGCTTGGCAGCTGCTCTCTGGTTTGGTCTCTCTTCATCCCTGGTGCTCTGCCTTGGAAGCACTCGAGCTCTAGCTTGGTATTTAAAAGCCATTTGCAGCACTGCTGCTCTGCTGCCAGGAGTAAAATTGGTCTGACCCCGGGATGTACGGACACATCCCGGTGCTGGAGCATGACAACCCCGTAACAGGCAGGGCTGAGTCTCCTCGGGTGTCCTGCCTACTGCTGGGGCTGGATTAGGGCTCTCCAGCCACGTAAATATCTTCCCTTCTTCCTATTCTGTCGTCTTACAAGGATTTTCAGGAATTTAAGATGCTAAACCCCAATTAGGCAACACTTATTCATTTCCGAGATGTAATTTATTTACAGAGTGTTGCCATTCACAGCAGCAAGAGCCGGTAATTGCTGCAGTTTTCATTCCAGGCTGGGATCTGAGAGGCTTGAAAAGCCTGAGTGTGGCAGCTAGGGCTGGCTCTGGGTGGATCCTGCCTCCCAGGGATACCAGGAGCTGATTCTCACCCAGACACCCCAGCTTTTGCCCAAGGCAGTCCCTGTCCTGGGGCATGGAAACAGGCCAGGGGCAGGAATGCCATCCTCTCTTCATGTCTGTGTCAACCCAAACGTCCCGTGGTGCCTTTGCTGTCTCAGTTGTTCCCTTTCGTTTGTCCTGGAAGGATCTGGGTGTCCTCATCCTGCTCCAGAGCTCCTGCAAGGCTGGACAAGCCACCTCACTGTGGATCTGAGGGCAGAGCTGCGGAAAATCCATGAGGCCAAAGCAATGAGGCCCTACACGCTCGTCCTTCAGGCTGCCAGCACCGGGGATGGATCTGGGCAGCGTGAGGGCTTCAGGCTGTGTTTTTCCCTTCTCTCCCTGGCACAGGCTGCTGCTGCTCAGAGCTGCAGAGATGCTGAACTGAAGCTCTGCTGACATGTGGTCCTGTGGCCAGTTCCTCTAGAGGTGCTGAGCTGTTTACCTGGGACACCGGCTCCTCCAGGCTGGGCTGGGCTGTGGGGCAGAGCCCTCCAGCCCCATGCTGGGAGAGTGTCCAAACAGGAACGAGGAGACTGCAACACCTGCCACCCTCATCCAATTTCATCTCCATTTTGTCTCCAGCTGGGGTCGGGTTGAGAGAAGGGAGCAGCCTCCTGTGTTTTTGGGGTGGAGCAGCTCTCCCCTCTCCAGCTCATGGACCACTAGGCTGTGTCTTGCCACCTACACCAGCAACACCTTCAGGAGAGGCTCCCTGATGGCTCTTTAGGGAAATAAGCTGGAGATTCATCAAAGTGCCAAACCACTGCCTTCACCTTGTTCTGCTCCCTAAGGACCACTGCAAAGTGGGGAAACAGAGCTGCTCCCCTTCCCCTCACGTGGGACTGGGATCTGTGGGGGTGTGTTCGTGTAGGACTGTGAGGTCCTGGTTTTGGTTTGGCTCCAGAGGCACTGCCAAAACTCCAATGTTTCCTGCAGACTTTGACAAATTATCGCAAAATATTCCAGTTTTATCTTGTGGCAGCCTCCTGAGATGCTCCTCCTCCTCCTCAGCCCTGCTGAGCCTGCCAAGGACGCAGTTGTGCCCAGCCACCATCTCCAGTTGAGCCTGATCCACAGTTCCTGTTTGTGGGCACAGGAAGCGTTCCACGCTCCCAGGAGCGGGTGGGGATGGCAGCCTGGATGGATTGGCCATCTGGAATGCTGCTGGGCCATTTGTTACGGAGGATCTTGCAGGAAGAGCCTCTGATGCTGCAGTGAACTCTGAGCTGTTGGGATAATTTCTGGGAGCTCCTGCAGGCAAGTCCTGGCTTCTGAAATGCCTGAAACCAGTGAGTTTGGACCACTGCCTGCCCGCTGTGATGATCCTCTTTAATATCCTTGTCCAAGTATCCGTGGAGAAGCGTGACCTCCTTCTTCCTAGGCTGAGCATGCCAGGATGCTGCCAGAGGGTTTCTGGTTTTGTTTCTTGATCCTGACCTCTTCCTCGTGCACTTGGTGATGCCTCGTGATGTGGTGAGCAGGGGCTGCAGGGAGCATGTCTTCCCTCTCCATGACTGACCTGCAGAGCAGGAATCTGGCCCTGGAGCATCCCCTGCCCTTTGTAGGGGTCGAGTTCGGCAGTCCCCAAACTTAAAATGCAAATGAAATGGAAATCTGAGGGGCAAAGGGGCTGCTGACTCCTTCACTGCTGGGCTCTGCTGCCTGCAGGAGAAGAGTGTTCTGGCTGTTGCTTGTGTTCTCCTTCCCCAACTAGCCTGGGCAAGGCACTGGCGTGATAAAGGGAGGCAATTTCCTCAGCTCGTGCTGAGATCTTATTATGCATTTCCATTAAGCCACAGAAGAGGAGGGAGCAACCCAAGCTTTCTGGAGCTGTGGCACTGTGCAGTTGTGCAGCACCACAGCCCTGCCAGCCCTGGGGGAGGCTGGAGTGGGCTGAGGAAGGGTTACCCAGTCAGAAAGAATCAGGTTAATGTCTTGGAGCCGGGATCTTGGCTCTCTGCCAGCTCCTGGACTGTGCAGGCAGCTGAGGAGCAGAGGCTGTGGATGCAGATGGGTTGGTGGGGAGATCAGGTCAGACAGCAGGGTCTGCAGTGGGGTGGAGAGCAGGGTGTTTTCCTCCTTCTCCCTTTTCTGCATGGTTTGTTTTCTGTGTGCATGACCAGTGCAGGGCAGGGTCTCCTGAGAAGGGTGGCAGTGGGGGGTGATGAAGGTGGATGCTCCTAAGGGACAAGGGGTGACAGGGGTAAATGCCTGTGCTCCCATGCTCTGAGGATTTTTTCAGAGAGCCTTGGAGGTGGCTGGATAAGCTCTGTACTGTCCCTTGGGCAGGGATCTACCCAGCACTCCCTCTCCATCACCCTCACCCTGCAGGGCTGCACTGTTCCAGCCTCACCTGATCCCACAGCCTTCAGCCCAGCTACGTCCTGACCTCAGTCCCTGCTGTGTCTCCCAGCTCTGAGAGCTGCTTTTGGGCTCTAGAATCCTCTGGAATCATGGAACCAGGAGCTGGTTCCTGGCTGGAGTTGAGGGCTGTGCTGCCTGTCCCAGTGAGGGGATATTTCCCTGGCAAAGGGCTGATCGTGGAGCACAGTTTTGCTGCTCTGTGCTGTGGTGCTGTGGAGCTCAGCTTTAAATGTGGGTCACAAATGAAAAAGCTCTTCTGCAGCTCACTGCACTTTACAGGAACAAGTGCCTGGGCTGCTGGGGTGGCTTTTACAGCCTCTGACCATTGTGTTCTTCAGCAGCTTAAGCCACATGCACGATAAACCCCTGAAATGGAGTCGGGCTCTTAGGATAACAGGGAAGTGTGAGGCTGGAATAGACTGAAATGAGAGAAGCCAGGGGCTGGTTCCTCACTGTGATTCTTTCTCCAGGGAGATGGGCTGGTGGGAGCTCTTGGCTTGGCTAAAGAGTGAGGGGTGGGGTGGGGGTGATGAGTGTTTTACAGCTGCCTGCCTGTGACCTTATCCTGGGGCTGGTCAGTGAGAATGTCAGTCTGATCCAAAATGATTACAGCTGCCCAGAAGCCATTAGCACTGGCCGTGCCATGAGGACAAGTCCATCATTTCTGCTGTGGGGCACATGGATGCATGAGGCAGCAGATTCCATGGATGCTGCCTGGCCACCCCTGGTGCCCACCTCCCTTTGCATTGTGCTAGGAGATGAGAAGGGATGTGTGGCTGGAGACCTGCTCACTCCCTGGCAGACCCATGGAGACATTCCTGGCCTTCAGCAATGCATGGACGGGCAGGGCAGGCTCTTCCCCAGGCACATCCCTGGCAGCAGCCAAGGCACGGATGGCTCTGGATATCTCTTTTTCCTCGACACTAATCCCATTCATACCTTGTCCTGCACTTCTCCCCGACAAGGCTGCAGCTGGCAGAAAGTGGCTGCTTTGTTTAGGGCTGTCTAGATTAGCCCTGGCCCTCGGGAGCAGTCGCTCAGCTTGCTCTGGAGATAAACAAAGCTGTGTCCTCCCAGCTGTCCAGCTCCCCACCTGCAGGGCTGGGATTGCCCCCAGCCCATTCAGGCTGGTAACCAAGCACCTACAAGGACCAGGGATGGAGAAACCACGTTAGTTTTGCGAGCAAATAGTCCTGTTGTGCTACACAGAGAACACTGTCCTTTTTTTTCGCTTGTGTGTGGTACCTCTTAAAGCTCTGAGGCATCTCCAGACCCTGTGGAATGTGTCGGGCTTGTAGCCAGAGGTGTTGCTGTGACTCCAGTACCATGTACTGTTCATGCAGCTCTGGGCACGAGCACGGCTGGACTCTGGGGCTGCTGCTAGAGCTGGCAATTTCTAAACTTGTTCAGGTCTCATTTCTTTCTCCGCTGCTCGTGATTCTCTGCAGCTCACCCCGGATGTCCTGCAGCAGATCCCCTGTAATGGTCAGCGGTGCCATGGGGGCACTGCAATGTTGAGACCTGTCAGAGGGTTAAAAAAGGGCTGAATGCAGAGGAAAGGAAATCCTGCTCTGCCAGAGACCTTGTTGGAGAACCTTATCTAATTAACCTCGGAGGTGATTGCTCACAGTGCTGTTGTGTGCCAGCAAAGAGCCCAGGAATTGTCTCCATCAGGGTCTCTCTCCTTGGAAATCCTGACCAGACCTGCAGACACGAAGGGCTGGAGCGGAGCAAGGCTGTGGGGGTATTGCCCATCCAGACGTTTGACTCGAACTGTAGGGACGTTGTTGCACAGCTCCAGGTCCCTTTCCTGAGTTGGCAACGCCTCCTCAAAACTCCCTCCAAGTGCTTCTTCGATGGATCCAAGCACCTCAGCTTCTGCAGACACCCGATCTCTGCCCTCTGTGGGGTTTGTGTGAGGAGCCCCCGGCAGGAGAGCCGCGGGGCTCGGGATGGCTCCTCTTGCGGGTGGTTCCCCTTGTGCCTGGGTCTGGCAGGTCCGTCCCGGCAGGCAGGGCTGTGGCTGGCAAGGGGGAGGCTGCCAGAGCAAACACCTGCTGTGTGCGAGCATCTCCGGGCCGGCTCTGCTGCAGCGAGGCGCAGTCCCTGGTGTGTCCCAGCCGGTGAAGGAGAGCTGTGGCTGCACACCCCGCGCGTGGCTGTGCCCAAAGAGGGCCCTGCCGGGCCACATTCCTCCCCAGCATCCTCCCTTTCCACGAAGTGCCTTCCCAGCCCCAGCTGCTGACTGGGAGCAGGGCTCTCCTCTGCAGAGCTCAGTGGAAACACCAAACCTCAAGCATTTCTTGAGGGAAAATCATCTCGGCTCATCATAAGGCTTTTTTTTTTTTTTTTTTTTTTTTTTTTTTTTTTTTTCCCAGAGGTGTAGCTATTACATTAAATAAGAGGCTGTCACTGCAATGCCTGTCCTGCCTTCTGACAACCTGCTCTTCTCAGGAGCTTAGGTGAAAAAGCCACATACATCAGATGTGCTTTTCCTCCCGTTTACATTTCTTCTTTGCCTGGCTGCCTTGACTCACCTGCCGGGAAGGCTTCAGGTTCATCCCACTGCTGAGGGTCCCCTGAGCTCCCCTGGAGCTGTCAGCCCCCTTGTGTGTCCCCAGCAGCTCCCCCTTTGCTCACACTCTCGGGTGGCTTCTGCAGGGAAATGCTTCTGATTAAATCTTGCTTGTCCAAGGAGAAAACCGGGGAGAAATAGGTTGGGAAGCCTGTTCTGACAGAGAGCTGTCAGAGAAGGGAACGGCATTCCGAGACTGCTGCTCTGCTCCGTGGGAGGAAAGGCTTCAAACAGCAATTAGCCTGCACTGCCATTTCCAGGGAAACAGCTCTTGGTGCGCCGGACAATGGGCTGCAGGAGGCAGGCAGGTTAAATGCTCTAATTCTGGGAGGATATATTTAGGTGGGCTTTTTTCTTTTCAAAGCAAGGCAGGTTAGAAAGGCTCTGACTCCTTTAAATAGACTCTCCTTCCACAAGCAGCTCGGAGCTGTGTCAGGAGCACTGGCTGTTCCCTGCCGCCCTTCTGCCGGTGACAAATGCCCAGCTGGGGTATCTGGGAACCTGCCCTTGTGTCAGAGCAGAGGGACTAAAGGAAAAGGGTCTGGGTTCCCTCGGCAGCTGTCACAGGAAGAAGTTCTTTGCTGCCGCTCGCCAGTTGTGTTTTTTATTCTATTAGCTGCAAAAGAGCAGTGTAAACGATAATTTAGTCTGGGTTAGTGCAGCACAGTGCAAAGCTCAGCACCAAGCCAGAACCTTGATCTGTCCCTGGGTCCCTGAATATCCCTGATCCCCTCTGGTGGCATGTGCTGGGGCATGGGGGCAGCTGTGGGCCTGCAGAGGGGAGCTGACGGCAATAGGCCAGGTCTCCGTGTCACCCAAAGGGGCTTCCTTGCCTCCACCACAATGGGATGCAGAGATGCCTGAGTGAGGAACTGGGGAGTCCAGAAGGAGCAGGGCTGCTCTGTCATGCTGAGAAGCACAAAGAATTCTCTCCAGCTGTAGGGCTGCTTCTCAGGGTAGGTTGGCCTTGTTGTCTGGGAGATGTCCTGGTGGTGTTTGGGCTGTCACCCTCAGAGCCACGAGCTGCTGACACACTTTGCTGGCTGGTTGGATGTGTTGTGCTTTCCCAGAAATGTGTTTTCCACCATGTGGCATGTGTTCCTGCCCCACTGAGCTGGGCAGGCTGTGATCCCAGGCAAGGAGCTCCCAGGGTGGTGTTTACAGAGGGTGAGAGGAGCTGACAGAAGCTTTTTCCCATCCTTTGCTTTGGCATACCTGGGCCTGCTCATTTCCCCAAATATTGCTGCTCTTGGTCAACTTGTGGTGTCCTGCTCATGGCAAGGGGGTTGGAGGTAGATGATCTTTCAGGTCCCTTCCCACCCAATCCATTCTGTGTTTCTGTGACCTCCTGGCAGCTGTTTCTGTCTCCCTGTTCCTGAAGTGCTCCTTCCTCTGAACCCCTTCCACTGATGTCGTGTCCATTCCCTGCTGCCTGAGGGAGCTGTTCTGCTCCCTCAGGTGTCTCCAGCTCAGCCACCCTCTCCCAGAGTTCTCCTGGCCAGCACAGTTTGTTCCCAAGCACTGCTGGGAAGCTTCCCCTGGGAGCAGAGCCCACCCTGTCACGCTCTGCCCACATGCCCGGCTGTGGGGGCTCCGTGTTTGCCCCCCTTCCCTGGAGCAGTGGGAAGGGCACAGGCTGTGCAGGGGAGGATGAGGTGGGAGGTGGCACCAAGGCCCCTGTGACTCAGGTGATTGCCACAAGCTGGCAGCTGTGCACAGGCTTTTTGGAGTGGCCATGGTGAGGAGCTACATCCTCTCTCCCTTCCCAGGAGGGCTCGGAGCAGCCTCCTGCACACCTGCCCTCCCTTTCGAAGGGTGGGGAGAATTTATTGCGGTTATTCACGTGGCTTTTGTGGTGTTTAGTTTGACAAGAAGACTGCTGTCACTTCTTGGCTGTTGTTTGCTCCTGTCTGTGCCCCACAAGCATCAGTGAGGCTCCTGCTGCCCTCCAAAACCCCTTTGCCAAACTGCTTGCAGGGACAAAGTGAGCTTTGCCCTGGCAGAAAGGAGCCTCTGGCACTGGGTCCTCTCCCCGTGGCTCCTCTTGGCCGTGTCCAGCATGAGTGGTGTTTGTTGGCAGGGATCCCTCCCTGCACTGCTGTCTGCCTCGTGCTTGTTCCTAAGAGGAGCAAGCAGCACACGGTGGTATCAGAGACCAATCAGGCTCCCAGGTGTCAGGGGAGAAGTAAAGGATCTGGAAATCTGAGCTTCACCTGGCTGCAACTCATTCTGGGCTTTGCTGGAGCAGGACTGGGCTCTGTGCAGCTGCTTATCAGCTGCTGTGGTGCCCGATTCCCTCTGCCATGGAACAGAGAGCTGGGAACAAACCTTGGCAAATCAACCGTGCTCTTCCTGGGGAAGCAGCACGGGATGGGAAAATGCTGGGGCATGGTTCACCAGCTGCACCCACGGGGCTGGCAGTGGGAGATGGGACTGACTGAGCCAGGCTGCAGGGCTGGGAGGTGGTGCCGTGGCCGTCCAGGAGCTGTCCCTGTCCCCCATGTCCCTGAATGAGTGGGGGGCTGGCAGGTTTAAACCCCAGCCCTACGCCGTGGGCAGCAGGTCTGGCGCTGCCGTGTGCTCCAGCACTTGCCAGGTCCGAGCTGCTACAGGCTCGTCCGTCACCAGTGACACTGGCCAGGGGACAGCGGGACTCGGGGTCCCTTGGAGAGGGGGCAGCCTGCCCTCACTCCCTTCCCACCCTGCCCCACAGCAGTGCCCAGCCTGCTCACCCTGCTCGCTTGATTTGTCTGCGTTCGTCGAGGATGAAGTCACAGATGTTTCTGGGCAGCGATAGGATCTCGCTAGCCAGCTCTCCTTTAATAAGATCCCAGGCACGGGAGGTGCCCCATTCCCTTATCTCCCCTCTGCAGATGTGCATTGCCTCCCTCTCCCTCCAGATGGGGAGGAAGCAGCCGAATCGCTGCCACAACCCCTTCTCTACCCGTAAATAAAAGGGGAGGTTGGATCTGAAGAAAGGCATGAACACAGCACTGCCCAAGTTTCTGTGGCTCCCAGGGCTTCCTGGAAGCTGTCTGATGAAAAGGGAATGTCCCTAGCCAGGGAAGGGAGTGCCAGACCATGTCTCCTGGCCAGAGTGGCCACCACGAGCCAAAAATATGGAAAAATACATAGAAAGAGGGAATGGACAGCACTTCATCCAGTACAGAGCCTGGAAAATGGAGAAATTGTGAAGGGAAGGAAACAATGGGATGAGGAACTTCAGTGGAATTACCAGAGGTGAGGAGGAGGAATTGATTTTTAGCATATGAAAAAGAAAAGGGGGAAAGAAAAAAGCTCTCAGCAATGCTATTGGACTTGGAAAAGCTGAGCGTGTGGTGTTCTCTGTGGAGAAGGGATGATGCCTTCAGCTCATTTGACAGTGACCCTGTGGGAATCTGTCCCCATTCCTGCCACGGCCCAGGGCAGCAGTGTTTGGGAGCGTGGGGGGCTCAGGGCAGGCAGGTCCCCCAGCTCCTGCCCGGGGCTGGAGAGGAGCGAGGAGCAGCTCTCTGGATGAGCCGTGAGCCCTGGGCTGCTCTCCAGGCCGGGTTCCTGGGAAGCGCTTGATGAAGGTTTAGTGTGAGGTTATGAAATGATTGACCTGACAGGAGCGGGTCTGATTGAGGCAGGGAGCCAGCTCAGCTCCCAGCCGGGTCAGGCTGTGGTGCTGATCCCATCACTGCTCAGAAATTGAGTTTTCTTTGATCAGAAAGTCTTGAACACAGCACCCTGCTGTGGAAATTGGTCTGGGTCGCAGCTCTGCGCTTCCCCAGGGGGCATCCCCACTGCCCAGGCCAGGCTGAGCTCTTGGAACAACACCTGCAGGGCTTGCAGAGCCATCTGGGGTCTGTCCACCTCCTGCGAACCAGAGGAGCCCCTTGTCCCCAGGTCCCTCGGTGTGATGCGGACGAGCCCACACCTAACTGCTGTCAGTGTCCCTGTTGCTGTGGCGGCTGCCCAAGCGCGATGCTCTCGGTGCTGTGTCGCCACTCCCAGGTCTCGCATCCCCACCAGGGAGCTGTGTGTGCACCTCAGGACGTCCGCGTGCTTCGTCCCAGCTTTCAGAGGTGCTTCATAATCCCCTTGGAGCATGAGCGGAATCTCTCCTGAGCTGGTGAAGGGTTTGCTTGAAAGGTCTGATAAGAAGGTTAAGGAGACGCCAGCAGTGCTCACCCCACTGCCGAGAGCTCAACAGCTAAACTTAGCCCCTGAGTCACTCATGAGTCAGCAATTCGGGGGCAGGGAATCTTAATTTCTCTTTTCTTCCTTTTTTTTTTTTTTCCTTTGTAACAATGATGCACCCAAGGTAGCCTCTGGATTGGGTTGATTTTGGTGCTAATCCAGCACGTTACCTGCCTGCAGTCCCTTCCCCTGGAGCACCCCTGAGCCACTCCAGAAGAGCGAGCTCTGTCCTCTGATGCCTGCCATGGCCAGTGCCTGTCTGCAGCCGAGCAGCCTCCCTGCCCGTCGTTGGTGGCCCAAGACGTGGAAAGCTGTGCCTGGTCAGCGAGGTCTCGTGCTGGGAGCGCACTGGCAGAGGCTGTGGGCAAGTAGAGCATCCCTGGAGCTGCTTGGAAACACAGTGAGTGGAGATCCATCCAGATGCTCTCATCCCAGCATGGTGCGTGAGTGCTGCAGCCCTGCCAACAGCAGCAGAAGTGCTCTGAAAAACCCACGTGAGGGTTAAAACAAGGAACACCAGGAGATGCAGGGCCTCCAGAGCTGCTCTGTGCGGTGCTCGAGCCTCCTCCAGACCAGCCTGTCCCTGTGCCGTGCATGCCACCAGCCAGCCCTCCCCAGAGGAGGTCCCTGGGGGCTGTGATGGAGCACAGCTCTGTGCTGAACACCCTTTCCCAGGATGGAGCAGGCTGGGCAGGCAGCTTCCCACAGTCCCCAGAAAGTAAATCCTGGGAGCAGAGTCCCCACTGTCAGCCGGCTGTATCCATTTGTGTGAGATCCCACTGAGTGTGTTCTGCATAATTTGTTTCCCAGAATGAAGTGTTTTACAAGTGCAGCTTTTAATCACCTTGCAAAAAGGGGATGAAAAACCATCCCCCTGCCTGGGGCTGGGAAATAACTGGAAAGGAATCTGGAGAAGGGACCATGTGCTCACCCCACCGTGTTAGCTGGGCCGGAGAGCCCGGAGGAGCGGGTGTGTGCCGGCAGAGAGCCTGGGGCTGACTGGAGAGCTGAAAACACCAGACATGGAGACATCTGTAAGGAGCCAAGCCCCAGCACCTGCCGCGGAGCTGGATCTGCTCCCCAGCCTGCCGTGCCTGCCCTCCCGGGGCCTGACTGGAGGAGGAGGTGATGTGGATGCTGTGCATCCCAAGCCTCTGCAAGCCAGCTCCATAACAGCTCCTGAAACACAGCTCTTCCCTGGGCCCTGGTGCTACCCCCCCACTTCTGTTCTTAGCAGAGACACCCAAAAACTTGGCAGCTCGAGTATTTTCTCAGCTGAGTGTGTGCGTTTCTGGCAACACCCGCGTCAGGAAAGTACTCCTGGGTTCTGCACGGAACCTGGCCCTTCCTCGAGGCAGAGGTACCTCTGTTTTGATTAAGGATTGCTGGCCAGCTGCCTTCTTTTTGGCACCTGGGGATAAATCAGTGGTTTGTTGGACCATGAAGGGCACAGTGAGCAGTGAGTGCTCCTCACCTTGCTCTGGGGGTGACGGTGGCTGGGGGGCTGCCGCTCTCACTGTCATTTTTTTTTTTTCACAGCAGGTGAAGGATGAAAAAATCAAACTAATGGCCAAGGATCCAGCATCCACTTGACTTCTCTTGCCCATGTCAGAGCGATAAATCCAGTTAAGGCATTGCAGCAGGGCGAGACCACAAGGTTACCCAGCCCACACGCTCCAGGAGCTGAGGATGATGCTGGACCAGCAGCCTCAAGGTGTGCTCCCCCTCCCTCTCCCTGCCTCGCCTTTGATCTGCTGCCGGGGGGGGGACAGCGTTCCCGGCCGGGAGCCGGCTCAGCCGGGCTGGCGGAGCAGCAGGAGCCTCCCCGTGACTAATGAGCTGTTTGCTGCCGGTGGTGCTCTGAGACCGCACGGATAAACCGAGCGGCTTCTCCTGCTGCAGGCCTGTCACCCGCTCCCTCTTATCCAAAGATCTCTGCTCTGAGCGCTGCTTCTGCCTCTTCCATAGCAAACACACTGCTGAGGTCTGATCCTGCTGCCGGGAGGCGGCTCTGGGTGGGGGTGGTCCCTGCTCTGAGCTGGGAGCAGGGCAATGGGCTCCAGGAGGCTTCTGGCCGTCCCTGTGGCAAAGGGTGGGGCTGTCAGCTTCATGGAGAGGGTCTGAGCTTTGCACCTTGGCTCTGGCAGGTGCTGGAGGAGACCGCCCCGTACCGAGCCACGTGCCCCTCGTTTGGCTGTGAAATAACCCGCAGCTCGGAAGGATGGGGATTGTTGGTGATGCCTTTTTGCTAAAGGCCACTGGATCGGGAAGGGAACAAGCCCTTGGGAGCACGACCTCGTGTCCCTCAGCCACGTCTGGAGTGATGACATCCAGGGAGGAATATCTGCTGGGCTGGGCTGGAGCACCATGAACGGCAGGATGCGGTGCTGAGGGGATGGGTGCCTGCCTCTCCCCCGTTATTTACTGTGCCATAAATCCAAGGCAAGGCGCATCAGTGCGTGCTGTGAAGGGTTTCACACGTGTCAGCTCTGTGTGTGTGATGGAGCAGATGCTCCTCTGAGCCAAGGGGCTCTGTTAGCAGGGGCTGGTGATTGATGGGGCAGCCTTCAACTGCCTGTGCCTTCGCTTGGCTGTGACATGGACCTGCTTCCCCATGAGCTGGGACCCTTCAGGAGCAGTGTCCCACCTGTGGGGGCACCTTCTGCGAGGGTGCTTTGTGGCTGATGCCATCCCAGGAAGGCAGGGACCACTGGGGGGCTTCTCCAAGAAGCCGAGGCTCCCGCTGGCTGATTTCCCAGGAAACAAGACGTGTGCCATGGCACCCTGTGTGCGTGTTCATCTGACAGCTCCTGAGCCCCTCAGATGGTCCCGGCCGCGTGTGACAGCAGAGCTGTCACCGGTGCTGACAGGAGGTGTTCCTACATGGAGATGCTCCTGTGGAACGTGCAGCCAGCTGGGAGAGGGTGGTGGTGAGCACCTCTGCAGGGGGACAAGCCAGCACACAAACCCCAGGACATGCAGGGATGAGTCTGATGTGTGTGGCCCACTCATGGGTGAAAGCCTGAGCAGGCACTGACAACCTGGACATCAAACCTGGGTCAGCCAGGAGACATAAATCCTGGTATTTGGGATTAGTGCAGGTAATTTGTTTTAAAGACAGACAAATCCCTTTCCTGGAGGTGCCTGCTTGTCATGGGAGATGTTCCTTGTCTCCAGAAGAGTTACTCCAGTTGAACAGATCCTGCTCTTTCAAGGGAAATGGATTCTGGAGTTGCTAATCACTGGGCTGGAGGATTTTTTTCCCTAGCACTTGTTGGTGATTGCTTCTTCCTCCTCCCTTTTGTGTTTCTGCAACACCCCAGGCTTGGGAAGAACCATCTGCTGATTTGATTAATGGCCCTTTTCTGAAAAAGCAACAGAGACAAATGTCCTCCTGAACATGGCAGAGAGAAATGGAGAAACAGGCTGGCTAATTTTCAGCCATTATTTTGGAACCCAAACTCCTTCCCAGTATCAATTTAGCTATTATTTCAAAAACTAATTAATCTTCACTCAGGCAGCTCCAAGAGACCTCAGTTTAGATAATTAACAGCCCATAGATTATGAAAATTCCTGCTTTTGGATCCCACTGCAGTGCTTGCCTTTGACATCCTTTTCACTATCGTCCTGCTTACCAACTCCTTTCATCAATCCATCTTTTTTTTGACAATCAAGAGTAAATAATTAGCTATGATGGATTTTGCTTGCTTTCTTGCAGCCCCATTCCCTTTTTTTTTTTTTTAAGTCTTTAAATGTTCTTCAACCAGGCAATTTTTGAGGTGGTTTTGCAGCTAATTACAGCCAAGCAGAGCAAATTGCTGCTGCTGCCTGGAAGAGCTCGAGAAAGGTTGGATTTGGCTTATGGAAAAGCTGGGAGATATAAAGTATGAGAAAGGAGATCCTAGAAAGTTAGAGATGGGATTTTTTTTTCCCTTTTTCAGTCTTGCATGATGTAACCTGAACTTAAAACACGTATTCCTGGGCTGGGGATGGGCTGACCTCCCGTCCTGGCCTCCTGCTTGCTGTCACAGCTCTGATTCTCTTAGACACCCAGTCCCTGTGAGATTTATCTCACCTTTCCAGGGTAAGAGTGATCTATTTCCCAGGCATTCCTCTGGAATTGTGCCACAGGGAGGGAGCTTTGGGTATGGGAAGGGCAGAGTGGTGTTGGTGCAGCGAGGCTGTGAGTGAGGGATGCTTCTCCCTCACCCTCCTCCCCGTGCCGGCCGGGGCTTATCTCTCCAGATAGCGGTTTTAACAAGGCCCTGCCTATGGAAGATCGCTAACGATTTCGTTTCCAGCGTGCTGTGAATTAGGAGACAGCCTGCACAACAATGCCGGGCAGGAACAGGCTTGGCAGCTAATTACTGTCCCCACGTCCCCCCACTGCCACCGCTGCTGGCCGGGCCCCGAATTGCTCCCTGTCCTGATTGCATTTCGCTGGTGCTGGTGGTTCATCCACAGCTCTTGCCTGGCTCTCAGCGGCGGCTGCTGCTCTCTCTGCCCCCGCCACATCTCTGTCAAGTTTATTAATGAAAACCTTATCTGTCTGCACAGATAATGCCGAGAATAATTAGTACTCAGTGAGGTCTGTCGGGCTCCTCAGCTCTCCCACCCCCCTGCCCTCATCTCCTTCCTATTTTCCCAGATGCTTGGTTAGTGCTGGGGATGGTTGGGGATTTTTTGGGGTTGGTATGGGGGGTGGTTAGATCTTCCTCACCCTGTGCAGTTTTCAGTCTTCCTGGCTGCATCCCCAATCCCTGCTTCAAATTTGTAACAGTGGCATTGGTGTCTGTGTTCTCCACCCAATGCTCCCAAGGCCTTAAGCAAAAGCAGTCCCATGGTGGGCTGGAATTAGATGATCCTTGGAGTCCTTTCCAACGCATTCTGTGATTCTGTGAAAACCATCTGAGTTTTCCTCGTTCAGGGCACACCTGGTGCATGTGGGGAGCTGCAGCCAGGTTCAGTGTCAAGAGACCTGGCTGGGTTACAGGTCCCCCCGGGTCCTGTCCCTGCTGGGAAGCAAGGCACAGCCCCACCTCTGCATCAGGGACCTGTCCCAGCTCTGCTCGAGCTCCTTTTTTTTATTATTGTGTTTATATTCGTCGTTTCTTGGTTCAAATCTTTCAGCCTGATAAAGGATGACAGCACTTCTCAAGTGCCTGGGATGGCATAAATAATTCTGGTGCTGAGAGCGAGATTTACAGTGATATAAATGTCAGGAGTGAGCCCACTTTGTATTAATGGCCTTATTAGTTATGTTGCTGTAAAATACTGATACTCCAGTTGTTAAGCAGCCATGGCTTTGCTCTGCAGCATTAATTCAATAAATTGGGCCTTTTTGATATAAATCCTAAGAGTCTGCCGAGCCCCATTAGAAAATCCTTCATGATGTGTCGGAGATCTTCAAACGGCTTTGGCTGAGGTAGACCTGGGAATGAAAAAGCTGCTTGGTGTGCAAGTGTGGGGTGAAGACACTGAATTCCGTGCCTGGGTCACAGCTTGGCGTCTTCTGTGGGATGGGGATATGGCACAAGGTGTCACACAAGCACCTCGGCCTCAGGGGCAGCCTGGTCCCTGGAGGTCTGGGGGTTTTCAGCCATCTGGGATGCTCTGGAAGCTGCATCTCCAGCTGCGTCCCAGAGGTCAGGGCTGGATGTCTCCTGAAAGCCAAAGGTTGACCTGGCTTCAACCCCAAGCTCTGTCTCACCCAGGCATTGAGAGCGGGTCCCTGGAGGAGAGGGGAAGGGAGAGAAGGCTGGGGCTGGGAGGGTGACACTGGAGGGAGGAGACGCCCCTAGCGCTGCTCTCATCCGTCTTTGTGCCCTCCCCGCCGTGTCCCTGTCACCGCCTCTGCTCTGCTCGCTGCTGTCACCTCCTCCCGCGGTAATCCGGAGGTGAGCTGACAGCCGGGACACCTCTCCTTGTCTGACCCCAGTCCCGAGGTGTCCCTCCTCCCCTGCTGCCGCCGGGCTGCCAGCCTCCTCCTGGCCCCTGCCAGAGGTGCCAGTGCTGTCCCCATCCTGTCTGTCCCTCTGGAGCCTGCTCCTGCCAAGGCTCTTCTGCAACTCTGCAAACTTTCCACCAGCAAGAGGCACAGGGAGGAGGGGGTGGGGGGAAAGCACCACGATAATTGAAAATAAATGATGCATTATATGAAATAAATGTTCTGGTGCAGCCAGCTTGCTGCAGAGGGTTGTTTATTTATTTATTTATTTATTCTTCGTACAGTTCAGAGGTGCCTGGGAAAAGGGAGCTTGGTAGGAAAGGAATGGCACTCCCAGGCTGGTGGGGATATGGGCTTCCACTTGTGATTTGGGCTGTACTGTGCAGTGATGACCTCTGGAGTGGGATGTGAGCATCAGGTGGGAGTGGAGAGCAGGAAAGGCATCATTCTGGGCCATGGCAGAGGTCCCTGGGCCCAGTGCCCAGATCAGGATGAGGGAATAGCAGTCCTTTCTCCTCTTGCCACTGCTTGCATGTGAGGATGTCCCTGCTCTGACATAGTGTCCCTCTATTTAATGTCCATCCTCAGGCCATGCCCATGCCTCTGCTGAGCCTCCTGCCCCATGACCTGCCTGAGCCTGCAGCTCTGACCCACCATAATCTGTCCTCCAACCCACTGGTGGGGATTTGGGTTGGCCCACAGTGAGCAGAGATCTGCTGCTGCCCTGCCTGAGGTTGACACAGGTGAAGCAAACAGACCCTCTGCCCCAGGAGAGTTTGCTTTAAAATGTTCCTCTGGTGAGGATTGACTCTTGGCACAGCTGTTTGTTATGGGAAAAGGCTGCATTTTCCTGGGAGATGTTGGATTTAACCAGGAACATGAAACTTTCCCCTGCCTTGGATCCCACACATCACTGACTGACCATGTCGTGGTTCTTATGCCTTGATAAGACTTATCCTGGATTATTATTTAGCTGCTAATTAATCTTGAGAGTGATGTAAAGGCTTTGAACTGCTGCTTGAAGATTTGAGTGGATGGTTTTTGCTCTTGTCAAAGAAGGAGGGATTTGGAGGTGAGATCCCAGCTCTGAATGACTTTAAGTTGCTCTGCCCTGACAGGTTGGAATGGCTCCTGACTCCCTCTCCTGCCAGCCCTTGCAGGGGCCCTGCAAGGCAAATCCCCTTGGGAAGCAGGAGCACAGTGGGGCGTGGGGAGGGATGCCAGCCAGGGTGACACTGCCTGGGGATGGGACACTCCCTGTCCCAACACTCAGACACCAACAGGAGCCTCTGGGTGGGTCTGTGAGGTTTGGAGTTACCAGCCCAGCCCTTTCCTTCTCCCACAGGCATTTTCCCTAATATCTGCTGGTGCTGAAGGACAGCTCAGACGTCTCATCAATCACTGCTGATGATGGAGCTGAGGCGCCGAGGTCCCGATGGCTGCTGCTTCCCCAGCCAGGGATATTTTGCAGATGCTGCTCCCTGAAAACTCCAGCTGAAAACTGAGAAAAAAACTGGGTCCCCCTCGGGACTTGTAGCTTGTGGAAGATGCTCCTTCTCTGCTCTGTGCCAGCCTCTCATTCCTGCCCATGGCACACAGAGTGAGTTGTGCCCTTGCAAACCTGCATCTTTTAAAAATACATTTTTCCTTTCTCCATGTTCGTGAGGATCGAGGGCAGCTCTGTGGTGGGTTGATCGGCTGCTGCACTGATTTGGAAAAGGCTGGGGGTGAAAACCCCACAGCCTCCAGACTAGGCTATAGAGCTTTTAGGATGCAGTTTTCCCAAACTCTGTCCATCACAAAGCAAACAAACACCCCCAGCCCAGCTTAGAGCTGGAGGCAGCTGGCTCAGGGGAGCATCGATCGCTGGCTGCTGGGTGAGACCCAGCCAGAACCCCACCGGTGTCAGGAGGCAGCTCCAGCCCTCCCAGCTTCCAACCACTGGGCTGCAAAGGAAGCTCAGCCTGCTTAGGAGGTGATCATTTGACATTTGCTGTCAGCCTTCTGACACCCATCCCCACCAGTGAGGACCCCAGCAGAAAGCCTGGTGGATCTCAGCTTGTTTTGGTCTTAATCTGACCTGGTTTTGTGATAATGTCATCATCCATCACTGCCTGGGGGCATAGGGAGGGGAGGCTAAACTCCTCCCTCACACTCCGCTGCTCCCCTGCCACTGCTTTATCCCTGCAGAAGCTGCATTTGAGTGCAATTCACTTTGTTTATTTCTTTTACACAGAGGCTTTTCAAGTGCCTGGGAGCGGGGCTGGTGTCACGGAGACGCTGCACAGCCCGGCAGCTGCAGTGCTTGCGTGCAGTTTGAACAGCCAGCTCCTCCAAGGGCAGCAGGCAGAGAGCTGAGAGCCTGCTAGGACAGCCACCTCGCGCCTGCATGGTGGAACAGGCCCCGTGGAGGTGGTTCTGAACAGCAGGACTTCTCCCTCAGCAGCTGCCGGGTTGGATCAGGGATGGGATTGCATCACCCTTGCACCCCATGGAGATCTGCTGTCCCAGGGGATGGTCCAGCTCAGTGACAGGGGCAGATCAGGGCTGGGTGGCCATGGCCCATGGATGTCCCTTCACCAGGTGATGTGTCCTGGTGAGCCCAGCTCTGGAGGAGCATCTGCAGTGCTCCACTGGCCCTTTCTCAGCTGCATGGATCCCCCGTGCCTGCAATCCTCAGGGAATCCATCCACACAAGGCTGCATTCCCAGCTGGAGATAAGCTGGTGGAGGGGCTGGCAGCCTGGGGGACTTTGGGAGGGGATGCTGAGGTACGCCAAGGTACCAGTGTCCTCTCCCAGCCCATCCTGCCATGGCTTGTGCTGGCTCTGGGGACTGGATGTGCTGGGACCCTTCGTGTGTGTTTTATGTGCGTTTAATCTGGTAGCAAAACTATATTGCAAAATGTAATAAATGAGAGGTTTAATCAAACCCAGCCATCCAGCACTGATGGAAACTTGGTAGTGGAAGAAAATACTGCATTTTTGTTTGTTTATCTCCCCCTGTGCTCCTGGGGCGATGTCCCGACTCTTGGGGGGGCTCGTCATGCTTGGTGGCACCAAGGGGCACAGGCTGGATGTGGGGTCACTGCCAGCCCACCGGCTCCCAGCCCACCTGCTCCCAGCCCCATGCCTTGGCCAGGCATCTCAGCAGTGGGATCTTCCTCCTGCCACTGCTCTCCTCAGCCCCTTTCTCTTCAGGAAGAGGGTCTCACAGGTACCCCCATTCCAGGAGCTGGTGCTGGGCTTAAGTCCTCCATCCCACATTTCCTATCACCCATGATGGCACCAAGATCTGGTCTTAGGGTG
The DNA here is from genome assembly GCA_013397115.1 of Edolisoma coerulescens. NCBI lineage: Eukaryota > Metazoa > Chordata > Aves > Passeriformes > Campephagidae > Edolisoma > Edolisoma coerulescens. Next base: position 139,536 of record VWZW01000312.1, on the reverse strand, counting down.
TCTCCAGGTCTTGTCTGCCTAAATCTTAGGCATCACGTGGAAGGTTGAGCATCTCCCCAGGCTGGGAACAGCCCTGCCAAAGGTGGGAGTGAGGATAAAACCACCAGGTTTCACTGGATCTGAATTAGGGCCAAAGCATCCCAATATCCAGCCAGTTGATGTGGCTGCGAACGAGGAGAGACTCCACGTTTTTCCTGTGCATCAAAGCCCTGGGAACCCACCGGATCTCGGAGCTGTGGCTCCACTGCCGCCTTTCTCCAGATGGCTTTTCTCAATGAAGCCTCCCCCAGAAATAGCTGCGCACTCGGAGCACAAGCTCTGCAAATAGCGCCTCTCCTGAGCAGAGGCGGCAGCACGGTCAGAGCAGCGTCCTCTGTGTCCCTGCCACCCTCCTGAGTGCCTCGGCACTGACTCCGCTTCCCCTGGGGCACCTCTGTCTCCAGGGCGATGGGGATGTGCTGGGGTCCTTGGCTTTGCTGCAGGAGCTGGCGGGCTGCTCACTCAGCCCCAGGCATCCCACAGCCCCACCGAGAAGGATGGCGGGCGGCTTCCAGGGCAGGGCGGGTGGCTTCCAGGGCAGGGGGACACAGCATATGGCCCCTCTGCCACGGTGGCCAGGCATCACCACCCCCAGCTGCTGTGCTGCCTTATGGCCCTTTTTATATGCTTATTGTGCCATCGTGAAATGGGGGAATACAATCTTCTCTGTAGGTTTAACCGATTTATTAATAGTCTGTAATGTCAGTAATAGCTCATCCATAAATCTGATCTTTAGAATTTATGGGGCAAATATTCCGGCGCCGTATTAAAGGCACAATTCATAAACGCCTGTAAGTACGAGCTCGGCGGCAGCAGGAGAGAGTTATCCTGGGGGAGGGAAAGGTGGTGAGCTCAGCCCACCACACGGAGCCTCCCCAATTTTTGGGTGGCAAATCGTGTGAGGGACTGTCCCCTCCAGCCGGGAGGTGCCTGTGGCCGCCGGCTCTGCACCGTGCAGGCACCGAGCCCAGGGTCCCAGCCCTCTCCCCCGGGACCCCAAAATCTGCCATCGCCTCGTGCCCAGCCCAGGGTGCTGGTATTTACCACTGAAGTGCGCCGAGTGTAATTGCTAATCAGATACAGGCAATCAATCCACGCTCCCGTCGCTGGGGAAGGGCTGCTTCCCTGCTGAAGGTGACTCCTGCGGGAATTCAGATTTAAAAATAAAGGCGATAATCATCAGCAGTTCATTAAATTGGCATCAGGCTCATTTGCACTCAGTGAGGGGATGAGGCAGAGGTGTCTCTGCCGCCTCCCCTGCCCTCACTCTGGGGTGTCCACAGGAGATGCTTCCAGTGGGATGAGGCTCCTGGGAGCCCTCCCTGATTTATTCCTCCTGTCCCGGTGTTGCTGCAGTCATGAGTCAACAGTGAGGTGCATTTAAATGCAAACCACCATTATCCGTCATTAAAAGCTCTGTCAGCACCCAGACTGCACGGCGAGAGTCATTGTCCCATCCCGGTCCCGGGGACACACGGCTTCCCTGCCCCTCCTGCGGCCGCAGGGATGCGTGCCGGCCGTGCCGGGCGCCCGCCGTGGGCGAGGGCTCTGCCGGCTCAGGTGGCTGACAACCGATTGTCCCTTCGTGGTGGCCTCAGAGCTGGGAGAGGAAGTGCAGGAGAAGCAGGTCTGGAGGGCACGGGGGTGCCGTGGTGCAGGAGGGATGCGGGGACAGGCACCCCACGTGCCAGGGATGCTCGGGGGGGGGCCCTGAGATCCCGGAGCCGGTGCGGGCTGCAGGGCCTTTGTGGACTCACAACCCATTGTTCCCAAGGATGGACCATCCCAGCAGAGCCCAGGTGCCGTTTCCAGCAGGGTTTCCCGTCTCTAAGACCGGGCACAGGCAGGAGAGGGATGCCTCTCCCAGCTGCCCCATGTCCTCCATCACCTGCCAGGGACAAAAGTGGCTACAAAATCATCCCACAGCATCGCTCCCTGCTCCACACCTGGTCCTGGGGGGTTCATGTTTCCTCTCCACGAGCCCACCAGGATGCAGCCTCTGTGCTCCTCATGAAATCCCAGCACGAGCAGAGCTGCTGTTTCCTGGAACTCTTGGTGATTCCCTGTCCTCAGGATTTGGAGATACTATTTCCTTCTTGGAGGAGGGAAGTGAGTGAGGCAGAGCAGCTTTGGTAGTGGTGTTGATTCACGGCTTGTAATTTAATTAAGAGAGAAACGAGATCAAAAGGCGACGGTATTAGAAAATAAATCGGGTGAAGGGAGTGGAGTTCCGTCCTTTAATTACAGCGTGGATTTGTAACAGAGAGAGACTCAATCACAAGGAAAAAAAAAAAGGTGTCAAGTGGAGAGACACCTTCCCTGGGTTAATTACTGCTAACGGGGAGGGGATGATTGGGCTGGGTGTTGGTGAGCTGGAAACCCTCCGACATTCGCAGTGATGCTGACGGTGCCTGGTGGGGCAGCCCAGGATCCTCGGGATGCTGGGCAGTGAGGAGGGGGGCGGATGGGTTGACGGCTGTGGGGGCAAACAGCTCACGGCCGGGTCCAGGCATGGCCTGGGGCAGCGGTGGCCAGGGCGATCCTGGTTTTGGGGGCCACGGGCTGTGCCATCGGCAGCGGCGTCGGGGACCGCGGCCGGGCTGGCAGCAGCCCGATTTGTGCAATAATTAATTCTCCTTTGATCATCTGCTGTGTAAATCATCAGTGGCCAGGAGTTAATCATGCATATGAAATGAATCCTTCTCCTGCCTTAATGAGCGCTGAATCGTGACCGGCATCTGTTTACTTCTGACACTTTCATCTCTTTGACAGCCTGAACAACTAGCTGTTTCCAACAATCTCCTTTTTATTCTATTAAATATATATATGTGTGTCTGAGAGCAAGCAGCCTTTTAGTTTGTACTCCTGCTCCCAGCGTCATCCCCCTAATCTTTGTTTTTTTAGTCTCAGGCAAGGATTTGTTTCTGGGAGCGATGCGAGGGCTCCTAGCGATGCAGGCACCCAGCTCCTCGCTGTCCCAGCGACGATGATGCTGGTGGCAGGATTCCTTCCTCCCCAGCTGCTTTGAGGCTGGGCTTTGCACAGTTAACAGCAAACAAGAAGCCTGTTTGACTGTTTCCGCCTCCATCTACCTGGAACGAACCGCAATTAATCCACCGGTTGCGCCGCCAACGCAGTGTTGTAATTGGATTAATTAGAGCGGAGCTGGCGGCCGCACTGGGGAGGTTTGGCCCCGGCTGCAGCCTCCTCCCGCAGTGGGATTCATGGGATCTGTGCCTGCCGGGCGCTGGACCAGCAGCACCAGGGGATGCCGAGGCAGCGCTCAGCCGGCCGCGGGCGATGGAGCTGGCTGAGGGCTCAGGGAAACGACCTGCCCGCTAATTGGAGTTGATGAGGCGTGGCCTGGCTAACAGGGCTTGTAAGAGGCAGCAGGAGCAGAGAGGGCTGTGGGTGGGCCCTGCTGTCAGTCGAAGAGACCCAGAGGAGGAGCTGGGTGGGTGTTAAGGCAGGTGGGGCACGGAGTCACTTCCTTATCACCCCTGGCTGTTGGAGGGGCAGTGGATGGTGCTGCCTCTGCCCCAGGTTTTGGAGAGAAGCACGGAGGGAGGTGAAAGTGGAATGTGAGTCCTTCAGCAAGGCTGAGTAGGACAATCCTGGCCCTGCCGGACCCTACCCTGCCGCTCCTGTGCTAAGCCTGTTGCCAGTTGGCCTGGAGGAAAGGTGGGGGACAGATCTGTAGGGACATGGTGCCCTTAGGCACAAGGAGCATCCCTAAAGGTTGTGGGAGGATGTCAGCCCTGCTCTCCCTGAGCTGAACTGGGTCTAACCTGGCTCAGCTGGAAACCAGTGGCCAGAGGGGATTTACTGCAATTGCCTTAATCAACAAGAAAAGCCCTTGGGAAAGCCGGCAGTTCCCTGTGCTGGGGGCTGCAGGAGCACTGTACTGGCTGCTGGTGCTTTTGAAACCCTCAGAGCAATCCTCACTGGAGCAAGGCCATCCTCAGCTAACCAGAGCAGTAAAAACCACCTCCCAAACTGCTGAGAACAGGCTCTGCACCCTAAACCATGCAGGACCCAAAGCCGTGGGACTCCATCCCTGCTGAAGGGACCCAGGACCCAACACAGCCACCAACGCAGCTCAGGATGCTGAGGAGGTGACACAAGCGGGCACAATCCAGCCTCCAGGTATTCTATTCCTCCTTTACCCAAAAGGAAGAACAAAATCCCACCAGCTCCTTCATCCTCCAGGAATATTAGGGGTTTTTTCTGAGATGAAGCAGCCTCCCCAAGAGGCAGCTGGGGTGATGTGTGGGATGCAGCCCCAGCATTAGCCAGGTAATTGGGGGCTGAGGAGGTGTCCCAGGAAGGACATCAGAGCTGCTGCAAGGGGGAATGGGGGTCTCTGGCCAAGCAGGAAGGGTTTGCCACAGCCCTGGGCTCATCCGAGCTCCCAACAACAGCCAGCAGGGACGAGGACCTTTCCAAGAGCCAGACACACCCAGATACCCCCAACAGCTCTGGAGCCCGTGGGAGGTGTGGGGCACTTGCCCCACCCTGGCTGGAAGATCCCATTGTCCTCAGGGATCTGCCGTGACCTTCAGGCAAGCTCCAGGAGCTGTCAGTTCTTGACCCAGCTTGCAAACCAGCCCGAATGATGACAGCAAGGTCAGCAAGATTTGGGGCCCCTGGACACGTCCCTTCTCACATCAGTTCCTGCGGTGTACTTGGCTGTAATTTAGCCTGGTTTAATTGTGCTTAAATTAGCCACAAATGGAACTGCACTGCAGCTGCGCTCAAAAATATAGAAAATTACAGCACACTAAAACATTTTCACGTTTCATTAGTATGTCTTAATGGGAAGTGTCTGCTCCCCAAACTCTCTGTTTACTCTCCAGAGCAGTAAAAGTTTACACATTAGCAGTTGTGCTGCCCATTAACACTGCAAAATGCTCTGTGTGTTTTGCAGGGGCAGCGCTGCTCCCCACAGGGGTGGGAAGCCTAAAATTTAGGGGAACTGGGTGCTCTCCTGAGGCACCTCTGCATGGGCAGGAGTGAGCTGAGCAAGGAGCATCCTGAATCCCAGGTGGGAGCAATCCCGCACCACAGGAGAAGCCCAAGAGCCCCTTTCCCGGGATGGTGCTGCTTGTCCCCCTGGCTTTATCAAAGCTCCAGCTTTCTCCCAAGCAGGGTAATGCCTCCAATCCAAGTCAGGAAGCTTTTTCAGTGGAAGCAGCATTTTAGCAGAAGCCTATTTAATGCTTAGGCTGACGCCCTCGAGTGCTTTATTTTAAAGCATTTTTGTTCTTCTCCATTATCAGTAATAGTCTATAAAAGCCGAAACACAGCACTTTGCTCCCTCCTGCTCCATCCCCCTGTAGTGTGGGCAGCCCTGCAGGGGCTGAGGAGGCTCCTCTGTCCACAGCTCCCACTGCCCCAGCACGATAATCCAGAGGGGGAAAAAATCCAGGGGAAAAAAATCAGCGAGAGGTGATTGCATGGGGTCAAACCACTTTTGCCATCAGTATTCCCCATGCAGATTTGGTTAAATACCTTTGGTCTTGGGCAGAATCTTCCCAGGGGCTCATGTCATGAAATGAGTTTTAAGATGTGAATCCAAAGTGAAAGGGTGGGGATTGTCCCTTGTCCCTCTCCCACCTTATCCATATCTCAGCTTCCCCAGGGAGATGGACTTCTGTACAAAGGGTGGCCAAGGAAGGGTGAGGAGTGAGTTCGAGCAGTTTGGGGGATTCAGACCTCCTCCTGCCCCTGCCTTGGCTCATGGGTTCAGAGCAGGGAGGTGCTGCCAGGCACAGGGAGCTGCTGGAGGAAGGGGAGCAGGAGCTGGGCTGTCCCAGGGAACTGGGCTGAGCCAGGAATGGAAACGTCTCAGCTGGCTTGGAGGAGGACGCGCACCCTGAGTCTGACCCCTTCCACCTTTCCCAAGCTGGAGACAAAAGCCCGATGCCTTCCCGCTCTGCAGCCCAAACTTGTGCTGAGCATCCCCAAACTCCCTCCTCCAGCCAGACCCGAGCTGGGGGCTGGGATCCGACCGAGCTGCCTCCGCCTCGTTAGGCAGTAATTACCCCAACGGGCAGCGGTGCTGTTCGTGTGATTGGAGGCTGCTAATTGCCAGCGGGGAGGGCAGTGAGAGGAGAGCAGCCCTGCTCTCCCCACCTCCGGGGCACATCCTCGGGGCGCTGGGACCTTCTGCCTGCGGTCGGGGGCTGCCTGTGCCCCCCGCAGCCCAGCGAGGGGCTTTGCTCCCGGTCTGGAAAGCCGGGCCCTGTCTCTTCTGCCCGGACGCATGTGGCTGCGGGCTCTGTCCCCTCCGTCCCCCTCTGCCAGCTGCGTCTGACCTTTCGGCGGTGGCACTCGGAGAGCAGCGGCGGCTGCGCAGCTTTGCCGCATGGTCCCCGGGGGCCGGCTCGCCGCCACGGCCACTGCCACTCAGAGGGGAAAAATGATATTTTCAGCTCCATCCCTCCATCCCCCTTTCCAGTCTGGAGCTTTTTTTAGAGGCAAAGGGAAGAAAAGGACGTGGCCTGGCTTCCCTGCCTCCCTCAGCTCCTCTTCTTTCATTCCGCTCTTCCCGGCGGCTGCGAATGGCTTTGCCCGGGAACGCTCACAGTGTCCATCCCTGCGCCTTTTTTTCTTGTACTGCCTAAATATTGGGGCCGGGCGGCTTTGGTAGGTAAGCAGGGAGGGAAAAAGGCTTTTGTTGGAGCAGACGCGTGGGCAGGTGAGCTGCAGAGCCCCCTCCTGCCGACAAAGAAGCCGGCTGCTTCGACGGAGGCCAGCACAGAAAGCTGGAGTGCGACATGCCTGGTCCTGGGGAGGGGGACACAGGGGTTTGGCAGGTCCCTGACGTCCATCTGGAGATGATGGAGAGGTGTCCTGAGATCCAGGGGCTGGCTGGGGGTGTCCTACCTCCTGGAGGTGACACCCTGCTCTGGTCCCGCTCCCATCATGGTTTTTCACACTCAAACCCCACAGGTTTCCCTCTTTCCTGCATAGGGACAGTGGAGCCAGCACTGACGGAGGGGACGTGGGTATCCTCATCCTTTATCGACCCAAACAAGGGGAGCACAGGTCATGCCCCCAATATCAGCCCCAGCAGCCCCCTCACACCATGTCCAGCATCCTGAAGCTGCCGAGCTGGGCACTGATGGATAGCCTTGTCCACAGTGGATGCACCCCAGTGCCCACAGCCTGGGCTCTCTCTAGGGAAGGCTGCAGCTCCACTTCCCAGCCTCTCCCTTACCTATTGCCTGGAGAAACTTGGGCAGGGTGATGGAGGGAGGGGACAGAGTGGTCACTGCCACCATCCTGTGCCCAAGGGGCCAGCGCAGCCTTGCAGCTGCCCCAGGGCTGTGGGTGCTCCTGGGTTTCCTGTGGGTGGAAATGGCTTTTCTGCGAGTGGAGAAAGGAAGGACCAAAAAAAAGGCACTTTGGCAAGTGCCTTGACCTTGGATGCGCCTGGATATGGGGACAGGCAGAGCGGGAAACGTGGGTTCTGGGCTCTGCCCAGGGCTGAGGGGTCAGCCAGGAGCCTTGCAGGGAAAAGGGCAATAAAACAGGTATTTGCCCCTAGAAAGGTGGTGAATTCCCTCTTGCAACAGTTTGATTCTGCAAAATGCATTTATCAGGCTGAAGACGCTACAGCAGCAGCCTCCCGCCACCATCTGAGGGTTTTTCCCAGCTTGGCACACAGTACACATTGTCCCATGGCTGTTGCTGCTTCTCCACCCTGCAGGCCACTCCCCACTCATTCCATGCCACCTTTCTTGGGAAAACCAGCTTGGATCCAGCTCCACTGAGCATCCTCTGGCCCCTCCACCTGGACAGGCCCATGGCCAAACCAGCTCAGTGTCCATCCCCATCTGCCACAGCTTCCAAAGCAGACCATCACCCCTCCTCTTCCTCTTCCTCCTCCTCCTCCTGCCTGGCCAAAGCAGGCAGTGTCTTGCAGGAGGCAATGGAGGACCCCCCTCCTGCCAGGCAGGGCTGGCCGAGTCACGGGAATAATTGGTAGGTGCTTCTGGAGTGCCCATGAGCAGAGGGCACTCACAGCCTTTGTTTATTGACTCTTGATGCTAATGAATACTTCCAGAGATAATTACTGATTTTCTGCCCTTGCAGCAAACCTGTTTGTCTGGGGAATGGGTGGAGTGGTACCATGCCAATGGCACGTGGAGGTTGGAATGGGGTGGATTGAGTCAGGCTCTGGCTCTTCCCACCTGGTACAAGCCAAATAAGAAAAAAACCCCAAAACCTCAACATTTATAGAAAAATATTTGTGCAGATCCAGGACAAGCCCAGCTTTCTTCTCTCTACTAGGGGGAACAGATTAAAACTTAATCCTAACTAAGCACATTTTCTCCTTTTCCTCCCTTCGGGTACCTCCTGCACACACGCAGCTTCTTCCTGCTGATCCCTGCTTCCCTTGGCCCTGGGCTTGTCCTCCTCAACAGCAGCCCAGCGCCCACAGTGGGTGTTCACCAGAGCAGGGACCCCTCTCTTCTCTCCATACCCTCAAAACCAAAGCCTGTGCATGGGAGGGGATGAGGGGATGGGGCCCTTTAATTGTGGAAGAGGGAAAAGCAGGAGAAGGCATAGCTGGAGTTTCTGTGTCCCTGAGCCCTCTCACACTTCCCAGGGGATTTTGGATGCTGAGGGGAGGCTTTGGGGGGTCAAGAGGGTGCTGGGTGTTTAACTGTGGGGTGCAGTGGGTTGAAGGGCTGCAGAGCCAGGTGTGGCGAGTGGGGCTGGGGGCCGGCAGCCTCGGGGAGAGCCTGGTCTGCAGCCCCCCATGCACAAGGAGGAAGCCCATTGTGTCACTGAAAAAAAACCCAAATAATGAAAGAAGAGTTCTTTGAGGAAGACAGTTTTTGTATTTTGTATTATTTATATTTTATTTTATACTATTATATTTTCTTTTATTAATATGTTCTGCTTTGGAGGAAAAAGTGCAATTATCCTTTAAGTTCCAGTTTCCCTGTTCCCATCCCAGGACTCACTTGCTCTGCTACAGTTTATGGCAAACATTTGAACCTGGCAGAGCCTCACGTTACTGCTGGAGCTGTAAATAACCCGGGGTGGCATTTATGGCACTCCCATGGGTGAGTAACTGGGGGCTGTGTGCTGCTGGCAAACAGAGGTCCCACAGGGCAGGCAGCACCTGCAGGGGCTCCAGGGATGCTGTGGCCATGTCCACCCCCATGGGACCAGTCCCACAGCCCCCATAGGGACACCAGCCCCAGTTCAGAGAAGTGTTGGCAATGCCGTGGGTTAATAGACACACTAGAAGCGCACAGCATCGTTTCTGCTTATGATATAGTGCTTTTTCTGGGCATCTTGTAATGCTTTCTCAGGCTGTTTATTTATGAGACAATTTATTACTGCGCAGTTATTCTATAGCAGGGAAGTCTGTTCCTGGGAGCCTCCGTTAACCGAGCCAATTGCTTAATTGGCTCACTGATGTCTCCTCAAGGTACCCCAGGAGAGAGAGCTCTTGTAATGATCGCAGCCTTCCTCCTGCCCACACACCACCCGTGCTGCTAATTTAATAGTGCAAACATTTATTATTCCTTTTATTTGGGACTTAACGTTAGGGCGAGTAGAGCCATTCTGGGATCGCTGGTGGAAGGGGGTGAAATAGCCTGGAGTGCCACAGGGACCCTGGTTGCAGCTGGGGGTGGTTGGGCTCATCCTGCAAAGCCCAGGGGATGGTGATGTCTTGCAGGGTGTGTGGTTAATGAGGCACCAGCGGAGGTTTGGGGCTGACAGTGCCGGTGGGGCTCCTGCCTGATCCTCACCCCACGTTTGAGTCATTCACCAATAAATCAGAGCAAGATTGGGGTGTGTACGTACTTACACCTAATCCCTATTCACTGAGTTTAATGTGCTCTGAAGGGGAAACAGGTTCTTAATGAACAGCCGGTGTTCTATGGAAATGACTGGAAGGGCCAGAGGAAAACCGAGCTTGGATTTTCTTGGGTGGGGAGTCCCCGTCCCTGCCCAGCTGCAGGAGAAGAGCGCTGGGCCCGTGGTGACTCTCCTGGGGCTGCTGTGTCTGCCACGGGTGCTGTGTGTGCCTTCTCCAGCCGTTCTTTCACAGCGCGGCAGCTTTGGACCTCTCAAGCCCTTTCTCCTGCTCCTTCTGCCCTTTCCTGACCGTGACTGTCCCTGGAAGATCCCCACTCTGACATCGCCTGCCCACGGCGTGTGCAGCGTGCCCCGGGCTAGAACAGAGCTGCGGTCCCAGCCGGCCTTTCCCAGGGATCGTCCTTGGGCGGCTTCCCGCGGGGAGCAGCTTCCCCGCGAGCATCTCTACGCTGTGCGGGAACATTGTCCTTCTCTGTCGGGTTTTTAGGCATTGTCTGGCAGAGCTGACAGTGTTTCTATAAGCCCTGCTGGATCCGTGCCCGCTCTCCCTGCTGCCGCTTCCCCCGCATCCATCTCCAGCCGGCATGTGCCACCGGTGCTGCGGCTCTCGGTGCGGGGACACAGCCCCTGACCCCGGGTACCAGCGGGACAGACGGGGCAGGAAGCAAAACGGGGCAGGGAAGGAGGAGTTCGCAAACAACGCCGCCAGAACGAGCCTTCTGCTAATGCTGTATTTGTAGCAAAGAAGCGATTAAGTTTCCCCATGATTTTCCTTTTTCTCCGGCTCCCACCGCCTATTGTTCCTGGCTCCATTATCCCCCCGCCGCTTACATAAACGTATCATGCGGGTTTCTGAGGCACAATAGAGAGAGTCTCATTCATCCAAGGTCACCAGGTTTTACTTGCGCTTCAAAGCATCTGGTAGAAGAAGCATTTTCTCCTAAAGACGTTTTTATTGTACTCAGCGCAGAGGCTGAGGGAAATCTCAGCGCTGCACTTGCACCGCCCCAGTTCTTCTTCCCTCCCCATGCGTCCAGTCCTGGCGGGTCAAATCCTGCCCTGGAAGGTGAGGAATTGTTTCCTGTGCTGGTTGGGACCCCACTGTGCGATTCCCAGCCTGCCACTGCACCGGAGCCAAGGAAATGCATGCTCCATCCCTGCCCCTTCCCAGTTAAATGGGAAAGGGGGCGGGAGGGGGGAAGGGGGTTGTCTTTCAAAATCCCTGTCCCATATGGGTCTCGGTATGGACGAGTTACAGAGTGCTCTCCACGGCCTCCTGCGGCTTTCTCCCTCAGCTGTGGCTCCAGGCTCTCCCTTTCTTTACTTGTATCTGGTTGGGACTGGGTAAACACGAAGGCTCCTGGCAGCCTCTGGGGAGGGCCGGAGCCTCGCCCTGCCCTGGAGGGTTTGCGCCCCGCAACGGGCAAAGTGCGGCGGTGCCCCCGGCCCAGCAGCGAGCTGGAAGTGGCCTCTCGGCTGGGGAGGGAGATGATGGGGATGGCGCACGGACGGTCCTGGGGGCTGGCAGGGGGGGGAAGCCCCCCAGGAGCCACCTGGTGGGGGTGAGCGGCGTGTGGGGGAGCGGACCCGACCCGAGCGGGGTCGCGGTCTCCTGGAGCCGCCCCCTCCCCGGGCTCGGCTCCGCCGCTCCGGCCGCNCCGGCGTGCAGCAGGGCGAGAAGCAGCTCTTCGAGAAGTTCTGGAGAGGCACCTTCAAAGCCGTGGCCACGCCGCGACCCGAGAGCATCATCGTGGCCAGTATCACCTCCCGCAAGCCACTGCCCAGGTAAGGGCTGCTGGGGCAGGGGAGGGGCGGCTCTGGGAGACCCCTCGTCCTTCTCCACTTCTGATCCTCTTCTCACCATAAAGAGGGTCCTGAGTGTGTCCCCTCACCACCAGCAGTTAGTGGCTGGAGGACCTGGGGGACCCACCCCATGCCTGAGGCTGGGGGATGCCAGCTGGCTGAGCCCCCTCGCCGGGCAGGTGCTGTGTTCCAGAGCAGAACAGGTTTGGGAAACTTTGGCTCGGTGGTGCTTGGAGCCCGGGAGCTGGCTGAGCCCCAAGGGGAGCAGGGTGAGGGGCTGGAAAGCTCTAGCTGGGCTGTGGAGAGGGGGACAGTGGTGGGGGGCATCAGCCGGAAAGTGTGACCAGCTCCCTCCCTGCTGTGCAGAGCCCTGGGGTGTGTGTCCTGCTGGTTGCCTTTTTTCTGTGTCGGCCCTTCACCTGGGACCCTTGGGAAGGTGAAACAGCCTCCCTACGGCTGGACTCTGCCTTGTCACAGAGGGGAGGCTGGTGTCCCCCAGGGACGCGCAGCGCAAGGAGCCTGGTCACTGCCACGGACTGGGGCAGCTCTGGGGATGGTGTCCCCCACATCCCACAGCCAAGCAGCCTTGACTTTGCTCATCCAGTACCTGTCCTGTCCTCCTGCTCCAGGAAAGTTGGTGCCCCCATGTTTGCCAGAGGCTGAGCAACAGAGAAACCCATGAAACGAGGCGAGGGGGCTGCAGGTACCCCCTGAGCTGCTCCGCCAGGCTGTCACACAGGCAAGGGTCTGTGTGGCTTCCTCGCAGCCATGCACACTCTAATTTAGACCAGCTTTATTCTGCTGACTGTCTCAGTATTGGTTAATAATATCCTGTTTGTGCTGCTTTTATAAAGAAAGGACACTTTTGCTGGCTCTCCTCTCTCTTTGCTCTGTTTTCCCTCTGCCGGCTTCTGCCCAGCTGGTGTGAGGAACCAGCCAAAGTTCTGTGGAGGTGATGGGTCTGCAGAGGAGAGAGGCTCAGTCTGCAGCAGGCTGGGTGTCAGGGGCTCAGCCTTCACTGAGGACTAGAGAAACCCTTTGGAATGAGCCATTTCAGATGCTCCCCGTGCCAGTGGAGGCTGTGATTCACAGCAGCAATGGGGATGGGGGTCCTGCCGCTTGTGCAGTGTGGGGATCCCTTCTGCCCCTGCAGCCCAGCTGCTGAGCACGAATTTTTCCAATGCCTCTGATTTCCATTAATCTGGGTAGGAAATTGGGAAAGGCATGGCTTCGGCCTCCAATGGAGAAGAGCAACTCTTGTTTCCACAGGCAGGGCTTCAGCCTTTGTGGGGGAGAGGAACCGCCGTGTTTTTCTCCATCCCTGTGCTGGGTATGGTCGGCACCTGAAGGGCTGAGGGCTGGCTTACTCACACACTCCTGCCTGAAGGTGCCCGAGTGAGCCGTGCTGCTTTGCAGTTGGAGGTGTCATAAGGCAACAAATTAGGGTATTAGGGAAATACAGCAAGCCTGGGTGCCAGGAATGATGCCTGGCTCTATCTAACCAGCAGTTTGGATTGCGCAGCCATCCTGGTGGGGCTGAGCACCGCGGCTTGGGGTGTTTGCAGATCCATTAAAAAGTTGCCAAATGTGTGCACCTCTCCGTGCTGTTGGTAGTGACAGCTCCGGTGGGAGGGAAATCGTCCAGGAGCTCTTGGCACACAGCAAAACGGCCCCACCAGCTTGGCTTTGCTGTGGTTTGCACCTTGGCACCAGCAGATCCAGGTCCCCATGCCGGGATGTGCTCCGGCCATGCCGCTGTGGGGTCAGTGGAGCCTGGTTCCTTTTGTCCCCTCGCAGCGTGTGCTGCTGGCCGGGGATATTCCCTGCGGTGTGGCCATCTGCACACAGGTGCCGAGTGGGGCCAGCCCGGCGGGGCTCGCCCCGGGCTCCACGGGGCCTGTGCCGCACTCACCCTGTCCCAGGCACGGAGGGGCTCTGCCACTCGAGGGGCTGCCACCAAAGGCTGTAGGGACAGATATGCTGTGGTTCCCAGCTCCTCTCATCGGTGCTGCCGGCTCGGCTCGCATCCCACGGGGCTCTACCAGGAGCCCGAGGCTGCCGTCTGGGCAGGACCACACCTCTGAGATGCCAGATCTCACACCCCCAGAGGCTTTGCAGCGGGTGGTGCACAGCATTGGGGTGCACAGTGATGTCCCCAAGCTGGCACTAGGCTCATAGTCCAGCAATAGCCAGAGCCAGGCTCCTGCTCCCCATCCATGGAGAGAACACACCCAAGGCTTGCAGCAGCTCCTCTTGTAGTGGTCTCCGTGCCTGGCTCCACTCTGGGTTGTTTTTCCTGAAGGTTTAGCTGTGCCACTGCTTGGATCGGCCTCTCTTCCCTGACAATACTCCTGGCTAATTTAAGATCAAATGACCGTGGTGCCAGTGAGCAGAGCACACCAGAGAGGAGATGGGGAGACCAGTTAGCCAAATGAAATATTAAGATGACCATCTGGATTCCTGTTTTCTCCCACACTTGACAGCTGGTCCCCTGCAAACACCCTGCCCTGGATCTGGCCCTGTGCTTCCCACAGCAGCGGAGACGCTGCCATGGTTTCTAGGCCAGTGCTGCCCACCTCCCCATCAGTTTTGTTGGCTGATCCCGTGCCTTCGGGGAGTGCCAAGAGGTCCAGCTGCAGCATGGGGGGTCCTGTCAGGGACACCCCCCAGTGTCCATAGCCCAAAGCCGTCCCTGCAGGGTGCCCTGAGCATGGCTAAGGGCTCAGTCCTGCATCCTTGTGGGGCAGTGATGAGGTTCCCTGGAAAGAAAGTGATTTTTTTTCCTCTTGCCCCATCCCTCACCACCACCTTCCTGCTGGTTCTGCAGATAAAGCCTGTTCCATCTAAATTTCCATTAAGCTCTCTTGGAGGTTTGGAGGGTTAAAGCTCTGCTAAACCCATGGTTCATCCTGGAACAAAAGAGTACATTAATACCTTCCCTCCTGGTCCTGCTGGGGCTGGGGGGGGCCATGAAATCCAGCCCCCCAGACAGCTTTGTGCCCTGAGCAGAGCTCTGCCAAAGTAAATGGATTATTGACCAGTTTGCAGTGTGAAAGGAAAAACCGAGGTGATGGGGAAAGGGGCTTTTCCAATTAACCTTTTCCCACACAGGGCCTGGTGGGGCTTTGCTGTGCAGCTGAGGGTGAGGGACTGGGTGGTGAGGGGAGGTTGGGAAAGGCTGGGGCTGACCCAGAGCTTGCCTTTGCAGGGGAATTGCTCCACTACATGCAAAATCCCAGTGTGGGTTTTGTGTCCAGTGTGCTGGGGAGGGATGGGGTCAGGGACAGGGACCACCTACGCTGCCCTGAGCCCCTCTGCCAAGCTGGGGTCCCCTCAGTCCCTCTCACTGGACCATGGGGATGGGGCTTTGGCTCTTGTGAACTGAAAATGCTTTTTAAATCTCCTGTGTTAAGGTGCCACCGGTCTCTGCCCAGCCTTTGGGGATGGGTATGAACACCATGCTCTGGCCCCAGCCCCAGAGCAGGATCCCCTTTCCTCCGTCTTGGCTGGGCTTTTGTCTGCATCTCTTCCCTGGCCATGACCTCGGCCCCAGAGTGGGGCTGGGAGCCCTGTCCAACTTGGAAGCCTGACTTCTCCCAGCACTGCTGCGAATTTCATCAGCACCTGTGCCGGGACCTGGGGACATCCAGGTGGGAGATGCTTCGGGGTATCCCTGGGACCTGGAGCTGATGGGAGTC
Source organism: Edolisoma coerulescens (assembly GCA_013397115.1). Taxonomy (NCBI): domain Eukaryota; kingdom Metazoa; phylum Chordata; class Aves; order Passeriformes; family Campephagidae; genus Edolisoma; species Edolisoma coerulescens. The sequence goes on along the minus strand of VWZW01000312.1, from coordinate 124,150 downwards.
CGGGGACTTGTGGGATGATTCTGGGGATGTTTTAGTTCTCTGCTGCCACACTGCCAGCCACAGTACTGTTGGCATGAGCTGCCCTGTCCCCAGAAACTCAGCCAAATTCCACTTTCGGGCACTCTAGGACTGCGGGCTGTGGGTGCTGGTGTCAGCTCCTGGGGCAGCCAGTGATGCCGAGTGAGTGCCAGCAGCGCTGGGGGAAAGGAGGCTCCTGCATCCCTCCCTGCCAGATGGTCTAAGTGGGTCACATCAGGGCAGTGCAGGGGATTTGTGCTTTAACCCTTAATCCCCCGGGATGCACCATGCACGGAGGGGGAGGGATGTGCTGCTGAAGTGGGATTAAGGCCTGGTTTGCCAGTGTGGGTGATCTTGGAGATGAGTCTGGTTGCTGCTACAAACGTGCTGGGACAAGGGTGACGTGTCCTCCCCGCTGCACTGGGACAGGGCAGGAGCAGCCGTGGCACTGCAGTGTCAGAGGTCTCAGTACCCCAGCAAGGGCAGAAAGTAGCTGCAGTTCCCCTGTGGCCTTTGCAGTGACTTTTGGCCATCCCCACCTTTGGCTTCCCAGCCACCTTTTGGTGGCCGCGAGTCCCCAGCGGGCTGGCAGCCCTTAGGCAGGGACGTGGGGTGTGCTGCTGGGGAGGAAGCCCCCGCTGGCAGCTCTGCTGTGCGGGTGGCCCCCCGCTCCCGTTGATCCCCCTTGTTGGCCGGGCATCTGTTCGCGGGAAGAGGCGGCGGCGGGCCCGGCCGCGCCAGCCGCCCGGCTGCCATCTGCTCCCTCCATCCCAGCGAGCCCGAGTGCTAATGAGCCCGTGGCCCCGGCCCAAGAGGGGGGAGAGGGGCTTGAAAAGAAAAGCGAGGGGGAGAAGAAAAGCCCCTTCCTCGGAGGGGCTGTCAATAGCGAGGCTTTTGTCTGCCGCTGCCCTGAAGCTCCAGCTGGATGGCGCTGGGAGCAGGGAGAGCTAATTAGGCAGCTCGGGAAGTGCCGGGAGGCTGGGGGCAGCTGAGTGAGGGGAAGAGCTGGGGATGCCCGCAGGACCCACTCCCTGCTGCTCGCAGAGCCTTCATCATCCTCATCGTCCTCCTCCTCCCCGGCCCTGTCCATCTGCCTCTCCTCTGGACTGGTGCTGGGCACCGTGGCCCTGCTGGCCCGCCCACTGGGAAACGCTGTGATTTTGGGGACAGGTAATTTCAGACCTGTAAAAGTCCACTTGAGAGTTTTGCTGAGCTCTGCTTGGGGCCCAAACCATGGGTCCAGTTCCCACGTTCGCCAGCAAGAACACGGGCACAACCTGGCCCTGCTGCTGAGAGTGAAGGGCCACAGCAGCTGCCGAGGAAACACGGGATGAGGGTCTCCCCGAATCCGGGATTTGCTGCTATCCTACCTCTGGCGAAGGGGGAGCCTGTGGTGTCCACGCTGTGCCAGGGGAAGCACCGTATCCGATCTCTTCAGATGAGGGATGAAATCAGATGGAAGGAAGCAAAAGGGAGGAAAATTCCACTGGCTGGCTGGAGGATTGTTTTGTAGAAATACTTGATTTCACCCTTGAACAAAGCCATTGAAGACACTTCCCTGGCTTACAGGCAGCCCCACATCTGCAGATGCTGGGGGTGCTGGGTTTGTAAGGGCAGCACTGGTAGGGTCTGGCACCTCGGGGGGCTGTGCTGACCACGGAGTCCCCTCCCTGGCTCAGCAGCATCCCAGCACTTGCGTGAGGCTGTTTCATGGAGTGTGGAGAACCAGGCCAGGGCGAAATATGACAGTTTAGGGTCTTGCAGGGCTGGGGCTCATCCTTGCCTGGCTCAGGAAGCAGCACCAGCTCCAGCCAGCCCCCATCCCTGCTTGGATCCCATCCCTGGAGAGGCAGGAGAGCAGGACACTTGAACCCCATGCACACGTTCACACCCCTCCCACAAAGTTCAGCTAATGAATATTTAGGGCTGTGAGGCCCTAAATAATAAATGGCAGTGATGGCCTTGATGACAGGGATTTCTAAGGAGCTTCTGCCCAGTGCCAGGTCCTGTGGCTGCTCTTTCCTCCTCGCTGTCACCATCTTGCCCCCATCATCTGCGACAGCCTGTCCTGCTGCAGCTTGTCCCCAGAAACGTCCTCTGCAGATCCCACTCTCACTGTGTGTGGGGGTCCCCTCTCTCCCTGGGGTCTCTGGGCTTGGGAGATTTCCCTGGCCTTCTCTGCTCAGCCCCATTCCTACCCCTTCCCACATTTCCATGGCTGGTGGCTGCACCTTTCTGTACATCCATTTCTCTATAAGACGGACTTATCAAATACAAACCCCACGTCACTGAAATGAAATCGTTTCTTGCATGACCACCCTTTCCTTTTCTCTCCTTTTTTTTTTCATTTTCTCCCTGTGGGCACTGAAACCTCTTCATCACTGCAAAGCCTGACCCGGGCCAGAAAATCCCACCAGTGTTTCAGCTGCAGAGGGTGCCAGGGCTTTTGCCACAGCCCCTGCTCTGGCATGAGCCCCCAGGGGCTCTTTGCTGTTCTGAGACTGGGTCTGCTGTGACCCACAGTTCTTCCCTGTGACTCACACACAGCACCCACCTCCTTGGGTCCTCCTCTGGCCCCAAATCCCTGGTGGTGCCATCAGCTGGAAAACAGGGATGGGTTTGATGCCTGGATTGGAGCCCTTTGGCATTCCCAGCAAAGGACAGGGAGAAAGGCCAAATCCCGGGAGCCAGCTTGTGTTTGCAGCCTTGCTTGATGATTTCATAGGTGTGTGCAAAGGCACAGAGGTTGTGATGCCTGAAGTCTGGTGGGAGTGGTGGGTCCTAGCAGCAGAGCATCCGGAACAGGGCTTTGGTGTGGATCTGGCACGTGCCGGGGAGGAGCGGGCTGGACCACCAGCCCCGGCAGCCTGGCCAGGCAGAGTGCCCACGTCTGTGCCACCATATCCTGGCAAAGGCCATGCGACCCTCTGTAGGACACGGGGTGCTGCAAAACTGGCTTCTCCATCAGCCACTCGAGCTGAAAGCGCTGACAAACACGGGGAGTTTAAAAATAGCCGTTTTTTGCACGCGGCAGGAACACTTTCCCTGCCAGCGCAGCGGGGACTGCAGGAAGGGCTTACAAAAAATAATGCAATTGGTGAAAAAAACTCTATTAAAAACTGTACTGGTGTTTGAGGCAGGCTGAAATGAGTCCCTGCTCCTGAGGCAGCGAGGCTGGGGCTCCACTGATGACCCGTTTAACTCTACATGTTTAATTTATGTCTCGTCATTAATGGAAGGAGAAGCAGCTGCTGGCCAGCCCCAGCCGGGGGCATCTCCTCATTCACCCCCAAGTGGGTGCCTGGGTGGGCAGAGGAGACACTGTGGGCAGGGTCCTGCTGCCTGTGGAGCTGCTCTTCTCTCTCCGCCCTGGGGCAGGGGAGGCTGTGACTTACTGGTATGGGCTGTGGGGGCTTTCTGCTGCTGGGTTCCAGGGCTGGGGTCAGGTGCCCGTGTTGCATGTGGGTGGCTGAAATGCTCTGAGACCCACAGGCAATGATGAGAAAATGGGTTTTCTCTGCCACTAACATCAAATCCCAGCAGCGCATCACCCCGCTGGAACTGATGGCACTTTGGGAATGGGCTGGTTGTATTGAATTGATCTCTGTGCCCACGTGTGTTGGAGGGTGACTGGAACAGAGTGGGGCAGGAGGCTGGGATTTGAGCTACATTACTGTCAGGATGAAGAATTAGCTACTGCCCAGCAAGAGAAATATTTTTGCATTAAGAGAGATTTCACAGTTAAAGAGCTCCTGCTGCATTAATCTGTGGGTCAGCTGGAGCTGCTGTACAACCCCCTGCCCGCCAAAGCCGTGCAAGTGTAACACCAATCTATAATAGCATGTAAATAGAACAGAACTTATTCTCCACAGATCCATCAGCTGCAGCCAGTGGAGCAACCCTGCTCTGCCAGAGTGGGCATGGACACGGCTGTGGCCCAGAGGGTGCAGGAGGCAATTTGGGATTTGGGCAGATCTACCCCTGAGGCTGGTGCTTTAACTCAGAGGACTTACTGCCTATAAAGCATTTGCCCTCTCCAAATCCCCCTGCTCTGATCAGAGCCTGGTCAGGATTGTTATGATGGGGCCAAGCAAGACAAGTGGCTTCAGCACTTCTTTGAAGGGATGGGGTTTTTATTCTCCAGAAAATTCCAAGACTGGCAACTTACAGAAAATAAACAGGATATGTTGGCTGCGTCGCCCCCAGGATCCCAGGGACCCAATTGCAGGGATTCAGTTCTGTCCGGTGGCTGGAAAAGTTGTTGGCATGGTTTTGGACCAGTCCTTGTGCTCTCCCAAACACTTCCCATATGCAGGTCAGGAGCCAGTGAAGGTGAAGGATGTTCTTCATATCTTTTGGAGGGGTTTTAGATGTTTTGGTGAGTCCAGACTGCCAGGGTCCCTGTCTCCATCCGTGCCCTCACCGTCAGTGTGGAGCATCTCTGCACCTGCAGGGGCAGAGCTAAAGGCACAACACTGGCAGCACATGCCAGTGGAAGGTTTAGCTCCTGCTGTGTGCTGCCTTGTGGCAGTAGTTACTACCCCGTTGCCTCGGGAGTTCGCCACAATGCTTTTTTCCACCCAGAGCCCCAATTTCCCCATCCCTCCAAGAGGGCTCAGACACCTAAGGGCTCTGGGCATGGGAGCTGTGCCATGGGGATGGGTGGGTTAATTTTGCTGTGGAGGCTTGTGGTCCAAAGCACTGGCTGCCAACTCTCTGGGCTGTGAATGCCACCCAGGGCACATCCATCCCTGATTAATAGAAACTGAAAAGCAAGACCCTAAGGACCTGTGGCTCCCCCTGCCCCCTCCCCACTGCTGACTGCTGTTGCCAACCCTCGGCCTGCATTGCTGCCAGGTTTGTCCTGCACAGAGCAGAGGACAGCGGGTCTCACCTTGCCTTCCCACGGTGGAAAAGCAGGCACGGGAGCCCGTGGACACGGCCTGTGCCCTGCCTGCAGAGCTGGCACTGGGACTCAGCCACTGCCCTGCTCCTCCCGCTCGCCCTCCCCACCACGCCAGTATTGATTTGACCTGAACTCCCTTTAATGTGCTGTGATTTCTTTCAATTAGGCTTTGAGCGAGGCCTCTGCAACGTTCAATAGAACTGGACCAGTGCCTGGACCAGCACAGCCCAGAGGGAGATGCTTGCAGATGCTCCCCCATCCCCAACGAGAGCATCCCTCCATGCCCTATTTTCCCCATGTCCCATGAGGATAATGCCGCTGCTTAAAGGTTTCTCCTTGACCCCTCTGCATTTCCTAGCTCTTTGCACCCACGGGACTGGTGGCTTTGCCAAAGGACAGATTTCAGGGTGCTTCTTGCTCTGTGCAGGAGCAGCCCCACTGCAAACAGGAACTGAACCGACCCTGAGAACTCCTCATCTTCACATCCCCAGCAAAGCTTTCCCCTTTCTCCTTGGTGGCTGTCATCTCCTCAGGGATGTACTTAGCCAAGTCAGGGCTTGGTGCCACATTGTTTCCGGCAAACTAATGGGCAGGGTGCTTGTTTCCAGAGATTGTGTGGAGCAGAAATCCCTGCCCTTCATCTCCAGCTGCAATTACCGAAGCCAAGTCGATGCAGTTGATGGTAATAGGATGGTAACACTGTCTGAATTTGTATTTAATGCTGATTCCAAGGGTCTATAATCTTCATCAGCACCACATGACTTTTTATAGAACAGAAAAATGTGAGAGCGGTTAATGAGCTGTAATTCTGGAGAGCTTCTGCCTTGATTGGGACTAATTATTTTCTTTATAAAAATAATTAACCATCCACACAACCTACAGAGTGAAAGGCATGTGGCATTAATTAAACCATGCGGTATTTTCACTGCACCTTTATCTCCCGTTTCCCAGCACATCCCAAATAGACGGTCACGCACTGCGGAAAGCCAGGCTGGGCACAAGCTGCCATCGTGTGAGGGCTTGTTCTGGGCACAAAGGGCAGGTCCTGGGTGAGGGGGCTGCATCCAGATCCCAAATCCACAGCCTCTTGGCCCTGCATGTACTGTAAAACTCCTCATTTGGGTAGGAAAGGCTGGTTTGGGGAGGATAAGGTGATGGTGCTCATGCGTGAGGGGTACAGAGGGGACACTGGGGGTGTCAGCAGAGCAGCCAGCGGGACCCTGGCAGGGCACAGGGGTCTGTGCTGTGTGCTGTCATTTTCTGTGGGGGATCGGGATATCCCAAAATGGAGGTGGTCGCTTTGCACAGGCCAAACCTTTGTTCTCCAGCACTCTGAGATCCCGGGATGAGTCCCGGGCGAATGTGCCCCAGCACCGGGGCTGTGCGTGCTTAGACACACACTTACATAATACATAATTGTTAACAAAACTAATTCCTCTCTTCTCCTGGAGGTATTCTGAAAATTAATGAATATATTTGCATAATCTTGATTTTGTTTATGAATAATTCTGGATTATCCAAATGTGAATAACACCAGGGCTTTGCCACTCTAGATTGCCTTTCAGCTGAGGATAGCAACGCATTTTACAAATATTAGTTCAGCCTCACAAGTCCCAGCAAGCAATAAAATTATTATTACACCCAATTAAAGATGGATGGGATGGAAACAGAAATGATTCTCTGCAGCCCCTCCTGGCTGGGTCTGCCATGGGGACCCACCTGCCTCTTCCAAATGTTCCCCCTAGGAAGCAGCAAGCTGACAAATATCCCCCCCCCCCTTTCTTTTTTGGGATGATTAAAACAATGTTCAGAGTTTCAGGGTGGTGTGGATGGTTGGGGACAAGAGCTGAGAGCAGACAGGTGGTTTCTTTCTGGCTCTGAGTCCCACACACCACTAAGCACCCCACAGCCCTCTGTGTGGCACAGCTATACCAACCTTTTCCTCTTTGGAGCACAGTGGGAAGAGAAAAGGCCCTGTCTTCCCTTCCAGAAACTCTCCTTAACTCAAAACCTCCTCACCAGTTGTTCCTGGGCGGGCAGCATGACCACTGAGGTGTTTCCCACAGAACCAGGGGATGTTAGAGGGAAAGAGGATTGGAGTCAAACCAAGCCCTCCCACCCATGAAGATGCAATTCAGGAGCTTCCCAGCTCAGCTGACACTGCACGTACAGGGAGGCAAAAGGCCCTTCTGGCCATTAAAAGCCCCTGTCTGCAAGCGAGGGTGGGGGTTTAAAGCCCACTTTCCACATCCCTTGCTGGGCTGAGAACGTTGCAGGCTCACGGCTCAGCAGCAGAAATCTGTTGGTTAATTCCTTTCCACGGGAGCTAATTGCTGCCCATGCTTCCCTGTGTGGGGACATCTGCTCCTCACGGTGTCACAGAGCCCTCCTGGCTCCACTTGGCCCTGGCAGCGCAGCCCTGTGCATCACAGGGGGATGGACGTTCAGGAGACAAGTTCCAAACAGGACAATGTCCAGGGAACCCCTCCTCACCAGACCCTGCCAGGGGACACCCAGTTGGCACCCAGGTTGGGGACATCCATTTGGATGCACCCGTGGGTCTGTCCTGGGGGGGCTGAGCATTTTTTAATGTTGGAGTAATTTCAAGCTGAACCCTTGGGATCACTGTTCCATAGCCACAGGCTACTGAGCACCATGCCTGTGTTCTGGCACGTGGGGTGGCTCAGGGGCTGGTTTATTAACAACGTGCGGTGACCTGAGTGTCCCTGTCCCCAGGATGGATGGATGGATGGGGCAGCAATCAACCAGTCATTCCCAGGGCAGCTCTGCAGACAGGTGGCAGCTGCATGAACAGGTTGTGATTTTGGAGTTATCCGAGTGCTGGGACCTCCAGTGTGTTCTCCCCTTTTTCCAGTGACAATTCAAAGGAAGAAAATTATGGGAGAGGAGGAAAAACTTTATGTAAGTGGCAAAGGCAGCATTGCTGCTCCAAGTGGATCTTCTCCAGCTGCCTTCTTGCTGCTTCCAACGTGCCTAATTACTAATTCATTTTTAAAGTGATCTTTCAGTGCTCCCAGGCGCTCCGGGTAACTGTGTGCTTACAATTCCCTATTCGATTAAAATTTAACGAGTTGTTATTGGCAAATACACTATTTCACTGCTGGCTGCCATGCCAAATAGCATGGGGTTTGGACAGCGAGGGGAACGGGCACATCTGATGGTCCCTGGAGCAGGGGCTGGCCCTGTGCAGCCCATTGGGCTGACCACACTGCAGGCAGTGCCAAAGTGCTTCTTTTCTAGGACATCCGTGGGTTCATTTCTTTGTTAAACCCTTCCTAAAGCGTTAAGCGTCATCCACTGGTGCTCCTCAGGTTCTGGCTCCCCGTGCTGTGTTGGGAAGTGCCCAACCACAGCCACTGGGCTCCCTCCCAGCCCCTGGTCCTGACCTTTGCCCAGTTTGGTTTTGGCCTGTGCTGCTTGTGGGCAAGAGTTTAATGGGAAATGTGAGCTCAGATCAAGACTTTTCCTAATCACAAGCTCTGCAAGGGCTTTTTCAGGTTGCCCCCATGCCTGGCTGTCAGCTCACCCCCTTCATGGCTGCTCCAGGCTGCCTGGGGGTGATGGCAAGAAAAGGGTCTGGGAGTGCTGTTTGAGGCCAGCCTGGGATGAGAGTGGCTGTGAGGCTATGGTGGCATTTAGCATAAGCTCTCAGACCCAGTCCTCTGGGTCACTCAGGAGCCTGGAGGCCCCCAGAACATGGATCATGGAACGATGTGCCAGACTGCTGTGCCATGGGGCAGCATGGCCATGTCAGCACTTTTGTCTGCATTTGCGGGCACCTGAAACAGCCAAGCCTCCTTTCTTCTTATTTCCTGATTGAGGAGAAAACCGGCTCCTGTACAGACATGGGAACCCGCAGGGTACTTGTCCAAGGAGGAGGATTTGAGGACAGGAAAGGCTCAGGATTGTCCCCCTGAGAGCAAGCCTGGCCCGGCAGTGTGCAGGAAGCTCCGCAGGGACCTCCGAGCCGGCAGCGTGGGAGGTACGAGATGCCGTAGAAACCGTTCGAGATGGGGCAGCAGTCCAGGTTTTCTTTAGAAACAATGTGACCATGTGCCATATTCCTCAGGTTTTTCTCTGCTGTCGCTGGCAGGCACTCAGCAGAGCCATCCTGGGTTGCTGGCAGCGAGAGAAAGGGACACCGAGCCCTGCAAGGCGCTCAGGAAGGAAGGGGGACAGGGGATGGGGCTCTTGGTGCCCCTGGGGAGGAGGAGAGCGAGTCGTGGGGAGCAGGGAGAGGCTGTGCTCACCCTCGTGCCTGACCCTGCCTAAGAAGGATGATCCACGGAGGCACCGCTTTCCCCCGGGGAGTTTTCCCTCTGCAGGGATTGTCCATCCCACGCTGCCCAGCAGGAGCCGCCGCCGCTGCCAGCTGGTGCCCGGGACGGAGCCCTCCCCGTGGGCTGCCCCCTCACAGCATCCCCCGGAGCATCTGGCACCGATCCTGCGCTGCCACCGGGGCCTCTTCCAGCAGGGAAGCTCCTCTGTTCTGATCCAACCATGCATAGTAAATCAACTGCTGGAAAAGAAAGAGCCAAGCTGCTTTTTTGGCCCGGGATGTGCTGAGAGCAGTCGTTAAACCTTTCTGGAGTCCCAGAAGGAAAAGGAGCCGCATCCAGGCTTGTGCCAGGACACAGGGTCCCCGGGAGCAGGAGGGGGAGGAGAGTCATGAGTGGCAAAAATTTAATGAAAAATGTATAGTACAGAATTGTATTTCTCTTCTGTGTTTGAACTGCCTTGAGAAACCCACGTGCCTTTCTGCAGCTGGTGCCTCTGCTGATGCACAGAAAAAAATAGTGGGGAGAAGATTAAAATTGAACTGGCTTGGAGTCTGTGTAATCAAGGAAAATATCTCAGTGATTTGCTATTATAATTTTCAATAACAAACTGCAGGGCTCCTGCTGCACTAATAATAACGGGTTGAATGAGGTGGAGAAAGAACCTGCCATGGGGTGTTTGTGTGTGTGTGTGTGTGTGCTTGTGGGAAGCACTTACAATATTCCCCATCTCCTAATTTTGAAGAGGTATTTTTAGTGCATATTTCAAAGAGCTTTACATAAACACATCTGCTGGAGTTTTTGCTGGGAAATGTCTTTACAACATTCTTTTCTGCCCCCTCCCTCTCGGGGGACAAGGGTATGGTCTGACCATTTTCTTTTTCAATCAGATGAGCAAAGCCAGAGAGCAAGAGAGAAAATCACAGGCTCATTTTGCCAGTGCCAAAAGACTTCTCAGCCCAAAGGGTGGATTTTAGAAACACTTTGAGCAGCCCTCACTAGAGCCCAGGGCAGAAGCATACATGATAGGCTGTGGCATAGAGTGCAGCGATGTGGGAAAGCAGGGATCCTGACCCACCACTGCCCTCTCCTGCACAGCCAAAACCTCCAGGTGAGGAAAGGAGATGAATGATGGGGTATTCCATCACCTGTCCATGCACTTCTTGCATGTTACTCAGGAGAAGTGGCGAGAACATCCCTGGTGCAAGCGGCTGCAGGCACAGGAGTTTCTCCAGCCTCCCCTCAGGATGCCTGTGTCCTGATGTTTCCAGTTCCAGGCAAGATATCCATCCTTCATCATTTAATGCCAGTGAAACATTCACAGCTTTTAGGCTCATCAGAGACGTTTTAACCTTTTTTTGTTTGGGGGCTCCAGTCAGCTGAAGCTGCTCCTGCCTTTTCGCTGGGGGGTGTAGACATGATGGGAACATGAAGCCAGCCAGGGCTGAAGCAGGGAACGTAGTAAAGTTTTTGTATTAGCTATCCCAAATCCTCTGACCTTGGAAGTGCTGCCAGTGCAGGTCTGCCAAGTGCAGTCAGTGCCTAGGGCCTCTGAAGTGCTTGTGCATCCAGCACCCAACCCAGCTGCGTGTGCAAAGGAAAATAAAGGATAAAAAAACCAAAAAACAGCTTGGTTAGCATGACCCAGCCCCAGTTTGCTTACACTGCTGCTTGCAGGGCAGCTGGGAAGGGCACGGGGGCTGCACAAGGCCAGCGAAGCTGGAACTGCTGGGGCCCATCCCGGCGAGGTGAGGGACAATGCGGCTGAGTGGGGAGATTGTCTGGTGCCAGGGTCCGGCAGCTGAAAGGTCACTAGGAAGACAATTTTCCTGCTTTTGTCTCCTCTTGAGATGAGTTACTGCAGGGAAAAGGCTGATTGATGAAAGCTTTGTGGCAGGAGACTGCTGCGGGGCCGGGGCAGCTGGGCTGGGACACGGGGGCCCGCGGGCAGGGGAGGGCAGTGCCCGGCAGCCCCAGGATGGCAGCGCACAGGGAATGTCAAGGGCACACCAAACCCGCCCTGACTGCTGTCCCTGCGGGGCCGGCGGGCACGGGTGTCACCGGGCTCGGCTCCCGGAGCAGCGTGCGTCACCAAGTGCCACATTTCATGGCCTGCTGAGATGGCATTTGGCCATGGCATGGAGCACGGCAGCCCAGGATGGAGGAATGGGCATGGTTTGGGAGTTTGCTCCCTGAGGCAGCAAGGCCTTGTGCCTTTGTCCCATCCTCTGTGGACAGTGCCAGGGTCTGTCTGTGGGCAGCAAGGGCAGTGCTTAACTGGTCTCCATGGTATCTTCACAAACTGGGGTGACATCCCTTCTCCAGGGAAGGGAGGCAGAATGGGTTGGCCTCAGGGGTTCTGCAGGGCACTGCCAGCAGCAAAGAACCACCCATCCCTTCTCCATGTGGCCATAGTGGTTCATGGTGGTTAAACCCCCCTTCAAATAAGGAATATTTGGGTTCCTTCCCACCAGTGACCTCTGTATTAGGGTAGGCAATAGATCATTTCCCTCTGCTGCCAACACATTCTGTTAGGGAAGGAATGCGTGTGAGAGCCCAAATCTGATACCACAATGCAGAGGTGGGCAAGCTGGGCTGTGAGAGGCTTGTGCTGGTGGAGAATTGAGGGCTCTGTGTGCCAGCTGCTGCTCTTCCAGCCACGGCAGAACGGGCAAAAATTGCCATGAGCCCAAAAAACCCCTCCTGGACCAGAGACTGCTGGGATGGGAAGGGACAGGATGAGCCAACTTTGGTGGGCGGTTGCACAGGGCACTGAGCTGGTGGCAGGCAGCCCACAAGTGCCTTACTGTGCAGGGTCTCCCATCAGGAGCAGCTGTGCTGCTTCTGGACAGGTCTGATGGATAGGCTGGATTTCTGCATGGGAGAAAGAGAGGAAAAAGAAAAATGAGTGCAAGTGATCAAATTACCAAATGGAGAAACTTGGGAGGGCAGGTGGGATGGGTGGGCAGCTGCCTTGTCTTAGTCTGACTGCCTGGGGCCAGGAGTGCATCCTTAGAGACAAACATTCAACCAACACCCTGAGGAGAGAGGCTGTGGTCCTCGCTAGGAGTGCTGGAGCAGTGTTGCCCCCCAGCAGGGCATCCCTCCTGCCTCCTCTTCTTCCTGCCTCCTCTGGCACATCCCTTGAGCTGCATGAGTCCTGTGCTTCCAGCAGCATCCTGCTGAGCATCCTTGCTGCTCTCTCTGGGCCAGCTCCAGCAAAAACACCCACAGAGGCTTTTTCTTTCTTTCTGCAGGCACAAGCAGCAGGGAAGGTGTGATAATCCCTCCTTTGAGGCCACAGAGATCGTTCACACCAAACTGCATCACTTTTATATCAGTCATGAAAGACACAAAAGACAATAAGAAAATGTTTATAGATGTGTATATATATATATATATACACAATCAATGTCTATGTCTATGGAGCTCCACACCAGGGGATTACCAGCCAGTTTAAAGCGTTAGTGACTCTCAGCATCCATCAGAGGCGAACATTTGGTTGAATGGAAGCCAGCCTTTGATGGAATTGGAGAATAATTATTTCCATCAATAATTACTTCCAAGCCCAGAAGAAATGGTCCCTGGCACGTTGCAGGACAGGAGTCCTTGATTGCCTCAAGGCCAATATGTTTTAACCTCAGGACCCGGAAATCCTATTAGTGGGAGCAGAGGCTGGGTGACAAGGATGTCACTTGCCGTGCCCAGGTCCTGGCAGCGGTGTTGCAGCCTTCTGCCAGCCTGGGGATGAACCCTCCTGCCTCCGCTGCTGGAGTGCATCCAGCTCAGACTTTGCACAGATCATTAATTTGGGGACAGTTTTAATGGATCCTAGTGACTGAACCTCAGAAGGCTGTTCTTAAAAGGGGTTTGGGAAAGGCCACAAGCCAATTAGCTGGCACACAGAAAACGATTAACCATGTAGCTTCCTGTATAGTTAAAAATAGTGGATAGGTTGGGAAGCGACTGGGGGATTTATTACAAACAGACTTTTTAAAGCAAGAGGGACTATTCACCTCCTGCATGTTCTGGGCCAGAAATATTTCACCCAGCTCCCCCCCAATCCCTGTCCCTTGTATTTGGCTGTGCATATCCTGAAATATTCAGGCATTACAAAATGGGCTCCAAGGAGGAGCTGGCTATTAAAGAAAGTGGATGCTTGTGGAGAGAGAAAACACAGGTAGAAAGAGAGGGGTGACCCTTCTGCAAGTGCTCCTGTGACAACTCCAACCCCAAGAAGTGTTATTCATGGCTGAGGCAGGCAGCACGATGTTCCCTGGGGCATGCAAGGCTCTGGCCATGCCTAACTGGGGCTTTTTCAACATCACATTGCTCTTTAACCACTCTCTTGCCCCCATTTAACCCCCAGATGTGCAGCACACACCTGGCCCTGGCCCCTTGTTCCTATTTCCCACAGCCCACGTGTGATGGCTGTGGTCGTCTCTGCAACCAAAGCATCATCGTTCTGTGGCTGCAGGGCTGGCAGGGGGACAGCCCAGCCTCCCCTGCTCTGGTGGGATCTGCATGGCCTGGGGGCTTCAGAGTGTTGTTCTCCAAGGAGAGGAGGGAGGTCTGGTGGCAGATGCAGGCACAGCCACGGGACTTGGCAGAGCTTACCCTAAACTGGCATGCATAGCCCAATCCTGGGATCGGCTTTAAAACGATAATGGGAAGAAACAGGGACACTTTTAGTGCCAGCTGAGCCCCATCCACCCTGGGTATCACCCCACAGCCAGGCTGGGCCTGGACATGCCCATGTTTGCTTTATCTATTCCGTAACGCTCTGGATGACACCAAACTCCAGCATTTTCAGCACCCCTGCCGGGTATGGTTTATGGCTTTTCATTAATCTTTTCATTCTTTGAAATAAACATCTGCAGGGCCTGGAAACCTATTTACTTTCCTCCCGAGTGTCTGCATGCAGAGTTGTTTGGGTTTGTTTTCTCCGTTTGGCTTCTTTTCTCCATTTGAGCTTGCACAAGCCCCAGTGTTTCTTAGAAACCACTCACTCCGGGCTTTGCCTGCCTTTGCTCTGCTCCTTGCCAGCTCCCCAGGCTCTTGCAGGCACTGACCTGGCCCCGGTGGTTCCCCTTAGCTCTGCTGGGCTGTCCCAGGTTCTCAAGGTTGAGCTATCAGCTGGACCAGGTGTGTTCACTAGCCCAGCACCTTATTTGTAGGAGTGGGGAAGTTTGCTTCCAGTCAAGGGATGAGGATTTGTGACAAGGTGTTATCAAGGCAATAGCAGGTTCGGAAAATTACATTTGAAATGCAAAAGGTTTTGGTTTTTTTTTCTATCAGAGTGCAAAATCTGTGCTGTCTCTGCAGAGCTGGTGATCTAAACGCCACAATGCAGGAGAAGATGTCCCGACTGGCTCCTGTTTTCCCTTCCCATTGGATTGGATCTGGCCCTGTGCTGTCCAGCTGCTCCTTGGCTGCATGATGCTCGTGGCATCTCTGCCTCAACAATGAGCACAGCATGCCTGGGCTGGGGTGCAGCTTGGCTTGGAAATGGGGCATTCCAGAGCCTTGTAGGAGCCTTTCCCACTGCAGGGCTGAGCACTGAGAGCAACCTGCAGCTCTCCTTCACAGCAGCACAGGTCCTACCTGCAAAAAGGAAAGGAGATTCCCCAGATGTGGGGAATGACCCCAGCTGAAGGGACGGCTCCTGATGGCTCTTTCTCTCCTCTTGCCCCAGCAGTGGGACGCTCAGCTGCCTGCCGTACCCTGCGGAGGACAGACGTCCCGAGAAGCTGAGCAGCTGCGTGGTCAGGGAGCCCTCCAGCACCAATGGCTGTGCGAAGGGGAGGGAGAGACGGGACCGTGCCCACCGCAGGTCACGCAGGTAGGAGCCAGGGCCGTGAGCGGGGCCACCCTGGAACACGGGGGTGGCAGGGGAGGTGTCCGTGGCTGTTTATTTAGCCCCTCTGGGATCTGTGAGAGCTGGGGGTGGCTTAAATGGCTCAGTGTGTGCGCAGAAAATACGTGCAATTGTATGAAATCCCTGTGTGGGTTTGCAGGGACAAACCTGCAGCTCGTTTCTACTCCAGGGCTTGCTCTTACAGCCTCCCTCAGAGTCTTCCAAGACCTGCCTGCACTCCTTTGCACTACCAGGTCTGCTGGGAATCGCCCTCAGCAATTCCCCTCTCCCCATGCCTAGATCAGCTCAGCAGCATTGCCTTCATTAGGACACAGCCTTGTTATCAGCTTGTCGTTAGTCCCTGACCACTTGAGAGGGGAAAATGAATGGAACGTTGTAAATTAAGCAGCTGGGGGCTCTGAGCCCTGCCTGCTCAACTGTCTCTGGGATTAAAGCCTCTCCGTTTGGTTAAAGATGCTGGAAAGAAAGAGCAAGAAAGCACATTTCATATCTTCAGATTTCAGGCCAACCAGAACAATAATCTAAAGCCCATTTTTAATTAGACTTTGATTATAATCACAGAGGAACAATTGAAGTCAGATCAGCACAGGGGAGAAAGCTGCCACATCAAAGACAAAAGACTTTATCTGGGGAGAGGGAGAAGGGCTCTGCAGAAACAGCCTGTGGCTGCGTGGTCAGGTGTTCCTCCCTGCTCTCCCTTGGCTGTGGCAATGCCCAGCCGTGTCCCTGGGTGTCTTTGGGCAGGTGTCCGAGCGCAGCGACAATGAGACATCCTGGAAAATGCACGACTTCTGTCTGCATTGAGGTAGAAGGCCAGAGGAAGGTCCCACATCCTCTGATGGTGCTGCTGCTGGTCTGTGAAATCCTTGGGAGGAGGAAGTGAGGAGGAGTATGTGGGTGCTCCGTGGGGTCATGCTGTGGTTGCACAGTGGATTTACTGCACCAGAAGCACTCGTTATCCACAGCTCACAACTGAAGCATTAGCTTGCAGTTTCATTTTGCGGAGCTTTTTTTTTTTTTCCAAAGTGTATTAAAAGCGCTAAGCAATTGAGTTTTTATGATAGTGTAATTTCAGTGGTAATTCAAGCCCTGGATGATCAAGTGTTGAAGGGTGGTGGAGTCTGAGTGTCCCCCCCAAAGTGTCATTTGCTCTGCATTAGGACTTTTATTAGCAATAATGTTTGTTCTTGCTGCAGAAAACTGCTCAATTTTTGGCCTGTTTCTGTAGTGAAGATCTCACAGCATTCTCCAGCCATGGGGCTGCTTCCACCCATCCCTTGCTCCTGGTTTTTCCCAGTGGCAGGATGACAAGTGGGGAAACTGAGACACAAACCCAGCACCCTCAGTGATTTTTCAGAGGCCCTGGGGAGCTCACTGTGCCCCAGCAAACCTTGGTCCTGGATCCATTTGGGGATTCAGAGAGATCTGTGGATCTGTTTGGAGATCCACATGGCTGATTTGGGCTGATTTAGGGATGCCACCAGCTGCCTCTGTCTTTACAAGCATTTGCTTTAGTTAATGAGTAGCCACAGAGTATCTGTCACTTTTTTTCAGCCCAATGCTCTGAATTAATTAACCACGGTATTTGCTTTTCATTGAAACATAACACGATTCAGCATCATATGTTTAAAGAAGAAATTAATTTGCAGGAGGGTTTATTTTCAAGGTTTAACAACTGTATAAGAGATGCATATCTCCTTCAATTACCGTAATGTCTCAATAAATATATATATATTTCTAATCAATTGCTGCTTAACACATGTCAAGTCTTTATTATAGTTAGATGCATCTGGTTGCAATAATTACTGTATGCAAATTAAATGCCAATTAATTATTTAAAGCATATTAACAAAGAGCAACAAAACCTATAAATCTGTTTTGGAGTCGTTAACCTCAGCAAACATGTTTTAAATAATCAGCATTGCTGTGTCTTGTTATATCTCTGTTAGACACTTCATTTAAACCGTGACTAAATAATTTGTTAGAGGGTAATGAGGCAACACCCACACCCTTGGTCTGCCATGAACACTGATCTTGCTGCCCCATGTCCCTGAGGTGGGGATGGCAGAGAGACCCATGTGAGCCGATTCAGGTTTTATTTTTATTATTTTTAATGTTTATTGGGTCTTTTTCCCCGTTCTCAGCCCTTCGTGTGATGGGGAGCGGCCGCTGCCGGCTCGGTGGAAGAAGAAGAAAAAGAAGTCTGGCCGCAAGAAGCGAAGGAGGTGAGGGAGCCATGGTGGCGTGAGGGGACAGGCAGGCCAGCCCTTGGCTGGGCACGAGGGAAGAGGATCTGTGAAAGATGTGAGGGTGGCTGTGGTGGTGTGTGGGGCAGGAGGGGATGGCAGCCCTCAGCTGGGTGTGAGGGAAAAGGGTCTGTGTGAGATGGAGGTGTGAGGGCCTTGGGGTTCCACAGCCCAGGGAGGTGCTGCCTCCCCTCAGGGCAGCAGAGCTGGGCTGAGGCTCATCCCTGGGCTCATCCTGCTCTGACCAGCAGCCCCCAGCCACTCTCCACCCTGGGGATACTGCTGGTGGTGGGGTGAGTGTTGGGGTGACTGGGACAGCTGTGAGCAGCCCTGTGGTCCCTAATGCCCCTCCACCCCCTCAGGTCTCCCTCCTACAGCCCTTCACCGGTGAAGAAGAAGAAGAAGAAAAGCTCCAAGAAGCGAAAAAGAAACAGGTATTTTTCCCTTGAAAATGTAATTCCCCACTGGCAGTGGCTGTTGGGGGTTTAGAGAAGGGGCGGAAGGCACTGCTGCCTCGGGCAGCTGTTGGTCCCAGTGGGCTCTGTGAGCACTGGGCAGCCAAGGAGAAGCATATCCAGAGTCCCTCTGGGCTAGGAGGGCATGAAATGGGGTGTCCACCCAGTGCAAAGAGAGAAACATGTGCTATTGGGGTGTGGGGACACAGAGATGGACAAGGCAAATCCCTGTGAGGTCTGCAGAGCCTCAGCCTGCCGTCCTCACTGTCCTGTTCACATGTCTCCATCCTCTGGAATGCCAGCGGGATCAGTGCTTCGGGCTTGCGCTGGTCCCCGCCCCTTCCTCCCCAGCCTGCAGAGAGTGTCGGGATCAGGAGAAGGCTCAGACCAACTCCCCACATCCACATCCCAGTCTCTTCTCCCAGCCCCAGTGACTGTTTCCACCTTCCCCTTCTGAAGTCCATTTTTAATTCAAAGAGCATGATTAAATTTTAAAATTGCAAATATTTCACTGTTTTCTCTCAGCTGTTAAACCAATATTTGAAGAGAACAGTGGATTCCATCTCCCTAAGAAGGTTCATGTATTTATAATATATTGAACCAAAGAGAGAAACTACCAAAAGTGGATAACAGGGTGAAAAGTTGAGCTTGAATTTCTAAAGAAGAGCAAGGGAGAAGGAGAGACAAGGATATAGGAATTCCTTTAAAACACTTTCTTCCCAAGGAGGGATTCTTATGCTCTTTTGTGGATCCATCTCCCGATGGAAGTCCTGGGTCAGAGACTCCTTGGCCTTGAACCTTCGGTAGCCATTTATGCCCCTGCAAGCCAAGGATAAGCTGGAGCTGGTTGTGTAAGACAGCATGATATGAGCCATTCAGCATTAGTGACCAATGGAGGTTGTTTCCAGACACCTGGTACCATTTCAACTACAAGGGACTTTGCCAGAGGCAATCTCACAGCCCCTCCAGGCAGGACTTCAGGCCTTGTCTTCTGTAGGATGTTGTGCTCCAAGATGAGACGTGAGACAGTGGGGTGTGCAGTACACTGGGGACAGGCTTTGCTGCGAGGACGTGTCCTCCATGCGCCCAGGGTGTTGTATGGGAGAGACGTATCTCCTGTGTCATCCCAGGGGTGCTCCAGGAGGCAAGACAGGGGCACGATGCTGGTTTGGCTGTGAGACTGCTCTGGAGTTACACAGAGAGGATTTTTCCCTCAACTGCTATTTGCTCCTTCATACAGAAAACCAGGGAATGGACGCGCCTCTATGAGCAGTGCAAAACTGGAGGCAGTAGCAGAGAAAAAGGACCCACCAGAGACGGGGGATGTATCTGATCTCTCTAAAGACTTGTTATCCTGAGGACCGTATTCTCAATTTCTTGTAGAGTGTGCTGGTCCCTTCTGCCACCCCAGCATTTCTCAGCTGCTCCCTCACCAGCTGGCTGAAGGAGAGCTGGGGCTGTTCTGCCCAGGTGGTGCATGAGGCCTTCTCTCAGTGCTCGGTCTGAGCCTAAACACATTGTCTTGGATTCAAATTTCCCATTTTGTGAGACTCTGCATTCAGTGTACATATTTGTGTCTTGCAGGTTATCATCAAAGAAGAGAAGGCACAGGTAAGAGTTGAGCAAGTGTGGGTGGCCCCTTAGAAGTAAGAGTTTATTGGTCTCTTCAAGGTTGATGTTCACTGAGTGGGGGCAGAAGACATTTCTTACGTGTTTCCCTGTGGAATCCCCTTGGGTCCCCCCATTCCATGTGGGTCTGGGGATTCTGACTCGGTGACTCCCCAGGTGTGGACTGGAAGAACTCTCCTGATTCCAGTATGTGTGTATACATTAGCAGGAAATATTCATTTTCTCTATGGAAAAAGACAAAGTCACTAAGTTGACTGATCCCTTTGAGGATTTTGGCCAAGCCCATAAAGCAGATCTGTCAGCAGGCACTCAGACCCCCTGTGCTGTAACAATCATGAATCCCTTTCATTTTTACTGCATGCTCTTGGGCAACCAAGCTGTAACATTGATGTGTGATTGTGCAGCTTTTTATCAGAACAGAAATCTCTGAATTAATTAGCCATTTCTTATTTAGTTCTTCAAGCCCCAAAAGTAAGAGAAAGGAAGAAAGAAAACACAAAAAACAGTAAGTAGTGATTCATGGAGTTCTCTGCCCTGCCTGCACAGTGTGGAGCTGGGAAGTGCTTGATGTGCTGGGGCCCCTGGAGCTAACACCTGCTGCACAGCCCTAAGCAATTCTCAGGATCATTTTCAAGCTAAAACTGGCAATTCTGGTTTTGCTGGAATGGAAAAGGGTTTGTAAAGGCTGGAGATCTTTCCTCTCCCTTTCTTTTGCGACACCTCTTTCTGTCCTTTGTGTAGCTTGCAATGATGTGCAGAGTCTTGACCATCCAGTCCAGAGAGAAGGCTCCAGATTTTCTGGTGGGGGCAGCATGAGGCTGACCTCTGAACTGCCAGAAGGGCAGGCTGGCACATTCTTACTGAGAAAGGCCTCAGCAACTCCTGGTTTGCTGCTCTAGGAGGTTGCATTAGGACCTACTCATGAGATACAGTACAGCCGAGTATCTGAATGGGGTCAAGGGGAAGAGAAGGGATTGTTTGGATGGGATGGAGTTTGCAAAAATCTGGTGTTGAGGTTTCCATCAGCCCTGGAGTGTTAGCAGAGCACAATCCTTGTCCTGTGGGGCACGTAATTAAGGGGCATGGTAAAAAATGGGGTTCCTCAGGACTGGAAGGAAGGACTGTAAGCCACCTCTGTTTTTCCCTTTCTCTGTCTTCTGGGAACTGCAGCTTGTGGCTTCTCACCTGCTTTCAGAGCAAGGAAACAGTCCTGGGGATGAACCTTGGGCACTGATCCCCTGGTCAGCTTTGCTGGGGCTTGGGGTACTGCCTGCACAGGCCATCTCTATAGCATGCAGAAAGCCAGTCTCCTTTTCTCCAAAGTTTCTGCACATGAAGTGGCAGTGTCAGCTCAGTTTCCCCTCAAACTGGGTTGCCCTCCACCTAGAAACCTCAGTGGTAAAAGAGGGGCTTCCTAGGTTATCTGTAAAAGGAGGCATCCCCCCAGCCTAACATAGCAGTACCCTAACAGTGCAGTTAAATCTAAGATCCATGTCCTGCTGGTGTGCCCTGACCTCAGAAAACTAGAGCTGCTGGAATTGCTCTTTGGGGATAAACCAGCCAAGGCGTTTGAGCCTCATCTTTCTGCTGGCAAATCAGAGCTGAGCCACTCCCGGTTTCTGCAAACCTTTTGTCCCCAGGCGTGGATCAGGTGGATGCCATGAGGATTTGTGTATAATCACACTGCTTTGACTTATCTTTGCATCGAGCAACTGGTTATCTAAATCACACAGGACCAGTTTTCCCTCCTGCAGGAAGGGAAAACAAACTGGAGGGACTGGTGCAGGGGGTGAAGAGCAAACATGGGGATTTTCACACAAATCCACCATGTGAGTGAAAGACGTCCAGTACTGCTGATTTCAGCTGTATGGAAACAAGAAAGGAGGATCCCAAAATGCAAAGTTTAAAAAAATATAATCATCGGGTGTGAAAAGCATCAAAGAAAACAGCCAAGCAGAGTTGAAGGGATTGCCCTGGAGGTTGGCCTTTTGTCTTAAAGGAGATGCTGTTCTCAAGCAATTATTTGCTGGGTTTTTATACAAGCAAGTTGCTAAATGCTGTCCAAGCAGGTTGTATTTGTGCTGTCAGTGACTGTGTAGTGTGGCCGTGAAGCCAGGCTGGTCCCACCAGCTCACCCACAGTTAGCTTTGCCTGCTGGCACAGCCATGCCAGCCGGAGCAGATGGAAATGCTGACAGATCTAAAATAACTACTGTGGTGAACAAAGATGGGAGAGAAGGGGCACAGAAGGTGGCAGCTACCCTGCCACCCATATCACCCTGCTCTCTGCATCCAGGACTTCAGCTGTTGGCATGGGCAACAACAGCCCTTAAGCAACAGGGCCAGGTAATCCATGAGAAACAGCCTGGTGGTGCAAAGGGAAGTGCAGCAGGGCACTGGACCTCTGTCCCCTACACAGAGTTTGCTGGGGACTGTCCTCAGGCCCTGTCAGAAAAGGCAGCACTGGTGACTGGGCACCTGTCAAAAGCCAGGAAAATGGTCCTATCTCTCAAGCAGGAAGCGTGCTCGAGGCAGGCTGTACTTAAGGAAGCTGTACTTTGTGTAGCAACCATGAGAGCTGCCCACAGGACTGGCCAAATGCTCCCACCCTGAGAAGATGGGGAAGGCTGGCTGCTACTGAGTGTACTGTATCACTTGCAGCTTGTCCTTCTGTACCCGCTCTCTAACAAGCAGCCAACACTATGGAGAGGGCTGGAGGTTTGTGATGGGTTGTCCAGAGAGATGGTGCTTCCCCCAAGGCTCAGCAACAGGAAGGTCTTGGGCAGTTGCCTGGTTGTTGTAGGGTAGGCTGCAGGGTGAAAGGCAAGCACATGGCTCTTTAAAGTCTTGAAAGGATTGGTGCTGGCTGCTGCACTCCTACCCGCTTGTCCGCAAATCTTCCCCCAGCAGGCTACAGAGCCAACCTAATAGCTTGTGTGTAAAATGCTAGCAGAGATCTCGGGAAGATGTCACTGCAGCGATGAAGGGACAGAGAATTTCTCATGCCTTTATGTTCTATGCGGTGTTTCATACACCAGTCTCTCCGGTTTAAAATGCATACCTCCCTTCTGATTTGAACATTATCGACTTCAGCCTCCAGCTGCTGGCGCTTGCATCCCCCCACCTGCTAACCTAATGCTGGTTTTCCTTTCTGCTTCTTAAAGCTCTCGTGGGCGCACCCGGAAATCCCATCGGCATCGCCGCTGCCACTCTCGCTCGGAGAGCTCCGACTCCCACTCCCCCAGCTGCCAGAGCAGGTAACATCACCGCTCCCGAGCTCAGCGTCCTCAACGCTTCCTGGTGGGCTCAAGGATGTGGTTGCCAAAGCCTGTGTGACCCACAGGCTTTCTGTGCACAGCCACTTCCCATTCTGGTAGCAGCAATGTCACATACTGGGGGCTGAGCTGTTTGTGGTCTCAGCCATGGAAGGGTTTTGCCTCAAGAAGCAGTGGCTCCAGCTTTTTGGTCTGACAGTCACTTCTAATCCCCATTGCTGATGATCAGCCCATGACAGCTGATTCCAGTCTAGTGTCCCTTCCCCAGCCCAAGGGCTTTATGCTGCTGATGTCCCAGGAAACCCTTAAACATGGTCTTAGCAATGGAAATATATTTGCCTGTGGCAATCTATAGCCATTGTCTTTGACCTGATTAAAATCTCTCCTCTGCATGACAGATGCATCCTGGGGCCGGCTAAGTGGATGCCGGTGTTAGACCCGGCATCGCTGCAATAGCAAGTGATTTATACACATAATGAGTTCATGTTTCGTGTTCTCTGAAAGCACTTGAACAACCCACCCCCACTCTCCTACTTCACTCCTCCTAAGTACTGGGAATTTTCTAATCAAAAGCTGAGGATCAGTGGGGGGAGGAATGCAATCAGTAATTGGAGGGGTGCTCATGCAAGAGCAGAGTGTGTTTTCTCTTGGAGGTGTATCACCATAGGGACATTCTAGGGTGCATGAAGGTAATGGTTTGCCTTGAGCCACCATAAAATCATGCATTGGAGCTGAAATTTGAGGTTAAGGTCCAAAGCCTGGATGCAAAATTATTATTTTTCTTTTGAAGTAGAAAAGCAAAACATCCCTTTTCTTTCCATCATGACTCCACAGAGCAGTCATGTGGAAGAACCTTCCCCCATAGGCAGTGTGCTAGCACAGAGCTGCCAGAGGTGTGTATGGAGCTGGTAACTCCAGGCACTACTGCAATACTAAGGAATAACATTTTGGCTGTTCCTGTCTCCTGGAGGCACAGAGCCGGGTCTCGGGAGGAAGGGCGTAAAACGCGGCGAAGACACTCCTGGCACCGCTCAAAGATCACGGCAAAGAGAAGCTCCTCTCCAGAGGTTCAGGCCAGTCAAAAAGCCAGCCAAACCCTCCCACTCTACAGCTTCCTGTCTTCTAAGGAAGTAGTAAGTATTACACACTGCCCTTCTTTGCTTGAACTAGCCAGAGGAATCTGGGCAAGAACTCTGATATGAAATTTTTATAACTCAATTATAGTGATGTTAGACAAACTTGGTTCAACTGTATTATAAATTCATGGTGCTGTTTTCCAATGTATGTAAAGTCATTCCTTCCTTCAGCACTTTCACACTAAGGGTGGGGCTGGAGAGGGGAAAAACTTGAAAAGTCTTTAGCCTATGAATAATGAATTGAGGACATTTAACAAAAAAAAAAGTGGCCTCCAGCAACGATATTTTAAAGGGAAGTGTTTGTTATGCAGTTTTTGCTCAGCTGGATGTGAACTTAATTCACTGGTCTTTACATCCAAAAGTTTAATTCTTCAGGCTGAAAAAGGGTATCAAACATATACAAAAGGAACATTTATATTTAATGAGCTGGTGATTATTGGCATGGGATGTTTTCTGACTATCGGGATCCTTCTAGGATCACTGTTGCTCTGGACTGACAAGCCCAGGGGCCAAATTTGGAACTTATGAGCAGCCCTCATTGATGCTAATGGGAACTGCATGTGCAGCTGAGGGTAAAATCAGGCTCAGTGCCTTGGGATGCTTTTCCATATACATGGAAAGAGATGATATAATACATGAATTGAGGGAGCAAGAGATGGAGAGAAATATTAGATAGAGACTGGTATCAGTCTTCCTTTTCTGTGGCATGTTTCCCCTTTGGCTCCTGGCAGCAGCAAAGCAGAGGTGTGATGCCCTGATGGTGGTGTTGCTATCAGATAGGCACTCTGGAGAGATAAATTGCTACATAGGACTGGAGGTAGTGCAGAATCTGATACTCGCACGTGTGGATGTGTAATGCTAGAGGTGTTTTGAGTACAGAGTCCTCCAAGCCCAGAAGTTGTTTTCTCCTTCAGGCCCAGTCACCAGTTGGAAATAGCTCAGCCACACGCAGGAGCTACATCAGATAGGAGAGAGATGGTGCCAGCAAGAGGAGAGACTCTACCCACGCACCCACACAGACAGCATGCCGATTGAAATACCCAGGGATTGTACGTGGGTACAGACAGGCACAAGCTGTCTCTCAACATTATAGATATGCATATTTGCTCTTGTTATAGAGTGTGTGGGGCCATGTGAGTCAGTGCTTGTAGAGCCTTATAAGGCAGCGTGGAGAGCAGAACCTCACACCACACGCTGATGTGTGCACGCACACGCAAAGGAAGAAAAACAAGGTATGAAGCTTCCTGTCATGAGCTGGGGGTGTTGCTGAGTTCAGAGCTCCTCCCCAAAAACCCAACCAGCCAAAGACTGCATCATGTCACCAGGGTGTTGTTTGGTTCAAGCGGCATATTTTTCATAAATGCTTTTGAGTCTAAGCCTAGTTTTTAATTAGTGCTAGGTTTCCTCTCTCGGAAGCCAGGCTCCTGAAGCCCTGTGAGGCCAACTGCCAGCTGTTCTGTTTCCTGAGAAAGGGTAAACTCTAATTTAAAATTTTAAAAGCTTTAAAATGAGGTGAACTCAAGCATCCTGCACTCCCTTTTCCATTTGCTTCAATCGAGGTAAATGAGTCCACAAGCTGCAGGGAAGGGAAGACAAAAGCTTGACAGTTCCAGATGCAGGGGGTGGATGCAAAGGAAAAATCATCAGGATACTCCCGTGTTCTTTCTAGTAAGCGTTAATAACTTAGGCAAATATTTTAATGACTAAAAGGCACAATGACTGATGAAACCCACTACTGTCCTCCTATCCCCAAAAGAAGTACATTCTCTTGGGACACCATTCAAGAGCACATTTAAGCACTTGTTCAAATTGAAGTCCCTGGTTAAGAGCTGCCCCTGAAATTTTGCTGAATAAGGTCATTAAATATCATGTACTCAAAACTGGCAAGGGAAAAATGGAATGGGAACCTTTAGTCTCATTTATTAATGACTATACACAACCCTTTGATGGCTTTTCTTTTCACGAGTTAAATGGTTGCCCTATGAATAAGCTTAGTTCTGTCTGACTTTGAGAGCAGCCTGAAATGAAAGTGGGCTCTTGCAGAATATGTTGGTCACATATTAAAAAAAAAAAAAAATGCTGGAAAAGAAAAGATTATGTGAAAAAATTCAGAATTAAGATTCAAAAATGCTGTGTTTCAGTCCATTATGAGAGCTGGTATGTTACACTCCCTCTCCTTCCATCTGGCCTGGGCTTCCAAACCGTCCTTACCTGGGGGGGATGCACTCATATCTCCAAAGGAAAGGCCTTGTCCAAGGAGGATGAGGGAAAAATACACAGAGATACAGGGAAAAATCTAGAGAGGCAATACATAAACTCCCATGAGATAATGCTACAGCACTTCCAAAACAAAGGTTTTGCTTTTCAAGATGTTTTTTATTCTACATTGTTTTTCTTCTGAAAATTTGAAGTGCTCTGTGGTCAATTCTGCTATCCTCCCCACCCTATTTGTCTTCATTCCTTTGTAATGAAACAGCCGCAATTTCTAACTAGGTCTACCTGGAACTGCTGGGGGAAAAGCACACAAAACAATGCCCTGCTTACGCATCTACCTTGCTGCTTCTTCCCCTCTTTATGCGAAAGCTGATGCACCCACGCATGCTTGTACACATGCAGAAACACCTCAAAGTTCCCTGCTACTTTTATTTTTTGCAGAGAATTTCCAAGCTTCTCCCTCTCATTCTCCATTAATCCCATGCAGCTGCAATAGCCACCTGTGGAGAGCAGGATTGTGGGCCTGTGCCTCAGCAGGCAGAGAGAAGCTGGGGGTAATGTGCAGCATTTATTTCTGTACAGAATACCCCTGCCCAGCTGCAGACACTTTATTCCACACTGACACAGATGGATGACTGTGCCACTGTGCTTTCCTTTAGCAGTGCAATATAAATACCTGCAGGGCACAGATCTAATTGCCTTTGTTGTTCCTGATGAAGATAACTGCACCATGCATACACTTTCCTTGCCAGCTCCTTTGCTTTCACTGTAACTCATTTGTGATGCCACAAATTATCACAGGCTTGAGCCAGATTTCCAGTGAAGCTCAGTGGGGTACAGCCGGTCCAAATGATGCTGTTTGTCTTTGTGCTCGTGTCTGCAGGAAGGTAGAATGGGAAAATGCTGTGCAGGGACTGGGACAGCATGTGCTGGAGGGCTCAGGAAACCTTATGGCAGACCTGTATATTGGCTTGCTGCTGCTGTTTTCTAGCCTGGATTTTGGCTTACATAGGAAAAACTATTCTTTCAAGTGCTAGGCAGCGTGTTTTTGACAGCAAACGTGGTCCTTCAAGAGCAGAAAGGCAAAACCTTCTATAAATATGGAGGTTGTTCTCTTTTTTATTTTCCTGTTCTCCCCTCCCAGCTGGGGGACTGAAGTTACCCCTGCTTATTGTCTGACAAATCCACAGTGCTGGGAGCAGCAGCTGGGGGGAAAGGATCGATGCCTGTACCCACTGAAGGGCTGGGCTGTGCACCAGGTACCAAAGGAGGTGGTGGAAGACAAACCCTTGCTCCAAAGTAGTGCCAGCCTGGCTCAAGCTGAGGTGAGGATACAATGCCTGCACCACAGCAGGCTGAAAAGGTCCTTGAAAAGGAGCAAACCTTTGCTTGGCATTCTCTGGAGTTTACCCCCAGCAATGTATTGGTGAGCCAGGCTGCTCAGCAGTGTTGCCATCCAGCCCCAAATAATCCAAGCTCAGAGCTTGCTGGGACAGCTGTATCATTGCCTCCCTGCTCTGGGACTCAGCTTAGCCCTTGAGGTAGAGAAAGCCTCACCCCGCACTCCCCATCCAGCCCAAAAGAAGGGGTATTTTCCCACTCAAAGTTCCTTGAGTCAGGGACTCATAATTGTGCAAAAAGGGGTTGTACTGAATTCCTACAGAATTTCTGCTTTTTGTACTCAATCAGAAGTTGGCTTTTCAGCTGGGTTAGGTTATCAGCACAGGTGAGCCCCTTTCCCCCAAGCTCTGGCAGGTGGAGGTGCCCCAGGGCAGGCCCAGAGCTCCATCCCCGGCAGCCCCCAGCAGGTGCTGTCCCTGTGCCAGTGGCTCTGGCAGATGTCGGGCAGGCCCTCTTCGAGAGGGGGGCTCACGGGGTCACCAACACAAGTGTTTTATTCCTTTCATTAGTACAATGCCTAGAAAAAGAGAGAAAGGCAGACATTATGCCTCTCTGAAAGAGAAATTAACTCCACTTTGAAGTGAGTTGCAAAACAAGAGAAAAAAGACCCACGAAAGAAATCCTGCAGCTCTGAGTGAGGCTGTGCCACGCTGCTGTCCCCGCATGGCTGAGACAATGCATTGTCATCTCTCGCCTCAGGGCTGTTTGTGGCACAGTAAATGGAGCTGTTCAGTTTAATTGAAAGATGAGCAGTGATTATATTTTTGTAACCTATTAGACTGCGCTGCCTCTTGGTCTGGGATTGCACTTGGAATTACAGTCTGGAATATGACTGAGGGCCCCATTTCTGCCCCCCCCCCCCTCCCCCCCATCTTGATTAAATTATGATTTGAAACAAAAAAATCCAATAAATACATATCCTGGGTTCCCTTGAGGGCAGCACTAGGTTCCCTGCTGAAAGCTGGATGAAGCACAGTTCACTGAGATTATTTAATTACTTATTAGGGGTTGTGTGTGGGGCAAAATCCAAATGTTCACATAGAGAGAATTAGATTTGTGAAAGAACAGGCTCTTTTAAGCCACCCTAGAAAAGTAAAAAGCCATTAGAATTCAGAATCACACAGAATGGTGTGATTCAATTGAGCTCTGTGCAGTGGTTTTAGATGCGGTGCTCTGTTTCCATCCTGGGTGGCTGGCATGACTTTCAGAAACAGTAGAATGGGACCACAAGCAAAGCCAAGGTCATCCAATGGGGAATATGGGGAATTGGTCTGAGCAGACAGGCAAGTTGAGCACCCTGAGACTTGTCCTGGCTCTTGATGCAGGACAGAACCTCCCCCAGAGCCTGCAGGAAGCTACTGGCTACAGCCTGGTGCCCCAGGGTGGTGGGGCTGAGAAGCGACTGTGTCCCCCCTGGCACCTCCCTTGCTCTATCCAGACCCTCCAGCCCTCACCCAGACTGTCAGCTTCATATTTCGTTGATACCCACACTGCCTCTTCCCAGGCATTGCTGCCACAGATGTTGAACTACGGAGGAGCTTGTTGATCCTCCCGGTCATTTGACAGATTTTGTGATGTGCTGACAACAGTTGCTGCTTTGAAGGTAGATGTCAGCCAAGGCAGAGCAGAAGCAAGTATGCCAGGTCCTGGAGTCAGGACCAGCATCTGAAAAGCTGGTTTAGAAATGCCAAGAAACTGCTGTATTTCTTGGCAGAAATAATGGCCTTTCAGTTTAAACTGGGAAGGAACAGAAGGAGGGTATTTCTGTGTGTGATGCTGGGGTCAGTGTCCCTTGGAGCAGCCCTGTGCCCAGTCCAGGCTTATCCTACCCCTGCAGCCAGGGAGTACCTCACATGGTGGTTTTATGCCTGTAAGTGAAAGGTGATGAAAGCTGGTTGTCTCTGGGTTAGGATTCAGCTCGAATGCAAACCATGACCCATCTTTTAAGAAAAATATCTGGTACCATATTTGAAAGTGCAATCCTGTATCTTCTGGAGTGTGGCTGGGGTGAGTGCAGTGGTCCACAGCACAGAGGTCAGACCTCTTGGGACTCTGGATGTGGCATCAGGGTTTCAGAAAGAAATGGTGAAAAGCAGAGCTGGCTGTTTGGCTTCCTTAGGCTCCTGTGACATTCCAGTTTCTGCTGGAGTAAGGAAGGATTGGTAAAGAATTGCTTGAGCTGAGAAGAAGCAAGGAGCAGTACCAGACGCTGAAATGAGGACTTGCAATGTGTGTCTCCGCTCATTCCTAGCTGGGAACATTTGGGAGACGTTTCTGCTCTGTCCGGGGCTTCTGCATTGAAGGTGGAAGTTGGCGAATGAAGAAGGATCACTTCATTTCCCATGTCTGCTGCAGGGTCTTCTGATTCCTCTGAGCTGGGACTGAGCATCACTTAGAAGTTAGTCTGGGGTGGAGATGGGGAATTCCTTACGGATTTGCTGGGATGAACCAATCCCTTATCCCAGAAGCAGTAATGCTTCTCTCCCTGGCAATGCAGAAAGTACTTGGAGATGCTCCAGCTCCAGGTGTTTTCAGAGCACCAGAGTGTTGTGGGCAGTTATCCTTCTGCAGACTGTGCTGAGAGCTGCTGCGGGTGTTGGGAGCTGTGCTCTGGTTTCAGTCGCTGCTGGTTGAGCACCTGTGTCCAAGTCAGCTGGCCCTGTCCCAGTTAGCACCTTGAACTGGGTCGAGAGCAGCTCTCCCTGGGGACACAGATTGAATGCCACAGGCAGGAGCATGGATATGGAGGCAGTATCTGATAGGATGGAGGAGATCCATGTGAAACATGACACAGGCTGAGTCTGCAGCCCCTCTGAGGATGAAAAAGCCAGCCAGTCCAGAGCTAAACTTTCCAAAGGGACTGGCCCTGTGCCTGCTGTGTGACAGCTGATCCAGGTCTTCTCTGCTGCCTGAGATAGCACTAACATTGCAGTGTGGTTTTTTGGCTCAGAAGGCCCCAGATTGGTGAGGGCATGACCCAGGTCCCCACTGTGGAGAGCACGGCATAGATGGGGGCATTGTGTGCCCCAGAGCGTGGCATGAGGGCATGTGCACGTGTTTGAGGGAGCACGGCTTGCTGGGAACATGTTTGGAGGACTATCTGGAGTGGGAGGAGCCAAACCTGTGTGTCCACACCCTAAGAACCCTGGACCAAACCTCATGGGTGGGTTTGAGAGAGCGGAGGCTCTGAGTGAAAGAGGAGGAGGCCACGTGAGAGTGCAGACATGTGCATGTGGCCCTAGTTCTCACCCCATTGCAAGGGCAGATGTTAGCACTAACATAGCCTCGCTCCCAGTGCTGGCACATTCCTGAGCTGGCTCAGGTAAATGCCAGTGGAGTTAAAACTGAACTCTAAAACATTGAAATTATGTAAATCCCCTTGGTGATGCTCAGGGTCCCAGAAAATAGCCCTGCCCAGGTCAGCCTATGTGAGTTTGAGGTCCTTGCTTGCCCTTTTGTGTTCAGCAACCCAGGCAGGGTGTGGCTGGACCCCCTTGCAGAGGCTGGCAGGAGCAGGGCTGCCATCCCCTTCCCCACAGGTCTCTGATACACAGCGTGGGGATACTTTACCTCGTCTGTTCTTTTGCTTCTTCCCTCACTCGAGTTCCCTTTGTCATTTCCATACAACCCAGGGGGATTTAGTGCAAGCTGCAACTTTTCAGCACAAGCCATCAGCCTCCAGGAACGGGCTGGACAGGCTAATTTAAAGCAGAAGGAAACAAAAATCAATAATAAGGAAGACAAGCGAGCAGACAAAAAGCAGTCATGACATTTGCATAGAGGAGGCAGCAAACAGTTGGCAGTGTGGATTGAAGAGAGGGTTTATGTTTTTTTCATGTAATTTGAGACTCTAATGATGGACTTATGTTGCCCGCTCTTCCTTTTTTCTTACACCTTACCTACTAAAGGAGGAGTTCTTGATGGGTAAGTGGATGCTATCCGCAAGACACCAGGGAATTTATTAGAGGTCACTTGAGCGCATTAGCTATATCTTCTTCAGGGGGTAAAAGGCACACAAAGAAGTATCTGTATACCTTTTATTTCCAAAGGGATTTTTCTTTTTTCCCTCACCCTCTTTTTTCTTTTTATTTTAAAATTTTTTTCTTTTTTTTAATTCCAAAGTGATAAGCTTGTTTATTTGCCAGTTTTTGCTTTGTATAGAAGCCCTTAATTTGATTTGATTTGATTTTTTGTTGCTTATTTTAGTGACATTTGTTCAGCCACTTTATTAAGGAAGCTTAAAAAAATTCACACATATAAGTTTTTGTTTCATTTTTGTTTTCTTTGCAAGGATTATGTAGGTTTTTTATATGTATATACCCCCTTTTTTTTTTCCTTCCCTCTTTAAGGTTAAATAAGGGCTTTGTCCTCTGTTACATTTTTTTAATTTAGTTAGTTAGTTATTTTAATTCTTTGGTTGGCCGCTTACTTTGTTGAACTCTTTTGTTTAACATGAACTGCATGCTGATACTCTTTGCATGATCTCTAAATCTTCCCGTTATTATAGCAGGGGGAAAATAAGTTTCTTCTTACTGTGGATTTCTTTTAGGGATATGTGCTTTTGTTTTCTTCTCCTTTCTTCTTTTTTTTTTTCTTTCTTTCTTACTTTGTTTCTTTCCTTTCCTTTTGTTTCAGTGCATCATGATGGTAAAATTTCTGGGTTTATTTAAAAAAAAAAACAAACAAAAAGTAAAACCGAAAACAACCCCCCCAAAAAACCATTCAAACAATGCCAAATGGCTTTTTTGCTTTCAGATCTCTCAGTCAGGGTCTTCTGCTGACCTCTTTACCAAAACAGACAGCCCGCCTGGCAACCTAGACAGCCAGAATGGAGAGTATCATGAATATGACTCAGGAAACGATACTTCCTCCCCTCCCTCCACTCAAACGAGCTCATCCAGGTCAAAGGACAGCCAGGAGAAAAGAAGTCTAGTCCATGATGGCTTTGGCCATGCCTTCTCGTCCGGGAAGCCCAAACTGGCCAACAGCGATAACAGCTCTGATTCAGGAAATTCCTTCACCAGTTGCTTTTCCCAGACCAAGGGAACAGCTTTGGAAAATCTGTCTCCAGATGCCCAGGGACAAGACCGAAGGTCAGTGATTACCAGTAGCTGCTGCAGGCAGCCTGATACCTGGTACGTTGTTGCTCTGTGTCTCCTGCCCGCTTGCCAGTTGCCGTGGTGAGCTGGCAGGGAGCTTTCTGTGCTCTGGAGGCAGGCAGGTACCAATCAGACCCACGGTCTTGCCAGTCTGGAGTCCAGAACCCAGCAAGGACCAGTACTGTAGCCTGAGAAGGAAGATAAAACCTAGCCATGACATGCCTGGACATTGCTTGTGTCAGGGCTTTGGCATTACTGTGGCTAATGCAGGGTTTGGGCCTGGGTCAGGCTGTGTCCACAGCACATCCCTGCTCAGCTGGGCATGGCCACGTCAAAAAAAAGTTTCTGGCCCTTCTGGGCACAATCTGAAAGGGGCATCTGGGGGTTGCCATGCTAATTCTCCCCCTCTGCCTACTGTGGGGAAGGGAAGCGGGGCTTATTTTCACTAAGATCATTATGGGCTGTTCTTTCACCTGTCCAATGAGCCCCTTCCCCTTCACAGCTCATCCAGCACAGGTCCAGGGTGACAAGATAGCATCTCCTGCCAGTGGGGAGCACAAGGAAGGGCAAGGACTTGGCTGGCTCAGGATAACACAGCAGCAGCTCTGCATTGGGGCCACAGGGCATCCAGCCACCACCCAGTGCCACAGGTCATTTTCAGGAGAGGGGAGTAGCTGCCAGCCTCCATCACCGCCTCCCATTCCTGGGGGTTTGCCAGGGGGTGTTGGGAATGAGGGCACTGAAGCGTGGTGGCTGGTACCCAGGGCTGTGCTCTGGCAGTGGTTGTAGGGAGCTCTTCCAGCTCAGGCCCTTGGGTCCTAAAGGGTGAAAGTTAGAGCCAGGACATGGTTTGGAGCACTGAAAGTGACAGGAGGGAGCCAGGGGAAAAGGTATTAGTAAGAATAAGCCTCATTTTTCAGTCAGAGTGTAAAATTTTAGGTCTGTATGTACTTTTCACATGGTGACTCCAGTGGGATAACTCTGCCTTCACATGGGTGGAGCTGGGATTGCAGCTGGCCCTGGCTGCTGGGAGGCTGCCTGGCTGCTGGGCTCTGACCCCAGTTCATTCCCAGAGTACTTCTGGAAGAGGAGGAATTCACGCAGTGCTGTCCAAAGGCAACAGGACATGCCTGCTCAGTGCCCACTCATGCTGCTCCACAGCCAGGCAGGAGCACAGCCCTTGCCCTGCCACGCTCTGCCTTTCCCTTACTCCAGCACTTTTTACTTCACTCCCTGCCCAGGACCAGCACTGCTCGCTGGCCTGACCCAGGTTCTGCCAGCCAGACACCTCTGGTGTGTCGGGCACGGGGCAGATGAGCTGCTGCTTGTGCCACCTGAGAGCTCTTCCACACCTCTTCTCCCTGGCAGCGCCCAGAGGGTGAGCTCTTGGACTCTGACCCACATGCCTAGGGTCTCCTGCAACAGCAGCCTGGGGAGCTGAGAGGTCTTTTTTACCTCCAGTTAGGGAATGGAAGGATGGGAATATTTTTTTGCTGGAACATGGTGCTCCCCTCAGCCAGGGACCAGTTCCAGTTCAGCCACAGCTTTAAAAAGTGTTCAAATATATGTTCACAGAGCGTGCCTGTCCTCATGTCTCAGTTCTTCAGAGGAGAAGAAGCGAAACTTCCTCCCATCCCCACCCCACAGCTCCCCGCTCAGGCCTGGCTCCCGCAGCGAGTCCTACACCAGCACGGGCAGATCCTCCCCCGGCTCCAGCCGCTCCCGCTCCTCACACCACAAGGCCTCTCCCAGGTACTCCCGAAGCAGGTCCTGCTCCTCGGGAAAGAGGTAAGGCCAGCTGAAGCAGCTGTCTCTGTGACCCTGGGCAATGCTCTTGCTAGCTCCTTGCAGGGGGAGGTGTAAGAGTTTGGGGGTGCATAGGGATCCACAAGGCTTGGGGTGAACTGGCCATGCAGAGCTGGGCTGAGACCCTGGAGAATGGGGCATCTCTTCCCCCTCATGATTTGGAGTGGTCTGGTACAGCCTCACCCTCCAGCATCTTCAAACCTTTTATGTTTCTTTCCTATCTCCAGGTCTTTCTCACGTTCCCCCAGCTATTCCTCCAAATCCTGCAAAAAAAGCCCTGGGAGTAGGAGTTCAAGGCCTCGCCGGAGCCCCAGTTACTTCTGCTACAGCCGTAGCAGGTACAGCTGTTTACTCATGTGCTATTTGCTGTCCACTCATGCGGTATCTGCTGCCTCCCACTTTCCCCCTGCCTCTGTCACTGTCATGCTGGTGTGAGGGGTGGGCAGATCCCTGGGCTCCACCTGGGTCTGCCTGCGGCTTTCACTGCCCACACAGCCAGCAACCCCTGCAGCAGGGCTGCAGCCCCTGTCAGAGAGGGATCTGATTGCAGCAAGGAAAGACACACTACTTTTTAGAGTCACAGCTCTGACAAAGAGTTGTCGGGCCCTGGAAAGTGCCCCTGCTGTGAGGGCAGATGTCAGGTACCCTCAGGCTGGCACTCACAGCCTTGCAGAGGGACATGGCAGTCCAGGCACCTCTACTCCCTCCACACACCACAGAAAACAGTCTCACAGCTCAACCCTAGAGATGCCTTTGGTAGGTTTTCCTGGTAGCATCTCTGCTGCTGTGAACATTTTGCAACCTCAAAATCTTACATTTCCAGGGTCGATTCTTGCAGGCTTTGACAATCCCTGTGCTGGTGAGGAGAACACTTCCTGCATGCAGGGATCAGGCAGGCCTAACAAAGAGAAAACCATAGCAACACTGGCATTCCTTCTGGTGAGGCTTGCGGAGCCCTGCAGGGCTACCAGGCCCTTGGCTCACGTGGGGCCTGCTTGCAGGGCTGTTCCTGCCAGCTCCAGCAGCACGGCCAGCAAGAGCTAAATACAGACTGCACCCAGTGACACCCTGGAAGCCATCTTAGCTTGGAGGTGCAAAGCCACTGGAAGACACTGCTGGAACCCCTGGATGCAATTAGTGGTGTCCATCTGTCTAGTCTCTTTGTCCAGCTACGTGAGTGCTCAGGGGTGATGCCACCAGAGCGCTTAGAGTTGTCCCTTTTGGAGCTGAGCATCCTCTGCTCATCCGTGCCTTCGTAGGTCATTGCCTCCCCATCCCTGACCCCCCCCAAGCCCCTGCAGTGACAGTTCCCGTGCTGTGCCGTCCCCAGGGACCGCGAGCGGCAGCGGCGGCACCGCTCCTATTCCCCCCTGAGGAAACGCCGGAGAGACTCTCCCAGCCACCTCGAAGCTCGGCGCATCACAAGGCAAGGGGATGCTGTCCCAGCCTTTGGAGACAGGCTCAGCTGGCACTTCCCGGGGGGATGTGGGCTGTCCTTGGGTCCTAGCCCTTGCCAGAGGAGGTTTCTCCAGGAGACCGGTTTCCCTGAGCCTGATCAGCAGGCCCTTCCACCCCTCCTCTACAGCTTGGGGATTTCCAGCTGGAGGCAGAGGGAGGATGGGGGGAGGGGGGGGGGTGTGTGTCTCAATTTACAGTAGCTGAAGGAAAAAAGAAGATGAAGTCAGAGCAGGGATTCAGGTGCCAGGAGCATTCCATCACAGGCTTTTTATTTCACCGTGCCCTGTGGTAGATGTCCCACACTGGAAAGAGTGTTGTTATTGACTCTAACCTGCATGCAGAGGGCTCTTTTGGACAACATCAAGTAGAGCCCAGCAGATTTAGTGGCTGGGACATTCCCCAGGGCTGGGGGGGTGGATGGTTTGAATCCCAAGGCCCGTCGGCTACTTGATCTCCTTTTTCTTTTAAGCAAACACAGTCACATTTTTGGGAGTGTTATGCAGAGTAAACAGTGCTTTTTGGAGATTTTGGCAGTAAATCTGTCCTTGTGTTGCTGGTAACCCACATCTCTCTGTCCCCACAGTGCCCGCAAACGCCCCATCCCCTACTACCGTCCCAGCCCCTCCTCCTCCAGCAGCGCCAGCAGCTATTCTTCCTGGGAGAGCAGCTTTAGCCGCTCCCCGAGCCGCAGCCGGAGCTACTCCAGCTCCCGGACGAGCCGGAGCCGGAGCCGGAGCCGAAGCTGGAGCAGCAGCAGCGCCGCGGGCAGGAGCCGCAGCCGGAGCTCGGGCCCCCGGAGCAGCCGCAGCCGGAGCCGGAGCAGGAGCTGTGACTCAGGAGCCAGCTCCGACAGCCTGCGTCGCTAGGGAGTGCCGCTGCTGGCTGACACCGGGCGCCGGCGTCACTGCCACATTCCTGGCATTCTCCGCTTCCTTCCCACCTAACTGGCCATCGATAGCAATCATCCCCGATACTGATGTGGTGGCGTTGCCGGGTCCCCCTTCCCCGGTTCAGAGTAAGAGCCCTGGAGTGCCTGGTGCAGCCCCTTCGCCCCTTCACCCAAGCGTGGAGTGGGTGAATCGGTGCCAGCTCCCCAGGCCAGGCTGGAAGAAGGGTCGGTGCTTTATAGAGGGTCTGTCACGACAGACCTGCTCCATCTTCCCTGATGCTCCCATCTCCCCATTGCTACTGCTCTCCAAAGCACTACCAGCGGGTCCAAAGGAAAGAATACTGCTCCTTGCTCTTCTGACAAACCAAGAACCAACAAATTTAACTTCTGTTGGAGGGACAGACTCAGGGAGGAGTTTGCTGGAAAACTTTGCTGATGAGGGGGATGGCTGTCCTCACCAAGGCAAATATCAGGTCCTTTGGGTCTCTCCTCCAGAGCTGCTGCCCACTCTGCAGAGAAAATACTTATTTTTTGCCAGTCAGCCAGTCCCTGCTATAAATAGAAGGCTAGAAATCCCTCCTGATGTACTTCCTGGGAAAAAATGGCTGTTAGCTCTTTCTCCTGCCCTTTCCTACCAGGTAGCAGCACCTTTTGCAGGGTTGTTTTATCCCCCCAGCGCTGACTTCCTTGCAAACAACCGGCTGAGGTCTGAATCAGACCTGGGGCTGGTGGGGTACAAGGCAGAGGGGAGGTGGTGCCGTGCTGTGCTCCGAGGGCCAGGCCACATGTGGGAGACAGGGGCTATGGGCTTCCCTTCTCGGAGGAAGCCTCAAACAGTTTGGGTTTAGGTTTTTCTTCAAGGAGCATTGCCCTTGGAGTGTGTTGGTGGTGGGACCAGAGGGAGGTGCAGAGATAGCCCAGTTGTGGGGTGCAGTCAGAACACACAGGGTTAAAAGGGCATTGCAAGAGCCAAGGGACCCCAATTCCCTTTCCTCAAAACACGCAGCAATTTCAAGCAGGATTCCAGGAAATCATTCCTCCTTGAGCCCCTCTGGCTGCCCTGGGGCAGGATCAGCAGCACAGTTGTAGGGCTAGTGCCAGGCTGCAGCAGGATGCACTCATGCCCCAGTTTGTTGCTGGGAGGCCGGAGCAGTGCAGGAGGACAGGAAGGGCCCCCCACTAATTGCCTGTTTTTCCAGGGAGCCACAGGCTGCCCTGGGCCCCGGGGTTTTGTCTCCCTGCCAGCCCAGCTGCCTGCGCAATTACTGTGTTTTGCCGGGTAACAAAGGCTTCTCCCAGCACAGGCTGAGCTGGTGCTGAGGAGTTTATTTCTCTTACAACACCTGGGTGCTTAGAGACGCTAATTTGGGCTTAAGACTTCCCTCCCTCCCTCCCTTTTTCCATCCCCCNCCAGCCCCTCCCCTTCCATCCTGCATGATTATTAACGAGTTTGGGCTTAATGAGTCAAGGAGGTGTGTTGTTTAAGTGTTACAGAAAAGGGCTGAGTGGAGCCACCATCTGCGGGAGGAGAGGGGGTAGAAAGGAATGCAACCCATCCCCCACCGCCCCCCCATCTAAAGAGTTACCTGCAGGCCCCTGGCAGCTGGAAAGCAGCAAGTGGAGGAAGGCCGAGTGCCATGAGCTGCTGTGGTGGAAACGGATGATCGCCTCAGCAGGCCAATAAATCTGTTATCTGTTGGAAAGTACAGCAGCGCAGGCTGGAATTCCATCTGGGTGGTACAAGAGGAAGTTTTATGTCAGGGGCCTCTTTCCCAGTATCTTTCCTGGTGCTGGTCCCCCTTGTCCTGTGCCTTCAATGGCCAAAGCTCCCCTTTTTCCTAGAGCCTCATCACCTGCCTTGCACTCTGCAGGCAGTGTGGGGATGAGGGTGGCTGAGGCAGAGAGCTGGGCACTGGTATGGGTGGTGGCTTAGTGGGATGTGTCCATCTTCTGAAAAGACCCTTTCTAGGACACAGAGAGAAGCATTCCTGGTAGGGCTGGGCAAATGCTCCAGGGCTGCGGTTGAGGGATCAAAGACAGGATGCCACTGCCTTCTCTCCTGTGCTGGCCCTAACAGCAGCCCCTTGGCCACCTTCTGCAGTGAACTCCCTCTCAGAAGGGCTGAAAACCTCATGGTTCTTCCCAAAGAGTCTCTCCCAGTTTGATGCTGAAATGCCCCATCCTTCTGCTCCCTGGGAAGAACCAAAGGCAGTGATGGGAAGCCAGATCTACCCAGCTCTGCCAGTGTTTCAGGAGCAGCCTCCTGCCCCTTAGCACCCCGTAACGCACATGTGGAGCTGTAGCAAGGAAGCAGCAAGCCCGAAGATCCAAAACTAGGAAAGAAAAGAAAAGAGGGGCTTTGTGCAACTGGTGTAAATAC
Source organism: Edolisoma coerulescens (assembly GCA_013397115.1). Taxonomy (NCBI): domain Eukaryota; kingdom Metazoa; phylum Chordata; class Aves; order Passeriformes; family Campephagidae; genus Edolisoma; species Edolisoma coerulescens. The sequence continues at coordinate 85,063 of VWZW01000312.1, read as the reverse complement.
CGAACTCATGCTGACTGGAGTCCTCGTGGCTGGGGACAGATGATGGAAGCACCACACCAGGGTTAGCAGCATCCACCCCCTGTGGGTCTGGAGATGACCCCGAGGGTCCTGTGGGGCTGACGGCAGCTCCTGCACCAGTCCAGCTGATCCCCACGTCAAGGATTGCCTCTGCCTGTACAGTCCGTGGCAGCTAAACGCTCCTGGGGTTTCCCAAGCAGACTTGCATTAGAGTAAACCTCTTTTATTTATTTATTTATTTATTTATTTATTTTTTATTGTTATTCTATTTTTAATTGTATGTCAGAATGGACCAGTATTTATTTATTCTATTTTTTTTTCTAACGTTAAGTTATTTGTGGAACTGTTTGTTTGTTCAAATGTATCCATGCCGCCGGTCTCGTGTAAAGGTTTACAGCTTTGGCCCCTCTCAGTGAGGTGGCCGGAGGAGTGACGGTCACTGCTGCTGCCATTGTGTCTCTCTGCGCTCTCCGGAGGAGGGCGGAGAGCACGGGATGGACAAAGGGACGCAGGGCAGAGCTGCGTGTTTTCCTGTTGAAATCTCGTGTTTCTCACTAGATTTGTGCAGGAATGTGATGGGTGTGACCATAGAAGCGGGTCTAGGACGTGTCGGAGGTGACGGCGAGGGTCTGCTGGCCGGCCGAGCGCGGGAGTTTGCGGTGCCAGCCGGGCAGTGTCGCCGCGGCCCGGCCGGTGCCAGCTGGCCCCGCGCTGGCTGCCTCGGCTCCGCCGCCAGCGCTCAGCCCGAAACCGCCTGCTCCGCACAGCCGCCGCCGCTCTCCCGGGGAGGGTGCCGTCGCCAGGACTCCCCTGCCGTGTTTATCCCTGCTCAGTGACCCGCCCATGGGAAAACTAAAGAGATGAGACTGTGAGAGACCGATCCCTGCAGAAGGTCCTTGCAAAATCCAGTCTCTGGTGACGGACCTGACCGAGTCTCTGTGTGTGTGTGTATGTGCACATGTGCATATACATGTGAGTTTCCCTTGGTGTTATTTATTTTTTAACTTATTTAATATTTTTAGTACAAGCTTTAGTACACCCTCCCTGTTAGTGGATGACTGGGGTTTAGCCTGTGACAAGCTTTTCTGTCTCTGTGCCTTTTGCCCGTGTTTTGGTCTTTTTTTTTTTAATGTTGTTTCTCTCATTCACTGCTTTTGTGGATTTTTGCTCTGCATCCAACATCTCAGATTGCTGCAGGTGCTCTCTGCAAAGAGCAGGTTCACCTGGAAAGGCAGCTCGGTGTTTTTGGTCTTGGTGAATCGCTGCTTTGGTCAGACACACAAGGGGTGTTCAGGGCTGGCCACAACATCAGGATAATATCTTGGCTGTTTTTTGGAAGCCCCATCTCACAGTCAAAGGCTCTTTCCCACCCATAATTTTGATTCATCCCACAAGCATCCCTGCTGCCTTTCCCTGGCAGAGCACATTTCACAGCACCCACTCCTTGACCCTGGAGCCATCAACTCTCTCCCCATTCACTGGACCTGCCTTGGCTCTGGGTTTGTCCCACCAAGGGAGGCTTGTCCCACCTCTCCTAACCCCAGGCTCCAGAAAATCCAACACCATTTCTGCAGGTTTGCTGGGAAGCAAAGATAAGGGATGCTTCAAAGCACTGTTCTGTTCTTTCTTAATTGGTTGCAGCACTCGGCTGAGCTTTGCTTTATGTTGACTGCAATTTTCTCAATGTTTTTGTTGTTTTGGGGACGGAATTTGTACCAAACTTGTCTGCAACAGCCAACCACTGTTATTTTGCTATGCATTGTACATATATTGAACAGGCTGAGAGGACTTGGCCTCTATTTAATATTTATTTCTTCTATTTACTGAGCATTACTTTAAAAAAAGCTATTTGGGTCATGCTATTGGGTCCATGAAGGCAGGAGCCTTTGAAGTGTTGCCAGGTATGCTGGAGAGAGGAAGGCAAATTTGGCTCATTTGGACCTCACCACCAGTATTTAGAGAGGAACCTCACTGTGATGGAGATGGGCAAGGCAGGGGAAAACTCTCCATCTCCTTGAACCAGCTTCTGTTGACAAATCACATCCCCCTGGAAAGGTGCGGGCAGTTCAGAGGTGACAGAACAGTTCTGGTGGAGGAATAACCCTGCTCCTCTTCCTCTGCCATGTGGCACAGGGCTGCCATCACCAAAAATCCCTGGAGTTCTCTGATCTTCCGCTGCTGGGGGATGGGGACACTTGTCACCCTTTGCATCAGTGATGAGGACGGGGATAGGATTGAAGTGACTGGCCATGGTCTCTACCAGGAAGCAAGGATGTCCACCCTGCCCCATCCTGAGATCCTTGTGCCATGTCCTGCTTTGCCCCCTTCCCCAGGCTTTGTGCCAGAGCCAGTAGCTTTGCCCTAATGTGAGCTCAGTAGCCAGGGCAGGACTGGGGAGGCCTCCCCTGTTGTCTCCAACACGAGCAGAGCTTGCTGCAGGCATCCTCCTCCAGCTTTGAGAAGAGCATGAGTTGTGCTAAAAATCCCACCCTGCCCCAGTGTCACTCCACCAATGCTGCAGCCATTTTTCTGCTTGCTCGAGTGGGAGGTGTTTGTGCTCCTTGGGCAGAGCTGGTGAAGTGTGGACACGGCTCCAGCATTGTCAGGCGAGTGCCCAGCGCTGGGCTGTTCCCACAGAGCTGTCCGGGAGCTGCTGGGTGCTCAGCCTCGGGGCTATTGGGGTACTGGTTTGAGAAAGGGACAGGTTCAGGTTTGCCCTTTAGTGTCCAGTGGGGTTTCATTACCTCTTCACCAGAGAATAAATAATTCTCGCAACTTTGCTGCTACCTGGCAGTTTGCACATGACTGGGAGGGCCTCCAGAGCAACAGTGTCATGGTCAAGCATCTCAGCTTTTGGGCTATTGCCTAGAGAACAACACCCTCACCAGCCCAGGGCAGCTCTCCACCTTTGAAACCTGGGGAATGAGAAGAAGATACAGAACAAAAGCCAAGACGTGAGAAAAGCCACAAGGGGAAACGGCGTCTCTGTTCTCTGCCTGTTGGCTGGTTCCACCCCAAATGACACTGGCGCATCTGTTCGTTTGAGTTCATTGTGAAGCTCCCCTTGCTCTCCATCCACGTGCATTCTGTATCCTTTAGTCTTCCTGGGTGTTTGAGTTGTTAGCCTGGTTAGAAAAAGGTTCCAATAAAGGTTCGGACAGTATTTCCTTTGCATCATGTTCCTTTTGAATACAAGTGTGTGTGGTGGGATATTTTGGGTTGTTTCAGCTGCTCCGCAGGGAAGGGCATGTGCCTCCACTCCCAGCTGCTGAGGACTGGCTCCTCAAGGCACTGGCTGAAGCAAAAAAAGTTGTGGGCTAGTATTTCTGGCAGCACTCCTTTCCCCGCTGGGCTAGGCTCCTGCTGCCCTTTGCCAGGCCCTTCGGACACCCTCACGCTGTTCAGGCACTGGGAGTCCAAGCCAGAAATGCGTCCATCTGTCCCTGGAGGTCACACTGGGCTCACCAGCGCTCTCCTTGGGGCTGTGCCCTTCCCTTCCTGCACAGCCCTTGCTCCAAGCCCAGCACAGAGTTCCCATGCCACAGGGCCCTGCCATGGTCACCTCTTTGGCAGGAACCAGGGGCAACGGGGACTCTCCAGCACCCTGGAAGCCCCCCAGGGGAGCATCAGCACTGGGCCACGTCCCCATGCTCCTCAATAGGGCCCAGATGGGCACCCAGGAAAGGTCTGGACTTGGCAGAGATGGATTGTGGGGACACAGGGCAGCATCCCCAGGTCATTTGGAGGAGAAGGGGGGATGCAAGGGCACTTCATGCTTCCCAGAGCTGATGTCGCGGGGTGCCTCGGCAGTGGGAGGCAGCTGGGAGGTTTGGAATGACAACAGGAGCTAAATTGGGATGGCCCAGAGAGGGTGAGAGCAGGCGGGAGGAGGGGACGTGTGACTAATCGGGATGAACAAGGCGACAGGAAGAATTCCTGGCCAGGGAGGGAGGACGGCCTAAAACTATGTGGGAAACGTGGGATGGGGGATGTTATGAGGCTTCTGGAAACACGGCAGGATCGTGGGACTGCCTGAAACCTCCTCGGGGCTTGTCCCTCTCACCCCGTGCGCCGGTGTTTGCCCAAGTGCGTGCAGAGCTGGGTGCTGGGGTGATCCTGCTCCCCAGCCAAGCTGAGAGGTGCCCAGCTGAGCTCAGGCTGCGTGTGGCAGTGACCCCCAGGACTGTCCCCGTACTGTCATGCACGGCCACCAGGAGCCCCCAGCCAGGCAGAGGCAGCTGGGCAGAACAAGGGAGTGGAGGGGGATGCTCAGTCCCTCCACTAGCAGCTGCCACCCTGCACCAGGAGTAGTCAGCTGGCACCTGGGACCTCCCCTGGCACCTCCAGGCATCCCTTCGGACGCCAGGGAGACCTGTGATGCCCAGGTGTCTCCATGCACGGGGGGCAGCCCTGCCCTGGCCAGGGAGAGGCACCTCCCTGCTCCGAGCTATGCTGCCGTGATTAATGCCATGGAGTGACCAGCGGCTGGATCCCTGCGTGGCCTGTGCTGCATTAAAGTCTTCCTGCTGCAATTACCTCCACAGAGTCCATTAGAAAAATTGCAGATGCTGGAGAGAAGGAGCATGATGCAGAGCCAGAATGCGGCATGAGGAAATGGTTCCGTATCCAACATGACCCTCACTGATCACATCCCATCCTCCAGCACACCCTGCTGCCCACCGGCCCCGTGCCTGGATCCCCTCCATGGGGACCCCGTCACTACCGGCCGTACCCCCGCCCGTGGCCCGGCTCGGGGCCGTGTCTCCGGGGTAGATGCTCGCTGGGAGCTCCCCCTCCAGTGCTGCTGCCGTGCCTCCTCCCACAGCGCGCAGCCGCGCTCCCTGTAATTAGCCCGGCCGCGGCTGTGATTAACGCCTCGCCCTGCCCGCACCGCGATTGCGGCAGGGCCGGGGTATGCGGTGGGGCGAGGAGGAGGAGGCAGGTGCTGAGCAGCGCCGTCAGCGTCCTGCCTGCTGCCCGGGGTCCGTCTCCTTCCTGCAGTTAGGGGACGTTTCTCCGGGCGCAACTGGTGAAGATGGCCAAAAGAAGCGGTGTTGGAGAGGGTCATCCTGTCCCCGGCCCCATACGCCCCACACGCCCCAAACGCCACCCCTGGGATCCCACCATCCTCCCCGTGCTGCGCTGGGGGTGCTGCCAGTGACCCATTTCCCGGTACAGTGGTACTCGCTGGCGTGGGGACACGTGGCTTTACAGTGAGGGGAGCAGCTTGGTCAGCTGTTAAAAACGGTATTTTTAACAGGTGACATTGGGGTGAAAACAGCCAGCCCTGAGTGAGCTCGGGGGCTATTCTGGGCGGGCAAAGCAGCAGGAGGGGGCGGCAGGGACTGGGGCAGCTGCCGAAACGCCGTGGCCCAGTGGCAGCCAGGATCCTCGGGCCAGCAGGAGAGGTCAGCTGCCACTGCCCAAATTCTCCACAGCTGTTTCATCCTCTCCAAAATACTCGTCTGACAGGGCAGGACTTGCAAAACACACACCCCCCTCCTCTGAAATCCATATAAATAGTACTCGCCCAACGGCTGGAAGGTTAGAGAAGTTTCTGGGCTCCAGGCTCAGGCATTTATTGCAGCTCTCACCCGGGAGCAGCAGGGAAAGTTGCACATAAAGTGCTGGAGAGTGAGAAGCGAGAGAGAAGCTTTTTAATCTCAGGATATTTGGTTTTGTTTTTGTTTTTTTTTTTCCTCTCTCCTGACAAGGAGTTTTATTTTCCTCTCCCCAGTCCTGGGATCGCAGCCAGACAGGAAGCGTTTTCTCGCGGCCAGAGAGCTCCCTCCGTCCTTCCTGCGCTCTTCCAGCTCCCGGTGATTCAGCCTGAATTGATTTTCTCATCGTCCTTCACCTGGTGCCGGGAAGGAGGGACCGTCCCCGCGCACCCGCGTCCCACCCGGGGTGGATGCATCTCCTCCGGGACAGGCTCCCGGGGGAAGTTTGCAGCCAGGAGCAGCCACACAGAGGCTGAGGCTCCGTTGGAGAGCCCCGGGGACACGCTCAGACCCCTCCGAGGGAAGCCATGGCCGATAGCCAGATGCCCTTCTCCTGCCATTATCCTGGCAGGCGCAGCCTCCGCGACCCTTTCCGGGAGCCCGGCCTGACCTCGCGCCTGCTGGACGATGACTTCGGCTTGTCGCCCTTCCCCGGGGATCTGACGGCGGACTGGCCCGACTGGGCTCGGCCCCGGCTCACCACCACCTGGCCGGGTCCCCTGCGCGCCGGTCTCGGCCGCACCCCCCCCATGGCCCCTGCCTACGGCACCCACTTCGGGGGGTACCCCGAGAGCCGCAGTCCCGCACCCTTTCCCCGCGAGCCTTGGAAGGTGTGTGTCAACGTGCACAGCTTCAAACCCGAGGAGCTGACGGTCAAAACCAAGGACGGCTACGTCGAGGTGTCAGGTGAGAGCCAAGGCACCGGGGAGGCGGCACTGCCAGCTCAAGGAATTGCTGCAAAATGCCGAAGTCGGCTTTATTTTAAGGCAGCGGCAGCAGCCCCGTGCTCAAGAGCGGGGGAGGGCTGCAGCAGGGCTTTGGGGTATCTCCAGAGGCAGTCTGGGTGTCGTGGGGGGATCTGGCTCACAAGCCATGGTGGTTTGCTGCCAAAATCAGAAAGGACACGTGTCCTTCGGGGTAAATCTCCCTGCTTTCTGCCCTGGCTGGCGGCACCCTGCAGCGAGCGGCCAAGAGGGGCCCCAGCTCTGCTCGGTTAATTATAGCCAGGGTGAGGCCGGCTCGGAGGGAGATTCCCTTTAAAGGGGCCGAGGGAGAGGCTGGGAAGAAGGGAGCAGTTGCTCCACAGCCCCCAGCCCAGCCCGGCTCTGAGTCGGCCAGAAACACGTCCCTCAAAAGTCAATTAGTGGAGGGAACAGTGGGTGTGGAGTCCGGCACATCCGGGGTGTCCGCGACTGCCCTCAGTATCCCGTCAGCCCTGCACTGACATTCCCCATTGTCCCATGGTCCTCCAGGCTGGGATCATCAGGGAGGGCTGGGGGCTGCCACCTAACACAGCTCTGGGTGTTTGTTTGGAGCTCACTGCACCACAGGGGGAGAGCCACAGGTCAGGGAGGTCCAGGCAGCCTCTGGCTGATGCTCAAGGCACAGGGACCCCCAGCCTGACAGCGTGATGGAAAGGAGCCCATCCTGGGGAGTGGGGCCAAGGGGGATGCTGCCACCTACGAAGGTTTTATTATTTGTTTATTGTCTTAAGCTCCAGGTCTTGGCAGCCTGTGAGACCCCAGTTTCCCACTGGAAGTATGGCTGTGCTGTGTCCAACATCTCCTTCCCCACATGGAGAGGCTTCCTGAGCCCTCCCCAGAGGAAGAGTTTGCACTGGGGCAGGGAAACAGCTGCTCAGAAAACTTTACTGTTGGGTTTAGTTGTTGTTGGGGAAAAAATAATCTCCTGGTAACGTGCTGATGTGGGGTGTTGGCATTCCCTGCAGGCAAACACGAGGAGCAACAGGTGGAAGGAGGGATCGTCTCCAAGAACTTCACCAAGAAAATCCAGTAGGTACCGGTCGGCCTGGCTGAGCTTTGCCAGTCCCCGTGCCCTAGCTCACACTCGCAGGGACTGTTTCCACCCCAAAATCTGCCCTTCTGCAGCACGTGCCTGGCTGGGTCTGGCCACAGAGTGATTTCCCAAGGGAGGGAAAGGAGGAGGAGGCCTTTTTGGAGGCGCTCTGTCAGTCTCCTGCGCGCCCGGGGCTGCGTCTGCGGCCGGCCGGGGCGCGGGGAGCAGAAGGGGTGCGAGGAGGAGCCGTCCCCCGGCACGCAGCCGGGCACGGCGGGCTGGCACCATCGCCAGCCCCGAGCACATCCCTGCGTATCGCCGCATCTCCATGATGTCAGGGAGATCGCTATCGCGTTGACTCACCCATGGCTCGCTTTGGCAACAACAACCGCAAAGGCGAGCCCAGAGGCCGGCGAGCCCCGACCGATGTGGGAGGCAGACCCCACCCGCGGGGCTCGCACGGTTAACAGGGAAAAGCATCAAAGCCCAGGGCATGGGAAGGGTTTCCTCGGCTGGCAGCAGCTCAGCTTTGCTTTTCCACCCTGAAGGAGCCCTGCGCATCCCGAACTCCCACGGGAAAGCTGGGGCGAGCACCGCGCTCCCTCCTGCTCGGCGCTCGGGCTCCTTTTACGGGCAAGGCTCGCGGCTGACGCGGGCTGCGGCCGGCCGGGATTTACTCCTGCTCCGCGGCGGCACAAGCGGCGGTGACATCCCGTCAAACACATCTGCCGGGGAGATTAAACAGAGCTCCCACGGGGGCCAGGCCGGCCAGGAGCCCGCTCTAAATATCCCCCGAACATTGCCAGGCGCTCCAGTAATAACAGAGGCTTTGCTGGGGCGCCGAGGCTGCTGCCTCGGCATCGCTGGTTCCGGCCTGCTGGGGGTCCGAGGGTCGGGATCCACCAAGGATGCAGCATCCTATCCCCTCCCATCTTTCCTGCTCCCTTGCAGGCTGCCCTACGAGGTGGATCCCATCACGGTGTTCGCTTCCTTGTCTCCGGAGGGGCTGCTGATCATCGAGGCGCCCCAGATCCCTCCCTACCAGCAGTACGGCGAGGGCAGCAGCGGCAGCGAGATCCCCGTGGAGAGCCAGGAGGCCACCTGCACCTGAGCAGCCACCCGCGGCCCTCCCGCGCCCCGGCACCCCTGTCCCCTGTCCCCTTTCCCCGCTCCCCGGTCCCTGCGGCGCAGCGTCCTGACAGCCTCCGGCAAGGGTGACGGGTGCCGCTCGCAGGGATGGCAGCACCTGCCACCCCAGCCGAGAGCCGGGGCATACACCGGGTGCCAGGCCACCGTCCCCGAGGGCTTGTAGCGGTCTGAAGTGCCGGTAGAGATTTTGTGCCCACGGGGCCAAGCAGAAAGGATGTTCCTCCTTATGGTTATTGTTTGCTCTGAGTTGCTCAGATGGGATATTTATAACAATTACAAAAAAGGGCCTGTTTTTTTCTTTAAAATTGACATGGAAACCTGTAGCTCTGTGTCTTTTCCTCCTCCGTGAGTTGTTTTGTTTTTTTTAAACTACATCTCGGCGAAGGACACGCGTCCAGCGGCGGAGCTTGATGCTGTGGCCTCCATCCTGAGAAACCGTCTGCGTGCTTTGAATGTTGGTTTGAGGTTTTGGTGTTGGTTTTTTTTTTTTTCCTCCTTATTTCCAAAGAGAATTTGTGCTTTTACTTGTCAGACCTGAGGAATAAAACCCAGTTGATGTTCTTAGCCTCTGCTTGTCTCGGCTGAGCCAGTGGGGTGGGCGTAGAGCTGTGGGAGGGTGGTGGGGAGGAGGGGGGATGTCACCATGTGCCACCTCCCAGCCTGGCACAGGTCATCCCCATGGCGGCCAGGACAAGAGAGATGTGTGGGGATCCCTGCACTGGTGGGTGAATTCCTAGTCCCAGCTAACACTGTGCTGGGGTGGCATCGAGCCTGGTGAGGACCATGGGCTCATCCTGTCCTTACCCTCTCAAGGAGTTGAAAATGTTCTTCCTGCTTGGGGATGCTAAACCAGGCTCTGAGCTGGGAAAGTTGGGTTTGCCCCATTTCCATCTCACCGTGCCATCTCCCCACCTGCAGCTCCATGGGGAAGCACTTCCCAGTGGAATGGCAGATGGTTTCTGCTGGCTTCTGGGCACAGCCTTAAAACCATTCCCAGGGGCAAAGCACCATTTGCTAACACGCTGCAGTGCCTGGGGTTAGCAAAGCCGAGGTGGCAATGGGTGGTAGGAAATTTTCCATCGATCTGTGCAGCACCTGGGCCAGGCACCCAGTTTTCCATGGCACCAAGACCTCAGAGTTAAAAATACAGCCTCACATGTTCCACTCTGGTCCATTTGGGATGCGGTTACCAACAACACCCACCACGTGCTGTAAACCCTAGCCCCGCACCCGCCTGCCACAAAGGCACCCGCATTCCAGGTCATGGACGGGAACCTGGGGACTCTCACCCAGTTTTGCAGATTACATTTAACTTCCACCAGTTGTTACAGAGCTGGGACCCCCCGATGGTGCAGAGCACAGCCAGCCCCAAGCTCAGCCACTGCGGCTCTGCCAGGGACGGCTGTGAGCACAGTAATTTTTATGAATAAAATATAATCCTTGAAATGTGATACTGACACTGGGATGGAACGCCAAAAGTCATGAGTCACAGCTCCAGCCCTGTGTCCTTGTGCCACTTGGAGCCGTCAGGCCCTGTGGGTGACACCTCTCCAGCACAAACTGTCCTTCTTCTTCCTCACCCCTTCAAAGAGTTATTTATATCAGCCTTTTGAAATAATATCCCCAGGCCCAACCTTTTTCCCCTTTCATAGAAGGACCCCAGGGGCCCCTGGGGACACGCTCAGGCCCAGCACCCCGGCTGGGTGTCCCCCAGTGGACCCCTGCACCTGTGTCTGGCACAGGATGGTTCCCTGAGCAGGGCTGCAGGTGCAGGGGACCAGCTGTGATGCCACAGAGGGCTGCCAGGAGGGAATGAGCCACAGCTATGCCCCTCTCCCATCCTGGGGTATTTGGGGAGGGCCCCAGGCTGGTGCAACACCAGTGCTGGGACAAAAGGAGCTCCAGGCTCAGCTCTGGGGCTGCTGCACTCATACAACAGCTCCAGCTCTTGTTCCTGCTGATCCTGCAGTTTGGGGTGAGTTTTGTTTTTCTTTAATTGCTTTTTGCTTTATTTGGTTCTGCTTTCTGATGAGTTCCTTAATAGTGTCTTATAAAAGCTGTTGTCAGCTGCATTAGCAATAATTTCCTAATGGCTGGGGTTGGCATTGGCAATTAGCACTAAGGACCTCTTCCATGGGCAGCGTGCTTGGACCTGTGCAGACAGCAGCTTCCCAAGCTCTTGGATGGTCTGGAGTATCACATCCTAATTAAATAATTGTAACTGGAGATCTGGAGGCTCTTTTCAAGTAAGATCTGATTATCCATGTGAGGAGGTTTTAAAGTAATCCCTGTTGGTGTTTCTGCAAGTGGAAAAATCACTTTGGAAACACGGGGGCACTTTTGCACCCTGTGTCTGAGGAGATGGGGTGGGATCTGTGTGTTTCTGGGGTTCCAGGGTGAGCAGAGCTGGGGCTGGTGGGGAGTGGGAGCTGCGTTCTCACCCTCACTCGTGTGTGAGATGTTGGTTTGGAGCCACCAGCCCCATAACACAGAGCAGTAGCGGCCACTCTGCAGTGACACCACATCTTTGGGTTCAGAGCAGTTACAGCACATCAGGTAGTGTCAGAACACATTATGGTGCATGGCTTGATGCCAGCTCTAAGGGACAGACGTTGTGCAGGTTGTGACTGAAGGGAGCTCCTTCAGGAGAGGAGGAGTGGGCATCCTGTGGGTCTGACCCTGGGGCTGCCTGAGGGAGCCCAGGAGGGACTGAGAACCCAGCTGTGCATTTTGGGACCCCTCTCACACAAGGGAGAAAGGGCAGGATTGTGTTTATCAGCAATTCATACTGCACAGGGCACCCCAGCCTCAGCAGCACCTCTCTGCCAGCCCTGTCCCAATCATTCCAGGAGGACAGTGCTCCCTTTTTTCTCCTGGAGCAGCATTAGACTTGCTAATATCCACATCATTCAAGACCAAACGATTTTCACTGCTGAAGGAGACAGAGGAACCATCCTAATCTGGCCTTTCATGTCCTGCTCTCGAAGCAGCACTGATGCTGCCAACACAGGGCTGTTCCTGGATGGGGAGGAGAGAGAAGCAGGGGCTTGGAAGATTTTTTTTTTCTTTCTAAGAAGCCAGTTCCGATCAAATACACAACCACATCTGAAAGAGCTGGTGGGATTAAGTAGTTGAATGCGGGGCAGCAGCAGGAGAAAGGAGTGTGAGGAGTGTGCCTTTTCCAGGACAGGGATTCTGGGTTTGGGCTGAGGTGGGAATCCAGCAGTTCTTGATGCATCTCAGGACCACGGGCTTGCAAGCTCAGCTCTGAGTCCCAGCAAAGCTCTCCTGGGCAGCTGGAGGGAAATGTGGGTGGTCCATGCAGCTTTTTTGTTTTGGGAAAAATCTTGGGTGATCCCTCCCGCAGCACAAGCGGGTGATTCTCAGTGCTGCCAACACAGAGCTGGAATGGGCTGATGGGGAGGGCTCAGCACCATGAGATAAGGGGCTACATCATGGGAAACCCGCCTTGGAGGACCTGCTGCTCCAGCTGGCTGCTGTGAGGGGCTGAAGGACGTGAGGAGATAAGGATAAGGTCACCCAAGCCGTAGGAGAGCTCTCTAGGCAGCTCGGTGGCAGGAGGCTCAAGAAACCTCCTAGCTGTGTTCTGCTGTCTGCCCCGAGCTCCCAAGGACACACCACCTGCCCCCTGCAAGGCAGAGACAGGGGTCAGTGGGGCCAAGGGGTTCCGAGTCCGGTTTACATCCCATCAGGGCTGGGATGGAGAGCATGTGGCTCCCAGCAGGGCACCAGCTCCCAGCCTCTCCCAGAGGATTTATTTCCCTAAAATGGAAGCAAAAGCTGAATTGATTTATTTTGCTTGGCAGCATGTGGAGCCGGGTAAATAATCCACAAGAACCTCCAGAGCTGTCCAGACCCACCAGGCACCTCCAGAGACCTAGTCTCTTCTTCTAGAAGAACGAGGTTGGTCTTACTTTCGAACTGCCCACTCCTGTGGCAGGAGCAGGTGGTGGCTGGGCAGCAGCTCCCAGAGCTGTGTCCATCCCTGCTCTGGGAAGCATCACTCTCACACCCTCATGTGCCCATGGGTTAGGACACCCTTGCTGGCTCGCCATGCAGGGATGCACTTCATGTGTCTCGTTGCTCCCTGTTGGATCTCACTGCTGGATCATGCTGTGGGGTCCTGGGGTGCCCACAGAGACCCTTTCGTTGTTTCATGAGGCTATTTGTGCTTTCCAGCCCCTCTGGGAGCCTCTGCACAGCTCTGCACATGCAGGAACGCAGCCTGACTTCCTCCAGCATCCTCCTGCTCAGCCCCTGGGGCTGCAGAGCTCCCCTGGCCCCTCCAGGAAATGGGCAGCTCTCCAGGCTCTCGCTTGGCAGCTGGTTCCTGTTCCTGCAGTGAATCCGTCTGGGTTTGCATGGGGGATTTGGTATAACACTTCTAGGTGTTTTTCCTTCCCAGAGCCCTCCAGAGCATCCCTGTCTCCCCAGGGGTTTCTCACTATTTCTCACTCAAATCTTGGCTGCTTCAGTACAAGCCAGTCCCTTTTCCCTGAGAAAATATCCTGTAACCACCCAGGTGTTTCTCTGCTGTAGCTGAAGCCAGTTGGGGGTTTTCATGTTTCTCTTTGGGAGTTTCTCCTCCTTTGGAGATTTTGCGTTCATGAAGTTTTTGTCTCTACTTGCAAAGCGAATCTCAGCTGCTTTATACTGGATGTCTCCAAAGGGAACATTTTGCCACGTGACGGCCGTAGGGACAGAGAAGCAAAAAGTTATTTTTTTTCTAATGGAAGAACCCAATGTCACAGAAATAACCCACCTTGGCTGACCAGATGGCCTTTCTCTCCCTTCCAAATTAAAGGCTGGAAAGCTGTGAAATGGCCCAGCCACCCCAGGACCAGATCAAGAAGTTCCTGAGACTTCACCCATCCCAACAGAGGGAAGGGGAGGAGAGATCTCTTGTGGGTAAAGCAGTGCTGGTTATGGCATCATGTTTTGGATGCTTCTGCCTGTGTGCACCCCGGGAGGGGACTGGGTGGGCTCTGAGGCCCTGTGACCCCCCCCAGCAGCACAGACCCTCCTGGGTGGACAGTGTGGGTGACCCTGATGTTGAGCATCCCTGACCTATCCATGGAATTGCAGCTGCCTCTGGGCAGCAACACCTCCCAGCGCCAAATTCCTGGCTCCAGAGCTGCAGCTGGATGAAGGAGACTTTTCTCCTATTTGTTTTCTTTTGTCAGTCTTTAAACCCAGTTGCAAATGCTGCTGATAATTAAGGGCTCTCTTGCCATTTGGGTGAAGTGCTGAAGTGCAGCCTCCTGCTCCCAGCCAGATGCTCCCCAGCAAACCCATCCTGGAGGAGAGGCAAATTTCGGCTTAATTTTGATTCTTTAATATTCCAACAAAAACCTCCCTATCTGAGGCAGCCTTGGAAACCTCTCCTTATTAAAAGACCTCCTTGAAATGCATTGTAGCAGCCAAGGAAGGTTATGAAGCTCAAAAAGCCTGCATAAGAGCTCATTAAAACAATAAATTACAACTAATTAGAATAAATCAAGCTAAATCATCTCCAGTGGGAAGGTAAAATGAGGTGTGAGTGAGTGGTTTTAATAAGGATGGTGCTAATCCCAAGCTCCCCTTTAAAATGACGGTGAGTCCTGCTGCAGCAATGATCCTGCTGCTGGGACCAGGGTGGAAAACAGACATGGACAAAGAGGAAAGCGGAGCTGATGGGATTTTGAATTGTGTCCCAGCCTGAGCTGCCTGTCCCTAATTGCAGTGGGTTTGGGGGTAGCACAGCACCCGCAGTGGCTCACAGAGGTCGAGGCGCTGGGTTTGCTCACTTAGGGTTTTATTTCTGTTTAATTTGCAATGCTCAAAGTGGCTGTGGGGTTTTGCTCCGCTCATATCACTTCATCATCGCAGCCACAGCAAAATGACTTCTCTGCATTATTAGCAGTGAGATCATCGCAGCCGCCTTGGCTCCAAATCATTTCTCCTCCGGTCTCCAAAGAGCTGCTCAAAACAAGGGAGACGAGGGAGGTGTGGGTGGAGACAGTGGGATGAGTGGCCTGCCAGGGCTGGGCTGGATGGGGCTCTGAGCAATGGAAGGTGTTCCTGCCCATGGCAGGGGTTGGAATGAGATGGTCTTCAAGGTCCTTTCCCATCCAAACCATTCTGTGGTCATTGACCAGAAGGTCTTCGAGCTGCCAAAGCAAAAGGCTGATGCTGAAGAGAGTGAATCACTGCTGAAAGCACCTGGAAGGGGGCTCAGCTCTGGGGAACAAAGAGCCCAGAGCCAGCAGGGCACTGGTGCAGCAGTGAAGCTGCTGGGACAGCACAGCTTGAGCCTTCCCGGCTGCCACCTCCCTCCAAGGGATGAGCACTGCTGCCAGTGCTGGAGAAATTTATTGGTTTCATTAAGCTTAAATGATTAGCTCCAGGCCTTGATAATGACACTTAATGGAGCTAATATTGGTTTTGGCGATTATGCTGTTGTATACAGTGTGTATATCATTAATAACCTTCTTTAAACCTCCTTGCTTTCACTGTCACTAATGCTGTTCAAGCCCTTCTTATGCCTAAGCCCAATTAGCTGCCAATAAAGAGGCTTTGTCCCATGGAGGATGCCTGGCTGTGCTGGGAGGCAAATGCTGATGTTTTGGGCAGGAGGATGTTTGGATTTGGTGGCAGGAGCCATGGGCTGGACCCTGCAGGGGGGTCAGGGCAGCCCTGGTGGGTGCAGGCAGTGGTTGAAAGCATTGGGACAGCTCTGCTCTGTTCAAAACCCCTTTCCCAATGCCATCCTGAGTTCTGCAGGGGGGTTGACACCAGTCAGGGCCTCCCCACATCCTGGGTTTTATCACCTCTTGGTGTCTGTAGGTGAGGGTGGTGAAGTCAAACACTCCTCGCTCTTTTCCTCAGGGGGTGATGTCCAGTGCATCAAGGGCTCTGTTTTCTCAAGGAAGATGTACCTAAGCCCAGGACATGTTATTCCTCTGTGGTCCCCATGCTGGATGCAGCCAGGTGGAAGAAGGAACATCACCGCTGTCTCCAGACTCTCCCTGAACCTTTCCATCACCCCTGGAGGAGGAACCAGGCTTGGCTACTTCTCTGCTCCTTCGCACCCAAGCCTCCTTCCCATCCTCCTGTGAGTTGATTAATCCATTAGGATTAACCTCTCTTTAACTCCTTGATTAGCTGCATTTTAAAACTCCATTTGTTTTCCTTTTACATCAAGCTGGAGCCAAAAAAAGAGGGCAATTTGCAGCAATACTGATTTAATGCAATTTCTGAAAATCAGGGCAAACGTTGAGAAGGTGTGCTCGGCATTTCAACTCCTCCCAGCAATCTGCAAGGGACTCCATCCCGCAGGAGCCAGATTTGGGAAGAACATCCCAGAACCAGCATCCACCTGAGTCCCCAGGGCTGGTTTCTGATGGTATTGGTGCAAACCTGAAAGATGCAGCCTGTGCTTCAAGGTGTCCTTGGGGAAACTGAGGCTCCTGTGAAGTGATGTGGGCTTTTTGGTCCCACAGGGAAAACCCCTTTCTCCATTGGAAATGTCCCTGATTTCCCGGAACTGTGCATGGCAGGAATTGCTCAAGACAGGGCTTCTTGCTCTGAGATGACACAGGATCATGGTTTAGATCCATTCAGGTTTGATTTGCCAAGTTTAGACCTGGTCCTGGGTTTCCCAAACCCAAGTTTAGTCCATGCCCTAGGTGAGCTGCCAGACCCTTCCAAAATCTGGGGTTGTTTGATGACAAAACTTTGCTTGTCTGTGGCAGGGGTTTGGCTCAGTGTCAGCTCCAGCTTTTCCTATGGAGCCCTTCTCTGCCGTGCAGGAGCCATGTGGGAAAAATCACTAATATCTTCAAAAATAAGCAAACCCACTGGATTTAGACCAAAATCTCTACTGTTCTCAAATGCCTGTCTTTCCCTTCCCAGTGTGTCCCAGTGGGAGAGAGTGACTCCTCCATCCTGGGACTGTCCTGTTGCTGAGGCTGGGGATGTGGGACACAGGCAGTAGTGGGGATGTGTTGGGGTGAACAGTGCAGTGGTAGTTCCATGGTGGGGCTGTCTGGGGCTCCCCAAAACCCCAGCTCTGAGCCCCATGGCTTCTCCCCATGCAGGACATGCAGAGCGAGGAGTGGGCAGTCACCCTCTGTCCCATCTCTGGCAAGGCACAGCTCATCCCCCGGATGAACTGGCTGCTCCAGAGTTATTCCTGTTGTGTTTGTGTGATTATTAAGCTCTAAGGTGACTGACACCAAACACCCGCTGGCCTGTGTTAACCCTTTGATTCATTCTTGGGGCACTTCCTCTGGCTGTGAATCAGTGTTTGAGTTCGGATGCTTTAGGAGGTGCCTGGTAGGGCTGAGGCTCAGGGAGCTCAGCAAAGCCAAGGCTTAGAGCTGGGGCCTGGGGTGTCTCTCTCACCTGGCCGAGGGCTGGGAGTCTCCCCTGGGAATGGGGTGCTGAAGAAAATGCCTCCCCTCTACTGTGGAGCTGGATTTTTGAGGCTGTCTGTCTGCACAGAGCAGCTTTCCCTGCAGTTGTTTGGGGCGTCTAGGAAAGGCTGAGAGCAGCAGGGACATCACTAGAGCCTTTCTCCTCTTCCAGATTCCCCACTTGCAGGACGTTTATCAGGACCTTTGAGATGTCTCTAAGGTTTTGGAGCAGTTCAATGTGTTTCTAAGCTATTTTGGGGTGCATGAGTGGGAAATACACACCATGAACACATGTGCCTCTGTGCACCCACGTGCAACTGCCTGCAGCTCCAAGTGCAGCTTCGGAGATCTGCAAGGGAAACTTCTTCCCAGTACTGAAGCAAAAAAAGGCAAAACCAAGCAGAAACTGGTACAAAACCAAGCAGAAAGCTTTGCCTTGTGGGACTGCAGCTCCCAAAGCTGGGCCCCCCTGCATGGGTAGTGCTGGAACAGGGAAATTCTCTCAGGAGCCGTCTGGGAGCTGTCAAAATATATCATCAGCTGCTGTTGAGGTTTAAAAAGCTTCACGCTGATGCACAATTTAGGGGAAGCATCTTGCATTTCCATAGATGTACAACAAGATTTTCTGAAATTGCAATGATATGAGAAAACGTCTTTTAAAGTGGCACCCAGATGGAGGGAGGAAATTGTGCTGTTTGAATTCCCTTCAGATAAATCGAAGCTAAAGGGATGTTAAACATTTTATAGGTTTCTCCTCCCCCCCCCACTCCCACCACCTGCTACTGAAATGACATAAGAGGAGCCATCAAACAGTGAGATCCTTACAGCACATAGCTTGGGAAATGGCTTGATCAGAGGGCATTTAACACCCAGAGATTCAAAACCCAGCAGGGTCAGGCCAGGGCTCCTCCACACTCACTCCCTGAGAAAGTGCCTTTTGGGACAGGGATTTCGGGAGGGGTTGCCCAAACCCATTTCTAGCAAAGGAGCCGTCGGCAAACTTCAGGTGTCAGGGCTCAGCCTTGGCGTTTGCAGTGTGAGTGCAATGCCATGTCTGGAGCTGTATTTCTCTTTGGAAAGCCATCTCCTGCAGCATGCAGAGACCCTCAAATGCATGAATGGAGCATTTGGCTATAAATCCCCCTAATTCCAGCCATGCCCAGAGCTGTTCTGCCTTAGGGACAGGCTCTCCGTGCCTCTTCGAGGTGAGGTTTCAGAGTCTCCCCAGCAGCAGGCATTTCCCTTGCAGGTGCTTTTTGTTTTCCTGCTCCTTGGCATTCACAGGTGAGCAGCATTTTTACTCCTGAGCTAAATATGTCACTTTGTCTTGTAGCGGCTGCCAGGCTTTAAAGCGCTGGCACTCACAGAAGCACCCGGAGGACAAATGCCAATGATTACACACCGTCCTTACTCAAGGAGGAAGAACTGGGCTTTGCGGCTCCTTGTTTTTGTTTTGAAAGTAAAACGAGCCTGTTTACTTGGCTGTTTACTTAAGCTGGGTGAGTCATGGCCCAGGAAACCTGTGCGGGCTGGTTTGTCCCCACTTCACAGGGATGGGCTCAGGGGACACCGTGAGCAATAGCAGCAAATATGCCAGCCTTGGTTGTGTTCCTCCCGGGGGAATATGCTGGGGATGACAGGGGAGCAGTGCTGGCATTCTCAGGAAGCCTTTTCCCTGTCCATCCCTGCCTCCCTGCTCATGCTGCTGGGCACCAGTGGCATTGGAAGCCTCAGTGATGGGCAGCACCTGCACCCACAGCTGGGTCAGAAGCTGCTGCTTTGAGCCTCTTCCGGGCTGGTCCCCCTGGGGCAGTTGAGCCTTGAGCCCATCTCTGGGCAAGCTATTTTTACATACTCCTTTTAAAATTCTTTCCAGTGTTGTCGGCTTCATCCCAGCAGATGGGTCCATCAGCAGGCAGGGTGATGCTCCCCATTGGTGGTGAGGTGGCTTTGTGCTTAACACCAAATGGAGGTCACTGGCAGGGCATGTGGTTGTGTTTTTTTAGAGCGCTTCCCAGCTGGGATCTGGCTTAAATTTTGGGAGAAGAGATCCTGGGCAAGATCCCAGCAGCTTTTTCAAAGGGCTGAGCCTGCAGGGAGCACCTGCTCATCACCAGCGTGGGCTTCCCGACTCCCAGCAGAGCTGCAGAAACCACGGGGGCTGGGACGGGGTATTTTTAAACAACCTTGGCCGGGCAGGCTCTGCCGGAGCGCTGCCTTTTCCTGTTATCTCCTCCTGCAATTACGGAGCGATTTGGAGACAGACGTCCTGCGGCTCAGCTCCCCGCAGCTGAGGGGTGTGCAGCTCACAGCCACGCTGCTGGCAGGACACAGCGCTGCCTCATTTATCACAGTGTGGGATGTTCAAATATCCCAGTCTTTGCTCCAAATTGCTCCCAATGCCAGGTTATTTTGGAGGGGGGTTGGCGTGTTATCTATTATACCCACAAACCCAGATAATAATAGTAATACCATGTGGTGGAGCGCTGTTAATGTAACGAGGCTTTCACTTCTCACCAAGAATGCTACGTGTGGCAGCCTGTTAAAAAGAGAGTCACAACAAGGCTGGCAGCAGCCAGCCCAAGCACAGCCCGGCAAGGATGTTCTGTGCTGCTCAGCTCTGCGTCCTGGCTGGTGCAGCCCTGATGCAGCGATGTCCTGGCGTGCTGTGGCTTGTAGGGACACCGAGAGCATGGCCCCAGGGCTCAGGAGTCGTCTTGTTTTGGCAGAGATGCTTTCCTGAGCCAGGCTGAGCCTGCCCCGGCCGCCCGACTGCCTCGTTGAGTGAGCTCACTCCCTCCTGAATCCATGTGCTGCCTAGAGAGTGGTCTTGCCCAATGGATCCCAAATTTGGGGATCAGTGGATGCTAAATGCATCCCATGGGGTGTGCAGGGGGAGCAGCAGGTGTGTGAGCCCCTCGGCTGCTCATCCCATGGGATGGGCAGATGCTACATCACCCCCACACCTGGGCACAGCTGAGCTTCCAGAGCAGGCAGCATCAGCTTGTAGCTGGAGGCACTGGGTGCTTATCTTTCTCCTCCCTTTTTCCCTTAAAAAAGGTATTTCAAACATGAAAGCAATGTGAAGACAGGCACTTACACATCTGGAAATGTGTCATGAATGAAATAAGGATATGGGAGGGTTTCTACAGGAATTCATCTCTGCTGTATCTGCTCCACAGCAAGCCATAAACTTCTTAAGAACGTAAAAATCTCACTTTGTTTTTCCCTTGAGCAGATACCCAGTGCCTGTTTCCCCCAGCTGCAGACCCTGTGCATGAGCAGAGAGAATGTTCTCTGCATCCACACTAAAAGCAACGACAAACCTCCCGCAAGCCTCAATAACTCCAGCATTTTCTGTTCATAATGGAATGGGGAACAGAGAGCTCTGTGGAAGTGAAATGTCTTTCTCAAATCATCAGGTTATTTTTATGTGCGTTGATACTTTCTCGTGTGTGTAAATACCTCCCCCACACATGTAGCTTTATCTCAAGAAGTGAAATAAAAATAGCTGGAGATTGAAAGGGAAGTGGGTGAGGGGGCGGTTGCGCTTTTGGGAAGAATCTCTTCAAGGTTCGGAAACAGCGAAGTCACGGTGATAATACAATCTGACAAAACCCCAGCCTCCCTGGGCCTGGCAGGAATGGTGTTAATGGAAGAACTCTTAATGACCTTCTCTCTCTGTTTCCATTTATCCAAGCCCTGGGTGCAGGCTCAGTGTTGCACTGGGGGAAGTTTTGAGCAGCTCCGAGGAGCCGGCTCTGTGCTGGCTGGGAACTGCTGCTCAGTGGCTTGGATAAATGCCCCCCATCCCACAGATGCTGGGATGGCACAGAGCGATCCCTCATCTCCTGGCAGTGGCCACTTTGCCCAGTTGCTTTCCCTTGCCAGTTCCTGGCCCTGCTTGTTCCCAGCTTCCCTCCTCTGCAAGCCTGGGCTGGGCCAGTTGCTGGGGGAGATGGTGCTTGACCCCGGAGGAGTAGAGGGATGTGCTGCAGCTTGATACAGATGATCTGTAGGCTCTTATTTCATTCCCCCCAGCCTCCCTTCTCTCTGATAGGAGAGTAGCAAAGGGATTTCTGAGAGCTCAGGCTCTGCAAAGTGGGGAGGAAATTTCCCCAGGGAATGTAAATGAGGAGGGTTATATGATCTGGCAGAGCTGGAGCCCTGCGTGCCCTGGCTTAGTATCATTTATGGTCATTGCTTTTCCTATTTTTTAGTGATAACAAAAGGAGGATTAGGAAATACCCTGCTGTGGGAAGCTGCATGGCTGGATGGTGGCGTGCAGGGGACATGGTGACCCTCAGCACCAAGTGTTTCTGGAGGGACAGGATGCATCCAGCACCCATCACAGTGTCAGAACTCAAACTGCACCAGCTGAACTTTGGCTGGAGCAGAAATAAAACCATCAGGTCTAATAATACCCGGTGCAGCTCCAGAGAGCCTCTGCCAGCTGCTGCAGTGTCACGAGTCACCGAGGCACAGCGTTGTGCAAAGTCACCGTTCCTGTCCCAACCGTCTGGGTCCCAGAGGTCCCCTCTCCTTGGGGGCCTCGCAGGGTTTGGAGGAACCCAGCTCAGCTCAGGCAACTCCTCCTCCTTGTCCACTTTGGGAAAGAGCTGGGAGGATTTCCAAACACCTCCGCTTGGCAGCCAATCCTCACCATTCCAGTAATGCACTAGAAGTCAATCCGGAGAAAGTTCAAGGCTTGTATCCCTATAAACTTTATTTCTGGTCCCCCTCCCTCTGCACAGCATCTCCTGGCTGCTGACAATGCCCAGTCTGGTAATTTCCAGTGATGCCAGTGCTGGATGCAGGTGGGAGATGATGTGTTGAGAAGGGATGGCTCAATTATAATTTTTTTCCTGTAAACTTCCCAGCTCCTATGATGTCCCCACAGTGACCTGCCATGGTTGGCACAGGGACTTGGGCTACCCCCACATATCTGTGCTCCTGCTGCTGCTTACACAAGCCTGTGCACCAGGCAGGTCCCAGGTAATGCCTGGCAAAGGCACGTCGTGTCCAAAGCCAGCTCCAGGGGGTTGGCAATGTCCCATGAACTTCTTGCTGAGCGAGTTCCTGGCATTCACGGGGGTGGGACAGCACCCTGAGGGACAGCATGGCCTTTGGTAGCAGAGCACTGTCCTGCTCCATGTTTTGGGCATGGATTTGCTCCATGCACTGAATGCCAGAGCTGCTCTCGTGGTTGGGGACCAGGGCACATCAGACCTTGGCCAAGCCCCCCGGTGCAGTTTCACTGGTGGGCAATCCCCATCAGTGATCTGAGCCACTCCTGCCGTAGAAAAGCTGTTGGCAGCGCAAACTGAAGCCATTTGGGTGTTTTTCCCTGCAAAACCCACTTCGTCAGCAGCCTCTCTCTCCTCCTTACCCACGTTGCAGAAGACACTTCTCACTTAAATGGTGTGTGCCCATCACTCCTCTGAGTCACGTCTGTTAGCAGGGAGCTCGTAATTCTTCAGGTTTTTTCAAGTACAAATGTCTTTGGAAAAGGGCATTAAATAAAACACTTGACTGAGGTCCCGGTGGTGACTAATTCCCATGGTACGCCCCATTCCAGCGTTAACCCTGCTGAGCTCATTGCAGGCTGGGGATTGCAAAGGGATCCTCGCAGGCGGAGGAGCGAAAGAAAAGCTGGGTGTTGCAAGAGAACAGCTTGAAAGGGACAGATGGGGGTGGTGGCATGGTGGGGATGGACCCCAGGGTGCTCTCTCCAGGTGCCACATTCCCTGGAGAGCACGTCCGTGTGAGCTGTGCCTTAGTCCAAAGCAGAGGTACAGCCCAAAGCTTGGGGTGTAGCAAAATCTAATACTCATGCCCAAAATTGGCTGGAAAGCTTTGAGGAGGAGGGGGGGGGCAGGGGAATCCAACAATGGTTTGGGTTGGAAGGGAATATAAAGATTATTGAGTTGCCATGGGAAGGGACACCTTCCACTGGACCAGGTTGCTCTAAGCCCCGTCCAAACCGACCCTGGGACACTTCCAGGGATGGGACATCCACAGCAACCTGAAAGAAAACCCTCTCCATGGAAGAGATTACATTAAACACCACTGGGTTTAGTGGTGGACCTGGTAGTGCTGGATTAATTGTTGGACTCGATGATCTTAGAGGTCTTTTCCAACCTGAGTTGTTCTGTGATTCTGTGATCTCCTCGGGGCCAGTGCTGGGTGGCTCTGGATGGCTCTGCATGGCTGTGCAGGCCACCTCCAAAAAACAACCCCGGCTTTGTTTGCTGCTTGGGTCCCTGCAGAAAACACGACCCTCCTGGGGACTTTAGCAAGGTGAAGCAGCTTTCCTCCCATCTTTGCTCTCCCCCGTTCACCTGGAGAGCCCTGGGAGATGCAGGGCAGGAATGGCCTGCGAGCACTGTGACCAAGTGGCTGTCAGACAGGGCAGAACTAATTAGAGCCTCTACAAAATGACATCTCTTTCCACAGATGGGAAGCTGCTTCCCCTTTGTCTGCCTCTCTCGGTTAATTAGCTATCTAGGAGGTTGCATTTGCATTCCCCTCTTTGTGAAGTACCCTTTTGTTAACTACTTTTCATATACTTTTATGAAGTCAGCTGTTGAAAGAGTGTCATTTATCTCACCAGCGACAGGCTGAGAAGCTTGCCCAGAGCTCTATGCCAGATGCTGGGATTGGAAAATAATGTTTGGCTTGTCTGGTGTTTGGAAAGGAGACAGAAGGAGCAGGGCTGCGAGAAAAAAGTATCAGGCTGCTAAAGCCAAGGGCTGGATCTTGACAACTTCTATAAAAATGTTCAATCTGTTGCTTTTGGGCAACTTGCAGGAGCCAGAGAGGATGGTGTTGTGCCAGCCATGGGCTTGGATATCTCCATTGTCATCTGATGGGAGCAGGGTGTGAGCATCCAAATTTCTCAAGATTTATGTGCTGCATCCCTTCTCCAGCACTGCTGGGTGTGAATGTTGTCCCCCCAGGAGCCCTCCCTTCCCACAGGGGGCTGAGGGACACCTCAAAGCTGCTGCTCCACACATTTATCCTCCGTTAGCAAAACCATGAGCAACAGCATCACAAATCTATCCCTGTTGTTATTGTTAGGAAGTGTTTGCAAAAATCATGTTTCCTCTGTAGCATAAACANGGGGGGGGGGGGCATGGCTGGTTGGGTTTGGCTGCTCCGAGGCATTTTCCAGGGATCCCAAGGGATGTCATGTTGCAAAAAAGCGAATTCTGCCATGAGCTCAGCCATCCCTCCAATCTAGGAGAGGGTTTTTTTGGCAATGAGCAACCATACCTTTAAACTGAAACTTTGAAAATGCAGAGCACAGCTCGACTACCGGGGGGGGGGAAATAAAGCCCAAAATACATAAATCTCTTTGTTTTCTGCACCAGTGGGTTTGTATTGGCCTGTTAGTTGATGGTTCTGGAGGTATCCGCTGGGATGCAACTATTACACATCCAAACTGTCACAAATGGAACCATCGCTCCGAGAGACAAAGGGTAATTTATTGAGAAAAGGTGTCATTTAGGTGGAAGGATGGAAGGAGGAGAGACAGCGACTGTGGAACTGCCAAAAGAGAATACCAGATCCGCTGATAGGCAGGGAACAGCTTTGAATTTCCAAGGGTGCCCTTGAGGGATAAGAAAATAAAAGCTAAGGGCAAAAAAAAAGTCTTAAATACAGTGCCAGCAGAAACTTGAAGGATCACAGTGGAAAAATGGGACTTTCTCCTCTAACAATAACTGCAAAAAAATAAGAATGTAATTTGTAAAGGCTGTTAAATTGCTGCCAAAATTGTAAGCTGGATGGAGAAATGACACAGAAGGAAAAAAGAAACAAATGCAGACCTGTTGTTATTAGAGTATTGCTTGAAAATGGGACTAGAGATGAACAGGGTGGAAGAGAAATGGAGCTGAGGAAGGGAAGAGCTGGGAGATCCCACCCGGCTCAGCTCCATGAGCTTCCACAGGCTGCGGCAGGAAAATAGTGGGAGTGTCTCCAAAAACATAAACCTATGAATACGTCTTTTGGGATCTTTTTTTGTTTGTTTCTGAATAATACATCCCCCTGTGTCTTGGAGGGCGCTCATTTCTGTGGACATGGCACTAAGGAGCCAGGCACAGGCATGTGCTCCTCTCTGAGCTCAGTGCTCCAGAGGGAACCTTGTGCCAGGAAGGAGTTTGCAGGGTGGGCTCCCCATGGACAAATTTTGGGAGAAAAGAATTGCAAAGAGCCTGGAGACAGACATAATGATCTGTGCAAGAGCCCTGCCCTAAGGCTTGCAGGCTGCCCTTGGGGTGCAGGTGCCACTGGGATGCGGGACAAATTGCAGGAAGGGGAACCAGGAGGGACAGGGAGTGTCCAGCCTCAGGAGGACACATCCCCTCCATCCCCTCTGTGCCCTTCCTGGCCCCCAGGCTCCTGAGCATCCTGAGCCAAATGGCACTTAGGTTGTTTTAAAGCCATTAAAAAATGGACCTGCCAGGGAAGCAGAGTGAGTTTTGGGCACAATTCCAGAGGGTGACAGCATTGATGCCTGCAGGGTGGGGGTGTGGGATTGCTCCTATGTGCCCACCCACTCTTCTGCAGCTCCTGCATTGACTCACAGGCCCAGAGGGTGTAGGGATGATGTGTCTCAGCTGGGTCCCCCCTCTCCAGGAGCCAGAGCCCCAGCAGGTTCCACCTTGCTGCAGACAAAGGTTGTCCGAGCTGAAATCCCAGTTCCAGATGAGGTGTCATCATTTGTATTAGGGAATTCATTGAAACCAGTTCTTTCTCCAATATTTCAGTTGAAATCATTCCTGTACGCCCACGTCCAAAACCAGCAGGTGCTCAGAGGGTCATTGATAGCAAATTGTGATATTTCTCGTGGCTGTCTCAAACACTGGGTGTCAAAATATTTCCTTTCAGCTGGAAACATCTATGATTAAACTTCATCCAATGAGAAAAGTAGCACAAATTGCATTTCCAGCTCCCCAGTTTAGTAGGTCAGTGGGTGAGCACCTCTGGCCTTGACCACCGCATGCCTGAGAAGTTTTTCCTGAAAAGAAAAGCAGAGCAATGCATGAGGTTTGAGGGTAAAAATCAGCCTGTAGAAAATATAAAGCCAGGGAAGAAAATGAGGTGGGGGGAACCCTCCTGGCTGCAAATGCCCCCTGCTTTCTCCTGCAGCCTCTGAACCCCCACAACCCCACGGTGGCTCCCCATTTCTCCTGTCTGGTCACATCCCTCTAAATCAAAAGTTGTAGTAGCAAAGAAGAGTTGGACAGATTAAAATGCAGGGAAATGATAGCAAGGGTGTTTTTTTCGGGGCTGAGTGGAAAGACAGGGAGGAGGGAGGGATGAGATGTTTCCACATACCTTGTCCTTTCAGAGAACTCACAGGATTCAGATGGTAGGAGTGATCTTGGCAGGCTAAAAACCCAATCTGCTGGAAATCATATACCTCAAATAATGTGCTATTGCTGCTGATTGGCCCTGTATTTTAGGGCTGAATAGGTACAGTATTAAATTCATCTTGAGTTTTCATTTGCACCAGTTACAGCCTGTTTGACAAGGTTTGAGTGGAGTTTAAAAGGCTTTTACTGAAAACAGTCATGGGAGGAGCGAGGTTTGATGAGTTTTCTCAAGGGCTGAGCAGCACCAGGGGCTGGGGAGGCTGGGGTTGCTCTGTCCTGTACCCCAAGCTGCCACATGGGAGAGTAGCCAAGGATTATATTTAATTAATTGAAATACTGATTAATATTGCCCTTACTGTTATAATGACATTCAGGTCTTCTCCTTCCCAGTGCTTCTCCTTCCATGGGCTCTCCATCGGTGTTGTGAAGTTCTGTTGATCTAAAGGCAAAACACATTTATGGCCATGTCACTTGGCCACAGCTCTGGTGTCCCTCAGCAGGGGGACACCCCAGCTTGACCCTCAGCTGAAAGAAAGATGAAAAAATCCTTCTCCAGAGGCAACCTTCATGCTTGGAGAAACCTGCCTCCTCGTGTCCCCCAGTGTGGGTTTTGCACGAGGAACCCCCTTGCAGCTCTGCCCTGGAGCACAGGGCACCTCGTGTGGGGCACAGGGAGATGGCAGAGCCGATTCCAGCAGAGTTGCCGAGTTGGGTTTATGAGTTCCTTCCTTTTCTTGGGAGTTCTGCCAAATGGCCCATAAATTCTGCATTCTTTGTGTCCACTATCAGCGTGCATTCATTTTCCCCAAGCTTTGTTAACCTCCCCCTAAGCCTGAGATCACTGAAACATGTCAAACCCTCAACTTAATGAGGCAATTCTACCAACTGGTAATTTGGGGGTTTTTTTCTAATGCATGAGCTCGGTTATTAGCTGCTATCTGTTGATTGGGCTGGAAAATATACAATTATCAAACATCAAAAGCATCCTTTCCTAAGAAAATTTTTACATATTCCACATTTTGCCACAGCCCCATGACCCTTGGCGAGTCTGTGGCCACCTGTGCTCGTGCATGGCCCCCTTTGTCCCAGGAGGGGATGAGGAAACTTCACCCCCATCCCTGGAATTTGGATGGTGAGAGGCCCTTGGCACGAGGGCTGCAAGCAGGGGAGCTGGTGCTGCAGTCAGAAATAGATATAAATACATTTTATTTGACAAATAAATACAAAGGAGGTGTTCTGGGTGGTCCCCAGGAGACTGATTAGCTTTAAGGTGTCCTGGCCTCTCAGGATTTGTTTCTATTTTCGAGGGGCTGCTGAGGGGAATGGGACCTCGTGTAGTGTTAATTAGCTGCAGATCCTTCTGCTGGGCTACCCTTTAGAAAATGAAAAAGTCTGGCTTCAGAGTTTGGGCAGCTGTGTGTGTTTTCATAACTGGAAACAACTGGCTTTAATAACTTAGGGAATAAAAACCACCAAGGCTCCTGTTCTGGAACAATGCCAGTACCAGATGCATTTAAAAACTGTAGACTCGAGGCACCTGGGATAGCAAATGCAGGTGGGAACAGCAAACTCGAGGCACCTGTGGTCCCAGATCGAGTTGGGAACAGCAGAATAAAGGTGCCAGCAGCCACTAAAGTGCTGAATCCTTGAGATTTTGTGCCCATTCAGGCTTTGCTTGGCTCTGCTCAGGAGAAAGGAAAGGTCTTGGCCTGGAGCAGCAAACTTCCAAGGGAGCAAATTCTGGGAAAATGACCATAAGGAGGGAAAAATAATTCATTCAGAGGTGCTTCAACCCCCTAGGAAGCCTTATCCGGAGGCTGGAGAGATTCTCCACACAGATCCAAGGAAACTCATCTCTGCTCCTTGGGGCAGCTTGTGCAGCTATGCCCAGTTTTCCTGGTTCCCCTTTAAAGCAGGACAGGCTTTTCTTCGAAGTAAGCTCTTGTTTCCAGGGAAAAGAAATCATTATTTCTGCTTAAATAAGTGCTTGGAACAATATTCCATGCCTTCCTGGCATTATCCTGTGGATAATCACATGAAACGTATCACAGGATACAATATTTGATGGTGGTACAGAGTGTTTTCAAGTAAAGAAGGACTGTTTTGATGGGTACATTGTGACTTGGGAATTGGCTCTTTGAAAATGATCTTTAAAGATCTTAATGAGAGCACTTAAAATGGAGCAGGGACAGCAGCAGGCTGAGTGAAAAGGAAAATGTGAGATAAGGAGGATGCACTTAAGGGACTATACTCAGGGAAAAGCAGCAAGTCTTGAAAATTGAAGGAAAGGAATCGTATTGAGGGTTTGGGGGTAAAGAATGGATTAAGAAGCACGAATAATAATATAAATGCTGGCAGTTGATGGGTGGGTAAACAGCTCAAAAGCCGAGCAAAAGAATGGTATAAAAGTAAAGTTTTTGCAATACAGCTTAGATAAGTAGGGATAGCTTCAGAGATGGTGGATTAACTGCTTTACATTTCACCTCACCTCTGTGTTTGGGTTTCAGGAAGGTGTCAGGGGACCAGCCAGGACTCTCTGTGATAAAACCCACACAAACAACAAACTGATTATCTCCTGGTCTCCTCAGTCCTGCAATACCCACCGACATCGTCAGTGTTTCACTGTCTCAAGTCACTTCCAAGTCAAGCTTGACTCACAAACCACAGGGACAAGAGCTGTGTCACTGATCTCGAGATGAGCTTGCAGTGTTCTGCTGCTTGTTTTTTTTTCCTCAGTGCTGTTGGCTCATGTACAGAGACCTGAGGCTCTCTGAGGTGTCCGGGCTGGTTTGTACTGAGCAATTTTCCCTGGAAAAGCAGAGTGGAGGCTCTGCAGCCCCCTTGTGCCATCAGTCCCGGCTCCAGACAACTTCATTTTTGTATTCCACCTGAAGCAGGATCTGGCTGCCTGTCCTCATCCAGAGGCTCATCCAGCAAGCGTTCCCAGTGTTCTTGTCCCTTAAATTCTAAAACATCTTTTCTGCTGAATATTAGAAGTTGTTTTCAGGAATTTTTAACTGCAAATATGCCCTTTCAAATTCTAGTAATCTTGAAAATACTGGTTAATTCAAGGTAGTGATTATTGTTTTGGTATTGAAAAATGATGTCAGGGTTTGATCCTTAAGGGTGCTCTGAAACCCAGTTGGAACTTGGCTGTTGAACTTGACCAAATTGAAAGTACACAACTGAAATAGAAAATAAACAGTACATTACTCAATGTGTGGTTGTGGCTTATGCTTGAGGTTCATGAAGCAATCAGAGATGAATGGTTTCTCCTGCTGTTCCTTTTTGTGCAGAGCATGGCTGAAAGCACTACATAGTGCTGGAAATCTCAGACTGATGATTTTTTTTTTATTAAAAGGTTATTGAGCAGAAAAAAAAAAAAGAAGAAAAGAAAAAAAAAAAGAATCTGACCTGTCCTCTGCTTTCCTCCATCCCCCCAGTCTGGGGAAGGCCCAGGCATTTCATGCTGCTTACACATCAGGTCTCACTATTTAGGCTGTCAGTGTTCTCTGCAGAAATATTTGTTTGTAAATTTTTTTAGAAATTCTAGAACAGAAATGTGTTTTTATAGCCCAAGATTAAAAATACTTTGCTTTACCTGCATTTTTTGCTTTATATTGTTAATTCACTCCATTCCTACCCACACTGAGCAGTCCCCATAATATTTTGAATATCTGAGAAGATTATAGGTACTGGATATGTCTAATTATAGGTGTCTGAGAGCATAACATTCCTGGTAGAAAAATCATGATCTCTGATTAATGCATTTGCACTCATCTCTGCCTTCTGAGTTAGTGTTTTCTTCAGCCACAGGTACAGCTGATGATTTGCAGTCATGAATGACAGAAAAATTTATAAACAACGAGAAGATGATAAAAGCCCTGTGAATTCAACAGGGCTTGAGTATGTTAATATCTGCTGGCAAATGCTGCTTTCTAAACTGATATTATTTAAAAAAATAGATTTTAAGAGCTAAAACCACTTGAGGGAGTGTGGATGGTTTCACAAAATAATATGGCCATAGGGCATTATATGGAATAATTGCATGTTTAGGATGCTCTTTAGTATACTTGATGGCAACAAATGTGTTCAGGCAAGTTGTATGTTCATGGATGCTTCTTGTATCTTTGTTAAGTAAATTTGGTGTCAGGAAACAGAGCTGATATTTGAGTATTCTCACTGCCACACTGGAAGCTGTTGTTTTGTAGTCCCTCGGGAATGCGGTGGCTGTCTTACAGGGAAAACACAGCTGGGCTAGCACAGTGGAAGAATTGCATTCCACTGCAATGCACTGGAACAAAATAAACCCTGTCCAACCCACTGGCAATACCAGTGAGGGACAGGGGAAGCTCAGGGTGTGTAACAGCTGTGTTTGAAAAACCAACCAAACAACAAAACCCTCCCCCAACCCCATAAAAAATAAAAAACCTCCAACCCCACAAGAAGGTGACCTCTTTTGCCCACTCTGTACAGCAGTATCCAAGCAGAATGGAGTGGCCATTTTTCACAATGATGCGGATTTTGAGACCCTCATGGCTTTAGACTGCCCATTATCGATGTGGTGGCTTTTCTGCATCTGCCCCCTGCCACTCCACTCTCCAGGAGAAGCCTCAGGAGTTGGAAAGACCATGTTTTTGAACCAGAACTGATACACCAGGCGTCTTCCCAGCGGATTTCAGGTTCTTGTATTTTCCAAACCTTGTTGGGAAAGGGACTCCCTGCAGGGCTGCCTGGTTCTGTGTTGGGTTAATATCAGCTGATGTCAGTACACATGAGATGGAGCCCTTTGACCCTCTGTTACAGATCACTGGAAGTTACTTGGTTCAGTCTGAGTTTTGTTCCCCTTTACCTCAAAGGTCAGGTGTGCATTGCAGACACCACTGATTCATTGAAAGTCATGGAATGTAGCTCTCCAGACTGTATTTTTGATTTTCTAAGTGTTCAGAACAATGTGTTGAAGGTCTCTCTCTTATTCTGTAATGTAGCGGTGCATGGTGTTGTCAGTCACCTTTTATCATGGCTAGATAGATTCTTCCCCTTAATTGCCATGACAAATTCATTTGCAAAACCTCTGAGGTGGATTGTTGACTTTTTGCATGGAAGGAAGGTGGCCTTTCTGACCAAGCACTAAAAACAATCCGAGTCCACAAAATCTTGAGTGTTATTAGTGTCAAAGCCAGGTCTGTACTTGTCATAACATTTTGTTCTGTAATTCTGTGCTTTGGGTAAATGGGTCACTAGATAAGATTGACAACAGCCTCAGCAATGAAAGGTTTTAAGCTGGAAACTGGATGAGAAAGCAGAGCAATTTCTTTCAAGAGAAATTACACTGATGTTATTTGTTATTGCTGCAGTTAGAGATCTGTCAGTGTTTCCAATTTAAAACCTTGCTTTCTAGAAGACTAAAAACATGTATTTTGAGCCAGAACTTTTACTGCAAAGACCTTTTTTTCCTGTCATCTCTGTTATGCGAAGGTTAGTCATAATTTCTTATTGCTCTGGGAACAGCAGGAAAACACTGGTGGTGGATGGTCTTCCTATATTCTCCAAAATAAAGAAACTGGTCTGGCCGGACTACACTGGTGTGGTGACATTCCTAATCCTTTCTAAATTGAGAACTGGTACGAGGTCACTGATCAGCACAGGTCTCCTGCCTGTATCTGGGAAGTGCCTAAGTCATTTAAAAAACAAACAAAAGACACTCCAGCTTCAGACATACCTTGAAACTTCCTATTTAAAGAACATGAAATTTCAACAAAATGCGATGGAGAAAGGATAACCCAGTATTTCTTTCCATAAACTACTCAACTGTCCTTGGAAGTGAAAAGGCACAAAATACTTTCTAGAGTGTTTTTCTGTATTAGCTATATGAGGTAGATCCAAATATGGTGAGATGTTCAGATTCAAGTACCTCTTGGGGTATTTTGGTAGCTTGTTGACAGGTGAAATTCGGCCCTTCCCCATCTTTCCACTGCTTCCTAGAGGTAGTCTCAAAGTCTTCATTGATAAACACTTAAGTATCTTTTTTAACAATTAAAAAAATGCATATTGGCAGCATGGAAGTGACAATTTTGAGATGTGCTTTGTTTGCAGGGGTTAATTTAGATTTGATTTAAGGCTGTTTGTTTGGGTTTTTTTCCCTGCTGTACTATTTTGCCAGGCTCCCCATGTGACAACCTGTCAGCTCAAGAATTCCAGTGTTAGTATGGGCAGGTGTTTTGGACAGAATGAAGGGAACAAGACAAAACAGGGAGTGTTCAGAAGAGATTGCAGCAGTGAGACTCATGCTTTCAGCTTCCCCAGCCATCCAAGTTTATCTTGTTTGTCCTTGTGCATTTCTGATGAAGCATTGGGAATGAAGGAAAAGAACATGGGCATAATTGTGTGTGTTTTGTTTTTTTTTTTTTATTTGAAGCTCTGACTGCTGCATGTGACCCCATGTGGACCAGTGTGAAAACTAAAAGCATCTGCAAGACAGGTTTGTTTTTACCCCACAACTGTGTCATGGCTTGCACAATCTTGCAGAGCACGAACAAAATAAATTTCCTGAGTGCAAGAAAAGTCAGTAGTGGGAAAACTACCCTTTGTCAATTGTCTGCAGTTTCTCACCTTGCTGTTGCCTAAACCTGTTAGTGATGGTGAGTTTGGAGTATGTAAAACAAAAAAAGCAGGTGCAAGCACACTGGCACTGTGTGTGGTTACAAATTCAGAGTTGGTGGTGTCGCACTGAAGGAAAGACTCTTACTGCTTGTACAGTGAAAAGGTGCATTGTTTGGTGCCTCTGAGAGACCTGGAATGTTGGAAAGACTTTGTCACGGTGTGTGATGCCTCCCTGCGAAAGCTCTGCCGTGCAGCGGGGACACAGGTATGCCTGACTTAGGTTTCCATGGAGATTTCTTGTCCCTCATTACCATAGATGGATTTTGCAGATAGTTTTTCTTTTCCTAACCTTCTGTACTTTCCTTTTCTGCTTTGTTTGGTTTTGTTGTGAGCGGGGGCAAAGGGATGTTGTGGTTTTTCTTATTGTTTGGGGTTTATTTCATTGAGGTTATTTTTTTTCCTTCTGGTGTTAACAAGCTGTGAGCTGTTTGGTTTTTTTCTTTTCTGGAGTGAAGGGAGAGGGAAGCAGCTGTTCTGCTCAGTGTTTGTGGGCAGGATGAGCTGTGGGTGTTGCACCAATGGCTTTTCCTACAAGCTCCATCCATAGCTTGTGTGCCAGCTGGTAACTCCAGGCAGGACAGGATTCACGCACCATCTCCATTTGAGGTGATGTCTCTGCTTCACTTCTCACGATGAAAACTGATATGCACTTCCAGCTCTCAACAAGCCAGTGGAACCCTGGCTGTCCATGTTTGATGGGGAATGTAATTTCCAGCTGAAGTGGGTTTGTTCGCATTTTTTACTTTCTGTGAGATAAGAATTAGAAGAAGGGCAAAAGCAGGCTCAAAACTTTAAAGAATATAAAGAAGTTTATTACTAACAGAATTAAAAGTAAAAAGAAATAATAAGAAACTAAAGCAAAACCTCCCTTCTCTTTTAGCACTCC
>VWZW01000312.1:0-50904 GCA_013397115.1 Edolisoma coerulescens | reverse complement strand
TTCTGTTTAGCGTGGTTTCTAAACTGCCACTAGCAAAACAGACCCGCCCGGAAATCTGCTGCCGTGAAAAAACATTTCTTTTAAGAAGTTTGCAGTCTTCTTACACTGCCTTCATGGGGTATTTCTTTTAAGGATAAGCAAATTCCAGCCTGAAAAGCAACAACTCTCTTTTTTACAGAATTTTTAAAAGTCTCTTACAGCTCTTAGTGATCTGACGTGACTACTTTTCTTTTTCCGCAGGCTGCACACAGAATTCTCTTCCCCTCATGTCTTTCACAGAGAAATAAAACAGTTTGTGATATTACAGTCTTTTACTACGGCATGCAAGAAGCTTTTTTAAGTTACGCGCGACAAACACGCCGCCGCGCTCTTTTCCAGTCACCATCTTAGCTCCATCTTACGTGACACACTTTCCCTTTCTCTTTGACTTTGAAGCTTCTATGCTGAAGGGCTGATTTTCTTTCCCGGACTTTACGTTGGAGAGAAAAACCTTGTTTCCTTTATGCTGCTAGCTGCTTGATGTTTTTTTAGTTCGAAATAGCGCGCGTTGGCTGCAGAAAGCTGTGTCGGCTCCCGCCAGGCCTGCGCAGGCCATGTGTGAGGGGAAGGAGCTGCGCGGGCGCCCCCGCTGTGTCCCAGCTGGCTGCGGGCTCCGGGGCCCCGCGGCAGCGTCCCGGGGGCTCCGGGGCCCCGGCCTGGGGCTGGGCCCGGCCTAGCTACTCTTCTGAGAAAAAACTGGTAACTAGAAGCTCAGATTTCCCCAGCCCATGCTGCTTTTATATGCAAAATTGCGAGAAGCGATCGGTCTAAATCTCTGTCTATTAACTCAGTTTCAACCCACTACAACAGCAAACAGAATGCATTGCTCCAGGGTTATTTTCAACTGTCTCCTGTAGCCTTTAACTGTACTAGCAAGGGTAACACTATACTACTTTTCCTTTTCTAAAATAGCAAAAGATGCATTTCCTGTTGCAGAAGATGAACTAGGAGGGGTTTTCTTTGGAAATAAACACTCTAATGGCCTGGGCTCCCTCTCATACATGACTTTCTTCTCCCCTGTCCAAGGAGGCATTGACCCACCAGACATTTGCAATGTAACCATAAAGTGCCGTTGTATTTCTGCTTTTATGTGCTCTTATTAAATGTTAGTAAGCCTGAATGCATGAGGTATGAGGGTGTATTAGGAAGTAGTGAACAAGCAGATGAGGGTAATTTGGCTGTGCAATAAAAGAAAAGGTTATAGCTTTAGGTGAGAGAACTGGTGGTCTGCAGCAGTTTGGTTTGTGAGAGTCGGTGAAAGGAGGAATGGAATGAAAGATAAACAGAGGCTGGGAAGTGAGGTGGTCATAGAACTGGAAGAGAGCAAATGATGCAAGAAGAAAAGTTCAATTTTAGACATATTTCATCAAACTTGGATACATGTTTAAGTTTCAATGGCAGAGAACTTTCTGCCTCTTTCAACAAACTATTAATTAGGCTGTTAGACTGTACACTGGCTAATGGTGGTTTTATTAATTAAGCTCATTTGATAGCCTGAACCATAAAAGTATTTCTTCTAACTTGGGTTTAATTTTCAAAAACCCTTAATAAAAAGTTGGAAAGTGTCAGTGACACCATATCTGAGGAAGTAAACTTCTTATTTGCACATGTGCATGGACAAAATGGGAAAATATGACATCATACTGCAGTAATTCTAACAAGAGAATAACAACACTGACAGCCAAATAGCTGAGATTACTTTGCAGGCATAGTGAAGCTGGTGGTGCAGAATTTCTGAATTTTATCTTTTATTCTGAACTGTGCTCTACTCTGCCACTGTAGTCAGCCTGTATTAGAAATTCTTGACTGTTTTAGAAGAGCAGCAGTTCTTCAGTGCTGAAGTAGTTGGTTCTATTACTGTTAACCATAACATTTAAGCACTCATGTACTGAGAGTTTTGTTGAACTGTTTTTCTTCATGGCCTTGTGAGACTGACAGTCATTGCCTTTCTTGTACTTGCACACAAAGTGACTTAGAAAAGTGAATTATCTTTTGGTAATTGCATATGGAAAGTGTAAAACTGGTATTATAGCAAAAAGCTTTGTGATCCTGAGCTCTTGGTTTTTCCTGCAAGTGTTTTGCTTTGTCTTTTAGCGTGTGAAACAAAAATGGTGATAAAAATCAGACTCGAGATGGGGCTCATGCTTATGGAAATACGGTTTTACGGCTTTTTTTTATTTGGTTAAGAGTGTTAGTTTTACTCTCTAACATGAATATTAAATGCAAGGTGGTACTCCTGACCTGAACCTAACGAGGTGAAAACATTATGTTCTATAAAAATAAAGGCTTTATGATCACCAAATTAGTTTGATATATCTGTGAAACAGCAGCTACCCAGGAAGGACCACACAATCTCTGTGCTATTAAAGCTCAAAACAGTCTAATCAATTCCAAAAGTTCAATTTCTGTTCCTAAAGGCTGCTTCCTTAATGAATTAAGGGAGGCATATCAAATGTAATAATGCACTGTTATGAAGGTTTCAGTAAACTTGCCAAATGTCAGGCTGCTGGTCCAGTCATGGTGCATTAACTGCTGTGATTAAAGCTGAGCTGTCCTCAGAGCTCACCTGGCTTTGGGAACTGGGCTGCAATATCCTGCCTGGGGAAGGAGGGAAGTGCACTACAAAGGTTACACTGAGCAGTGAATATTCAAAATACTAGATTTCTAACAGGTTTAGTGCCTGTTTCTCTTAAATGGAGCAGACAAATTCTCTGTAGTTCATACAATGAAGACAATAAACTATTCCCCATACTTGGAGAATCTGCTCCCTCAGCTGCAGTGTGGCAGCTAAAAATTACTTTTGGTAACTGTAAACACTGCATTGAATGGCTACTTTTGGGTGAGAATGGGAAAAAACCTTTTCATATTTGACTGGAAATTCTAGGTAAGAAATAAATGGTAGTTCTTGTTTCTGGGTAGGCTCAGTTTAGAACTTGTACTGGACAGTAAGGTTAACACTTGGGAATTTATGGATGAGCTTCTGGTTCCTTTGTGTCACTCAGCACAAAGGAATGTTAATGCTGATCTTACCAGACACTGGTGGATTTCTCTTATGTCATGTGCAGTGTGTGCATAGCTGAAATGTTAAGAAAATGTTTCAGGAGGGAAAGCTGAGCTCTTTTGCATACACAGAACTTAGAAACTGCTCGGTGATCACTAGCAGGAAGTGATAATTATTTAATTAGGGGCAGGGGAACATGATCAATGTGGAGATTTTTATATTCCAAGAAAATCAGAGCTGATACAGAACGGTAGATAGGTTGGGTTGTGCTCATTTCTAGGAAGATTCATATATTCATAGATCAGTTTTGCCCCAAATAATGCCACGAGCACTTTGCAGGCTGAATGTAGAGGTCACATCAGCCATCCCTGGTTAACTGTGACCAATAGAGCAGAGCAAAGCTACCTGAGAGAGCAGGGTAGAAAATGATGAAGAATGATGGATCCAGCTGAAAAGGAGAGGTGAACTTCAGTGAGCAGACAGCAGCTGAAGCAAGTTGAAGTTTAGCCAGGACACCTTGCTAATTCCCCCCAAACACTGCATAGCAGACGAGGCATCATTCCCCTCATAAAGAAAACGGGTTTCAGGGTAGCTTGCTCCACATGCAAGAACTTTAAAACCTGTTCTTGGATTGGAATATTTCCTTGTGCAGGCAAAGTGAATGAAGGTATTCAGGAGTGATGGGGAAAGTGTAGTAGTTAAATCTTGAGTTTGGCTTGCAGAGGAAAAACCATTTGTGTACAATCAAGTGGGTGGTGTTTCACTTTCCTTGAGACTGCAGAATGATGTGCAACAGCAAGTGGTGGAAGGCAGCACTTTCCCTGGATAGATGGTTTCTCATTATTCATGAAATGCCTATAGAAAATGCCTTGCATGCACAGCAGCAGTAGAGGGAGGACTGTGAGCAGGGAGAGAAGGACGTAATGGAATGTCACTCCCTTCCTTGTAGGATAATGTGACCTTTCCATTAAATTAACATTATGCTGTTTGCACAGAAGGAGAGCTAAGATAGAAAGTATTTTTAGGGGGCAATAGTCAAGTTAATTAGGCAGCTATAACTTACTCTTTGCACTAAGAGCTCAAAAGCAGGGTATGGGGAATGGGGGTTTCCCCTCCTTCTCATTTTGAAGGAGTTGCTTTGTGTTGATTGTGAAATCTGGGCTGTGACATTGTTTCAAGTACTGTAGCCTGGACCTGTTTTTTCCGGTGTATTAAGAGGGAGGTTTTAACTTTAATTCCTCAATGACTTGCTGCTAAAAGGCTTAGGCATCCACTCTGCTAATCTAATGGGCAGAAAAGACAGATTCCACAATCCTTCTTGGCGTGGAGAACCGAGATATTTCATATGCCTGTCTGTCAACCTCAGAGGAGTAATTGTGGAGTAAGGCACAGTTCTCCAAGTGAAACACTGCTAGATTTTGGTCTGTGAGCATTTCACTTCATTCACATCTACTCAATTTCATTTAGGGGTCAAAAGATGCTTCATAAAGCTGATATGACGTAATTTAAATTGATAATGGCTCATTCATACACTGCATCCATTACAAATCTTCCCTTTTGAATAATGACTCTTTTTCCTAAGTTTCCTTACTCATAAAAGGCACATTCTAGCTGTGTTACATCAGGCTCCAGATAACAATCCATGTGTTTGAAATAAAGAGATTGCAAAGCTGTTAGGGCTACTTGTAATATTGTCTCTTCTGCAATTAAAGTCAGGTTGCAGAAGGTTCCAGAACCCACTGAAGCCAATGCTGGTCGCTGTGTGCTCTCTGCTGTGTCTTTAGCCTTGAGCTAGGGCCTGTGGCACTGCTGGGAGGGTGAAATCATATCATTCTTCATCTGTTAGAGTAGCCTTTGGACTGCAGTCCTTCAGTCTGAAGTGTATTTACTTCAATAGTTTTGGCCTCAGTGGTTCTTTTCTGCCCTGCAGGTACAGCAGTGATCAGAGAGCCTCATTTGTCTGCCATCCTGAGGATCCTCATCTGTCCAGGTGGCATCATTTAGTCCCAGTGTTTGTCAGCATTTCCTTCCCAGTGCTTCAGGGATCCAGTGGCTTTGACTTCTGCTCTCAGATTCCTCCTTCTCTCCCAAAGCTGTTCTCAAGTGCTTGTACCTCTTGAACCTGATTGTTTCCAGTTCAGACAGAGGAAGACTTACAGCTTTATTAGATAACAATTGATCTTCAGGACTCATTGTTTACCCGGCTGTTTGGGGAGCTATTTGTTTTAAGAATACATGAAGTTACCTCACAACTAGAGCCTAAAACTAAAGAACAAACTTTTACCTTTATGATGGGGGAGTTAATGGCAGGAAGTCAAACCTGTCCTGTCTGATGCTGTTAGAATAAGACTTTTACATTGATTGAATTCGTCCACAATTCAACCGACAAATTGTGTATTTGTGGGCCAGCAATGTTCCTCTCCTGTCACCTCCAGCCAGCCTCAAGCCTGGATACAGGGGAATAGAAACCAGGAAAGGACCAGAGGTTGCTCACTGAGAACTCTTAGGATCAGTACCTTCTTGCAAGTGTCACGACCTCGGCAGTTTCACTGGCTGGTGAAGAACGGTGTGACTGCCTTCAGTTCATGATGGCCAAGCATGACAACCTTAAGCCACAACTCAGTGTCAGTTTGCTAATGACAAAGATTTTTGCCCAAAACATACTGAAATAGAGGGTTTGTGATCCATCTGCAGCACAATGACAGCATAACAGTAGGGCTGAATTTAATGAGGGTTTATATCCCCTTCCTAAATGTCTTCCAAAGCCAGTATTTACTGCTCTGTTTGGTGTTTATCAGTTCAGCCAGAGCGAGAAATATTTATGGCTTTCATGCAGTGCACTTATCACATTAACAATATAATTAAAGCTCTATAGCAACTGTCTTGTAATTAAACCCCAAACATATTCTAGTCCAATTCCATTGTGAAGGAACTGATGTCCTTTTCCAGTGGGCAGACAGTTGAAATAAAGTATCTGTTCTTCCTCTCAGGAAGCCTCTCACATATGTAGGACCAACAGAGTATTAGCTTAGAGCATATGGTTAAATTTTTTTTTCCTTTATGCTGCTTTACCTTGTTGATACTTTGTCTTGGGTAGGGTTATGTACTTATGTGCTCAAGAAACTGAGAGCTTTTGTGCCATAACAGGAGATATTTAACTTTGCTGTCAATACCTGCAGCGGGTGATAGGTTGTCTACAGATACCTACCACACACTGCTTCCAATTTTTTTTTTTTATTAGGTTACTCTGAAATGTTAGAAATTAATTCCTGGAGTCAGTGTCAGCTAAAGTGACAGTGGATCAAAGCTGTGAGACAAATTGCTCATCACAGTTGAAGGCTGACTCCTCTGTGCAGGCAGCTGTACATCACTGGAGGCTCCTCATCCCCCGCAAGCTCTGCTCCACAACTGCTGCCATTGCTGGGGAAACTCATAGGTGGATTTCTGTAAAATAAGCTCATTCTAAACACCCATCAGAGGCATTGCTGCATCTTGGAACTGTTATTTGTTTGGTTGAGATTGTTTCTTGTCACCCTGTTTAGAGCCTGTGTCACTATGCAACAGCCTGAACTATATAAACAGCGATGTTAATCCATGAAAAATGAGAAATTAAACCTTGGCAGGATCCTACTGACCCCTGTCCAGGTTTATCAGATGAAAGCTCTACTTTTTTTTTCTTACTTTTTCTAAAAGCTCAGAAGCACAAAATTCGTTTAGCTTTGCTGTCTGACAGTCAGAAATCACTCTTGCTGATAGTGAGCTCACTTCATCTCTTAGTGAAAGCAGATAAAAACATTAAATAAAAACCCCAAACCAACCCCCTAAAAACCTTTTCCAAACAGTCACTTTGTGTTTCCATTAGCTCATCAGAAATGTTCGAATCCTTCCCTTTTGAGAAAGCTGCTCTCAGTGAAATATTGTGTATGTAATTTTTTCCATTCAGGTATTTCCACTTCAAGCTGTTCTCATAAATTAATGTTCGTTTTGATTATCTGTGTGAGATCTGGTTGGTGTGTGGTGAGTCAGACCAAGTTTGCTGTGTGAGCTGGAGGCTCTCAGAACCCCTGGCTTGTCAGAGAAAGTGGAGAGAATGAAAATCTTTGTGCCTTTGCTCTGAGGTCAGCTGGGAGACACCGCTGCTTGAAAACAGTGATTTAACAGCAGTGTGACATCCAGCCTTAAAACTAATGGGACACAAACTAGGAAATCAAAACAAAGGCAATGCTCACAGAGAATGGGCCACAGATGCAAGGCAGGCTGTGTGTGCAGCTGGTGGGGCCATCACAAACTGCTGCTCAAAATAGCCGTCCTTCAGAAAGGCAAGTTTGATTGGGGCTTATTCCCTTATTTATGTGTCAGACCTTTAGCAGTTCGGACTGAACATCACTTACAAGAAGTGTAGGGTAATACCTAAATACTAATATTTTTTTAAGTCACAGATAGTGCTTTGTTTGCAGATAACCAAACAAACCTACGCCAGAATGCTAACAAATATAAACTGATGTCCAGCCTGGATGTGTGTGCCTGAATGCTAAAGTTTTAGTATAAATTACAAATACATGATAAAGAGAGGTCATTTTGAGTTCCGTATGTTACATTTAAATTGTGTTCTGCGTGTTACATTTAAAACGCATTCTGGATGTATAGCTATAAAGGGTGATTTGGGGTTTGTATCAGGATTAAAGGATGCTCTGTAATCTTGCATAAAACGTAGCCACTAAGATCTTTTTCTTGACATGTTCATCTGTCTCATGTTTACTGTGGATGGAGGTGGTGCCAGCCAGTCTTTGGATACATACTCATTCTGTTGTTGCAATATGGACCATATTCATCCCTGTCAAAATACATATTCAGTAAGGATTTTTATTCCAGCAGAGAATTTGACCCTTTGACAAAAATATGCTTGAGTGAAAATAAACAGTGGCTCAGAATTTGCTTATCTTTTTGTTTGCAAACTCTGTATTTTCAGTTTACTTAGAGAATGTGAATATTTCTCTACAACGTGTCATTGGAAAAATATTATAAGAAACATTTAAGCATTTTAATATTCTTCGTTTTCAACTTACATCCCAAAATGTACGTTTGTTTTAAGGAGGCAACAGGAGTGGATGCCTGGAAAAGTAACAGTGGAACCATCAGTCCTATATTGTGACGTGCATGTGGTGAAAAGATGACTTTTTTAGGGCTGGCAGATGCACTCACTTTACAGGTCATTAAATTTCTCATTATACAAACTCAATCATCTGAGTTTTTAAAATAGGTTTAGAATCTCAAAAAGATTAGACAGTGTGAAAGATAAATGCAGAAGTTGAAGTTTTGATAGACAAAACATAATTTGGTAAATTCCGTAATGATCCTACTACATTATTCCTGTTGTCTATCTCCTCCATATGGAGGGTTGCAGTCTGACCTTAGGTATATCACTGCATGCAGAGTAACACCAAACAAATTTTGTATTTGCCAGTCTGAGAGATCCTGATTCATCTGCCCGTGTTCTTCGAGGAGAGAATCTGTAATCTGTGCATTCGGATACTGTCTACCTGGATGTGATGAGAAAACTGCATCCTTTTAAAAGGATGTGTGTTCTGCTTACAGGGTTGGTTTTCCGTCTCCAGTTCCTTCCAGAGGTGAATTTAACCATAATTAGTTGTTCATTCTACCAGTAGTTTTTCTCCCCCTGAGCCAACTAAAAAGACTTTTTTTTGGATCAAGGGAGTTCTGAGATCTGGTTTGTTTGAAATAACGTCTGTTACAAAGCACAGCCAGCTCTTTCTTCCATGTGAATCTGTCATACTTGGCCAGCTGTTGTTTGAGACAGTTATTCCAGGAAGCCTGTCATTGTATCTTTTTAATATGTTTTTCTTTGTTGTTGGGGGTTTAAATGATTTTTAGATCTTATGAAAAATGTTCACTTCTGTTTGCAGAATGAGTTTTTCTATTTATGGACAAAACCAGTGGGGTGGTTCATGGTTGCTCCCAGGACCTCTCAGGGAATGCTTTTCTGTGGGAATGGGCTCAGTGACGACAATGGTTTTGGCCAGAAATCCATTTATGCCCTAAGTGGGATACAGCAGCTTACAGGAAAAAGGACTCCAAAGCCCTTTTCTCTCACCTCAGGCTACATAGCACATCTCACTGCATTGTCTGCATTGTGTTGGCACTTGGATATTTTTTTCCCCATCGTATGTCTGACAGTGAAATAGGAAGTGGTTCATCTTTCTGAGGGTTTTCTTTTTCTGGGCCAAGGATAGTACTTCTACTACAAGTCAGCTCTGTTTCACTGAAAAATTAATAATGTTTCAGGCATGTCTGCACTTTAGTAAGACCTATGCAAAAACTGTAAGATGTATACTCCTGGGGGAAAAAATTGTGCTGTAATATCAAATTTTCACTTATTTTGAAATTCTGGCTAATGTGACTGTGGTTTTGGGCAACAAAGATGCTCCATTTGCAGGTTTGATCCCCATGCGAAGGACCTCTGAAAGTTAGTGCTCAGTTACAGGCCAGCTTGATGCTACTTTGTTGGTGCCATAAAATTTAGTTTCTGCTAGAATTTCATCTCACAGCTGTACTGTGAAGGGGATAAAGCAGATGATCACTGTCAGACACCTCATGAGGAGCTGGTGAACAGATCAGCTGAGCCAGCCATCGCAGCATATGTGCTGTGAATGTAGATGCAAGATTCTGGAGATGGAAAATGACCACTCTGCTTCCCTCCAAGAAAAAAATCCAAGCAAAGGTCACATCAGAGTGAAATTTCATTTACTCAGCCCATAAAATGAACACATTTTCCTGCTCACATATAGGTGCCAAGACTTTTAAAGAAAATGTTTGAAATTCTGAAGATCTTAAGGTCCCCGAGGAGTTGCGATTAAAAAAAGAGAAAAAGGCAGAGGGCGAGGTGTTGACAGCACATCTGAAATCTGCTTTAACCCCAGTGCCCATCAGCCACATGAACAACAGTTGTGGAATGTTAAACTAAAATGTGGCTGAGGAGAGAGGAGGAGGAGGTTCAGCAATTTGCATCCTCTCATGTTCCTCAGTGACAGTGACAAATGCCGGAACATTCAGTCGGGCTGTGTGAGGGGATGTGGGGCTTCCATGCCGAGATGGAGGTTTTTGGTTCACTGCCCTGCTTGGAATACCCGGGACAAGGCACTTGTCCTGTTCCACCCTCATTCTTCAGAGAGACAAAGAGGATAATGCCACACTGCTGCTGTGAGGATTAATGTCTTAAAAGTGCTGAACTGCTAAACTACTGTGGGAATGGGGACCATGTGTTATTAAATTAATTATTAAAGATAGACAGAGTCTTCACTGCTGTTGAATGCCAGTGCATCCCCTCCATCTCTGCCTTGCCAGAGGATTCTGTCCCATCCAGCCCTGCTTTGCTACACACACATGACCTCTGGGTGTGAGTATTCCTGCTCAGACCTGGGAACGAAGCCAAGGGAGAGGTAAGATCTTGCTCTGGTTTATTAACACACTGACAAGAATAAGTGCTTGCCTTAAACTCAAACAGTAAAGAATTCCTACACTGGTGTTTAGTAAATAAAAGCCAGCATGGGAGAAGCCATGGAGGTTCAGGAGGAAACAGAGAGGTCTTGGGGATTTTTCTTTCTGATTCCTGAGTAATGATGGGACATTTTGGAAGTAAACAACACAGTG
The DNA here is from genome assembly GCA_013397115.1 of Edolisoma coerulescens. NCBI lineage: Eukaryota > Metazoa > Chordata > Aves > Passeriformes > Campephagidae > Edolisoma > Edolisoma coerulescens. The sequence continues at coordinate 40,196 of VWZW01000312.1, read as the reverse complement.
AAGTGTTAAGTCTTCACCGCTGAGAACAGTGAGAAGTGGTCAAAGACAACCATTAACTTCTGCATGCACTCTTTGTTTACTGAGCTAATACCCTTCACACTCTTCTGTCTCTTTTTTATTTTTTCTTTTTTTTTTTTAAATTTTGTAAGAGAAGTGCTCTGATTTTCCTTACCATGGCTGGGTTTTAGTTTTGTGCTACTTTTCAACTTTGGTGTTCTTTGTCCTCTACCAGGTGGCAGTCATCATGCTCTTTATTCCATGCTTCTTATTGATTTGGTCAAAAGTAGTTAAAGAGATAATTTGTTCTCAATTACATTTCCTTGAATTTCCTGAGGCTGGTAACTCTGCTCTCCAGCTGTGTCTTCCCCCAATTCTTTTTCAAATTAACTTTGCTCTCACTCTGAAATAAAACAGAATAACATGTTCTTTTTTTGTTTGCTGCTTTTGGATTGAATAGAGAGTCTGTGCTGTAGCAGATATCGATCTGATAATTTTATTAGGTACTCCTGCCTTGGTTCATGAACTCTCATGTTTTTAGCATAACATTGCAATAAGAAATCCTGTGTTAGACTAGCAGAAGTAAGAAACAAAAATTTTTAAGATGTTTATGGATGTTCCTGCTTTCTGAGTGTCCTTTGTGCCTGAAGGGTTCTTTTCAGCACTTTTGCAATCTATTTTGAACTCTAATAGCAAGGGGGAAGTGAGCAGTATTATTGGTGCAGATGGGGTTTTCTTCTTTTCTGTTTAACAGTGATTGCGTTAATTTCTAGTAGAATGGATTTTTGGCAATTGAGAATGGCTTTGGGACATTTGGTATCCTGGGAGATTTGGCAAGAACATTTGTAATTCTGACTTAAGTAGGGGGAAAATATCTAGAAAACACTCGCTAAGGCTGAGCAATATTGTCATTGCCAGTATGCAACCAAAAATGTGCATAAAGGGCTTTGGGAGGGTTGCAAATATCTAAATTACAGGCATAATGTCCAAAGACCACATAAATGACAGAAACAGAAGACAAAGATAGGTGGTATAGAGAGATGTCATACCTAAGTGGAAACTTTTTGGTTTTTGTCCTTATTTTTATTGACTTCTAAGGACACATTTTAAAATTTTTAAATCGTCTGAATGAAAAGAATTTACAAAGACTATAAAGATGGCAGATCAAATTATGTCATTGCTTAAAGGGTTAAAAGTTCCTGTAGGGTAAGTGGACTGATAGCAATAATATTGCAACTGTGATTAATTTGATCCATTTATTTTACAAAACTTACCAACCTTACCAGAATTAGTAAATATTCCTTGAGACAAGAAAATAAAAAGAAGATTTCTCACATGAATATGAGAAATGGAAGCAAATGGATGGAATAAACAAAACAAAGCTATTCAAACTGGTTTTGTTATGAAAACATCAGGGTTTTTTTCTGTGCGGGTGCTTTCCATTACCATAATATCAGAATGCTTTGTGGATGTTTATGGAAGAGAAGTATTTTATTTCCCATTCCAGGCACAGGAAGTGGAGGCACAATGAGCTGTGAAATTCATTGCAGTCAAGGAAACACCTCTGCTAGCTGGGATAAGGTGCTAAATGTTTTATTTAGGGTGTCAGAGGAAATTCCTGACAGAGATGAAATTGAATCTATTTATTCCGAGTTCCCTCCTCATGCCCTCACTAGCAGGCAACCTTTGTCTGACTTCTGAGCTGTCTCCTTCCATTTGGCTGATGTGTCTCTATTGACAGTAACGTGTTCATTGGAGTGCAGAGGGAGACCCAACAGGACTGGAACTGTCTTGCTCATTAAAACTACTCACGGAAAAACAATGGGATGAGGCCCCTTTCCATGGGTGCCGGCACCGTTCCGACCAGAGCAGCAGCGTGGAAGCTGTGGCAGCAGCTCTTACCAAGTGCTCCCCTTGGCAACAGAGACCCTCAACTGCAAAGTGCTTTGCATTATTGATATGGTACAGCACAGCCTTAACAAATCAGGTGTCTTCTCTTTGTTATAGATTTAGTTGTGGCTTTTTTCCTTTTTTCCTAAGCACTAAAATAGTGTTGCTCTGAAAGAAATCTAAATTTTCTGCACTCTATTCCTCGTCACGTCCTTTGTCTTGGAGCCTCTTGTGTTTAATTGAAAATTCTCTTTTGGTCCTGATATCTGTTCTGTGTTCCCACTTTCTAGTGAGAGGGCAGGAAGGGTTAGTATTGAGCAGCAGCAATAAAAGAGGAAATAGGGGAAAAAAATTCCTGAGTGCTTGGCTAGAATGCTGTCTTTAAAATTCAACATTTAGAATCCTGCCTGCAGAACTGTAGCAGTCATCTCTGTATGTGGTGCTTTACAAAAGCTGCCTAAACATTTTCATAAAATCAAAAAATATATTTCTTGAGGTTGATCTTGCGTTTGGATGACTAAATGTTGGCTTGTGATGAGGCTGTGCTGATTTATTTTCATCAAAACACATTCAGTTTGCAAATGTTATCATAATACTCCTGGTTAAGTGATATATTACAAGGAAGAAGAGTGCAATAGGTGTGTCAATCTGCTAGTTTTGACATAACATATAAACTTAATGAGTTACCCAGAATGAAAAAACTTCATTAATTCAGAGGTTCTTTCACCAGCCTAAACAAACACAAAAAAACTCCTGGAAAAATCTTAAAACTTACAGAATGACACCTGCAAAGATGACAGATGTGTGACACGGGGATAATGTTAGTAAAGGGATGGATTTGTCAGAATTGAGCAGTTTTTAATCTCCAGAATTATCTAGAAGAGAAAGTGGAAGTATTTGGGAATTGTTAGGGTGAAATCTAGAGTCTGCAGAAGCGGGGGTTGACTGAAACAAGTGATTTTTTTCATCCAAAAATACTTCAGGAGTCTGCAATTTCCTTTCTAGTGGTGAGGAGGTCACTGGAGGAGTTGTCTAAGGCAGGGAGCAGGAATGCCAGGGCTTCCTGTGTGCTCTGGTCGCCTCCAGGTCCTTTGGAGTGGAGTCCTGGATGATCAGAGGGCATCGAGCTCCACCTGCTGCAGTAGCACTGCAGCTTGGCTTCCTTGCTCTCACCTGGAGCTGCCAAATTCCACCTCAAAAATGGCCATAATCATTCTCACAGAAAACTTTCAGGTCATTTCCTTATGTATTCTCACTTTCTGATGATGTCTCATGTATTACTTTGTGATTTTTTTTTTTTTTAATTTATTGTTTCTTACATATGAAGTTGTATGAGTTTGGTTTTTTTACATCACTATAATGAAAGCAGGAAATGATCACTGCAACAGGCTTAAAGCAAATTAGTTGAGCTATAATGAAAGTCTTCTTAAGTTGAAAACACTGAAAAAACTCCACCAACACCTAAGCTGCGAAGATTGTTCAGATTGTCACAATAATGTATTGTTGAGTTTAACAAATGAGACACTCCAGCAATGTTTTCTGGTTTTATATCTGCATGGCAAATTAAAAAGAGGGAGTTCTATAATTATGTTCTATAATTCTGTCCCATTTTAAGCTCGCATTGCACGTTTTCAATACATGACACCGTTATGACAGATAATGTTGCAGGAAAGGAAGCTTTTCCCTTCTGTTTCCTGAAAGGTGATGGAATCACACCATGAGTGCCTGAGGGGAGGGGATGGAGTGACCCCTCCCTGAGCAAGGCCAGGGAGGTTCACAGCTCTTTCCCTTTCCCAGGGCCTGGCAGAGCTCTCTGGCCAGAGGCAGTAGAAAAGGAAATGTTGCACCTGAGACAACAAATTTTCAATCTCTGTGGCATTAAACACTTTAAAGGATTGTGGTTAAATGTCTCCAGACGGTGCCCCTGGTCACCGTGCCGGTGCTTTCCTGCCATAGGAACCTGAGGGCTCCGTTCTCGCCCACCCTTCCTCCCCTTCAGTGGGGAGCAATCCTGAAAGACTCTTAATTTGTTTTAATTGTGTCATCAGGGGTAGAACTAATGGTACCTGGCTGCTGGCAACACTTAGCTGCCTCTGAAAAACAAAACCAAATAAGTGTCATGAACAAAGCAGACTGGAAATTCCCTTTTCCTGGGAGTATCCAAGTCAGGTGTCTTCCAATATTTTCTTTAAATACAATGCGTGCAATTTAAAAGAAAACCAAAACAACGAGTCCCGTCAGCGTCAATCTGTTCCATGCTGTTCCTGTAGCAGAGGTGATGAGAAAGCTGGCACAAGTTCACGGATTTTGGGGGTGTTGTTATATTTTTGGGATGTGCCGAGGGGGATGTGATGCGGGATGGTGCTGAGGGGGTGGTGTTACAGATAACAGACATGCCAGGGAAGACAGCCTTAAGGAAATGGTAACTGAAAAGGAGAAAAAAGATCAAAGGGTGTTCAAATACTTAGAATTTATTGGATTTTTCACTGAACTCTCAAAAGCCATGTCCCCTGATACAAGTTGAATATTGTCCAAAATATGAAAACTTCAGTTTTTAAAACCAATTTGCTTCTAAAGCAACTTTTCTGAAGGTGTTCCACCTGCAAAGTCTGTTCCATCCATCTGACACATTTCTACCTTCAAACAGTACAGTGAAATTTAGAAGGGCTTATCAGAGGAAATAATTTTTTGTCTTTTAGCATTATTGATGGGTACATCAGTTGTGTTCCTGGGTGTATGGGAATGAAGTTATAAATATTTTAAGTTTTTATGCTGGAAATAATTTTTTTTAAGTGTTTTTTTCTGGTAACTCATTTCTAAAATCCAGTCTACTTTTGAAAGCCTGTTTTCACAGATGAAGACATTTAATATTCTAAACCTGCTGTTTATTACAAATTGTTACAATAAATAACTTTGATCCTTGGAAAAGAAAATAGGCCAAATAGTGACTATTAAATTTATGTAATGACAAATACTTAATTTTATTTTCCTTACAGTCCAGTGTAAGACACTCTCCATGCTGATTGTGTCCAGTAATCTCTGGTTGGCATTTCCAGCAGGTGAAGGCTGGGTATCCACTGAGGCTGTTCAGCAGCTCTTGCTTGGTGTGTGAACAAGTTCAGTCACTGCTCCTTACATTTTGAACCTTTGTTCTGCTGAAATCTTTGATAGGAACACAAATTTGGAAAGAGTTTTATGCCTTTCCAAGTCAAGATTCCAAAGAGCAAAATATTCTCCTCCATTTTTTTTTTTTTAAGTACTTGAATGTTCTCAGGCTTTGCTCTGTTGTGCAAAAGCTACACAGCAGAGCAAGTATTCCATCCACAGCTCCGAGTCTGCTGGGCCCTCTTTTTTTGTGCATTTGCTCTACCTCGAGTACATGGACACAAATTCTGAGGGCCCTTGGCTTTGCATTGCTTGGAATCAGTGAATGAGCCCTTTGATCTAAAACTAGTGCAGAAAGGAATTACTGTTTTCATGTTCTTTTTAGCCTCAACTCCAGACACAGCTGAGTGATCTGAAGTCTTTTATTAATCTACCTGTATAATTTTTTTAAATAGGCAGGATTGTGTCTTTTTTTTCCCACTTGAATAAACTGATGGTTGAGGGAGTTCCAAAATTGTGCTTGTGTCTGACTTGAGGGCTTTTTATGGGTCTGTGGCTTCCTTGGGGGTGAAAGCACAGACCCAGAATAGAGGTTTATGGCAGAGTGTATCTTCAGGGAAGGGCAGCTACAAGTAAGTAATTTTCTATTCCTGGGTTTGGAAATTGGATATTCTTTTTATGTTAGACACAGGAGTCTATATAACAGTCTCCCAAGAGAAAAGTTATATTTCTTAAGCATTTAAGCATAACAATTTATAAAACATACCTGCATGTTGCACAGGTACTTCCTATGAGAATCAATTTGTGCACCAAAGATCCTTGCTGGCATACAAAGTTTTCCTGCACCAGACTGGTGGAGACACTTTTGCTCCAGTTTGCATCTCAGTAGAAAAATTTATTTGCACCACTTCATTTTGAAAATCATGCATATGTTTTGTAGTTCGTTAATCCATGAGCACTTACAGCAGCCATTCTTTAAGCCTAGGCCATTGAACAAGCTCTTCTCCCTGCCTGGTAGTTTCACAAAGGTCGTGGTTGCTCAGCTTCCTGCAAGATCTCTGTCAAACTTAACTCAGACTTGTTTCTGTGCTTGTGAGATGACGCCATGCTGTCACAGGTGGTGACCAACTCAGAAAATATTTGGTGATTGAAACTGAACCCTGAGACTGCACGTACCTTCTCTGTGCTGAGCTGTTCTTAATTAATGCTGTAATGTTTATTTTCAATTTGGTGACTTTCAGTCTGATCCACAGGAACCAGGGAAGAGGCTCTTCGCTTTTAGAGAACTGGGAATTGATCTGAGTCAAGGGAAGGAACCCAAAGCACACAGAAATTTTAGCCAGGCAAGGCTGTACAGGGTTGTACATTCTTTTCCTAGAAACCATCTTCTATTGCCACGAGACACAAGAAACTTCTGGTCCAGCAGGACATTTCTTATGGTCTCATTTAAAAAAATAAATAAACATTAGAAACCAAGCAAGCAAATAAAACAAAAAAACCCCCACACAGGGAGGTCTATCGAGAACAGGCTTTGGCAGAGTACACTCCCATTTAGGCACCTGTACTCTTAATACATAAAAATGTGTTGTCACCTAGGTGTCACCACTGCCACTGCAGGTGGTGCTTAAGCTGACAGTACCAAGGCTTTTCTGTGGCACTCACAAGTTCTGATTGCACTCCAAACTTGCCTACAGAGACCACTCACTCTGTTTTCTCAGAATTACCTTAAACAGTTGCTAAACTTCATAATAAGCCTAGCAGTAGGTGACTCCAGGGTTTTCTAAATTTTTCTGGAAACTTCTGACATCATTGATGGGAGTGTTAATCTAAGGAAAGAGATTCATTTGCAATTGAACAGCAAAGAGTACAAAAAGATGATTTACATCTGCCAGGGCTTAGTTACAGCCTGCTGCAAATAAAGCTGACAAATTACCCCTGCCAGCCCCAGCAGGGTACAAATTACACGAGTGTTTACAAGCTTCTGAGACTTTAAGTCTTTGAAGAGCATTCACTAGGGAAAAATAGTTGAATTAAAGCAAGCAGCAATGAGACAGACATCTATATAAAAACTTAATAATTAGGTTAAATCTAAGCAAATGTGGCAGTCAAGACAACATGCAATATTGTATCAGCATATGTTGAAGAAAAATTAAGCTCTTGCATTGTTTGAGATTAACTGCATAAAAGTCAAGGAAGTTAAAGCAGCTTCTTTGCATGTACTGCTGTAGAGAAATCAGAGCTTTACATTTCACAATAAAGTGAAATTTAAGTGGTTTAAATGTTCCCAAATTTTTATGTGAGAGCAATTTCTAAATTTTATACTATTTACTTGTGGTAACATTAGATTTCACATGCTTCCCTTCTTATCCAGCTCTGCCCCCAATTATTTTTATTATTCACTTAGTCAACTGAATCAGTTTTAGTGGATTTTCCCTTGATAAACTTGACTGAAAATAGCAATAAACTGTAAACAAAATAATAAATCCTATGTATTTTGAAGGCTGGATAAGCCATTTTAGTAAAGCATGACTTGGTTTTGCCATAAATGCACTGTTAGTTATGTTTGCCTGCAATCATTATTCTCTGTTAAGTTTCAGAGGGATTGTCTCCTTGAGGTCAAGTTAAAGTTCTTTTGGTGATAACCTGCCAAAGATCACTTTACTTCTTGATCTATGAGTTGCAGGTGCTTGGAGCTTGCTTTTGGTTGCTTTGCATTCTTTATTTTCAAATGAGTAGGAGGAGAAATAGCTGCAAGTGTTCTGTAGGATGCAAACTACGCTCATTTAATTGGTCTTAAAAGACTCGCTTAGCTTAAATAACACATTGATTTGTAGGCATTTAGATGAAGCAGGATGGACCACTCATTTCAATGCAAGTTACAGGTTTTTTACACATAGGTAATATTTGTTCTTATCATTTAAATTTAATTATTTGGGTTTTTTTTAAAACTTATTACCACTCTCTTACACTTTAGGAATGCTAATCTGATAAATCTTATAATGCCTAGTACTCAAGTATGTGCAAGCATTGTCCTGTTCATCTCTGCAGCACTGATAGGTATTAGGTGGATAAATATTATTACTCTCAGGGCTAAATTATGAAAGTCAAATCGGGGATGTAAGATTAATACTTTTACAGCTGCGATTGGAACTTCGTGTGTCTTAGGGAAGTAAATACCCTACTCACCTTACTTATTCTTCTAGACTTCAGTGCTGCCTCTGTTTCTCTGATTTTATTTCTAATTTCAAAATTGACCTACTAAATTAGAATCTCCAGGGAAAGACTTTTTGTGAGCTGCAGCCCATTACTCCGGGGGAGTGCAGTTGTTTGCTCTAACAGATGGACTGTTTAGCCTGATTTTACTGAGGACATTTGTTTCCTGTGCCACATTATGATAAATGCACATTTGCCTTCCACTGAATTTTTAATGGTAATGCAATCTGCAAAATTATGTTCAATGTATATTTTTAAATTATGTGAATAGATTTGATCTTATGTGTTTTGATGTCATATCTTTTCCCTGAGTGATTAAACTCCCTGATTTTAGTCTTTCATCCCTGCCCACCCTACAGCAGTCACTGCTGTTAAAGGGACAGACATTACTGTGGTCCTTTATGTGCATTATCAGCAGAATTGTCTGTTCAGTCCTGATCAGCTGTACCTGCACCACACCCACAGAGGACACTGGATTTTGTGAAATTGTTCTTGGATATAAAATTTGGGTTGGAGAATCCTTTTATTCCTGATGCAGAAGATGGAAAGAAGTCAATTTTGATATCCCAAGTAGAGTTTGAAGGGCTGATAAGTAAGAAGCCCCCTACCTGTTAAACATCACTCTGCCATCTTCTTCTAGTCCCACAAACTTAACTCACAGTTGTCTTCAAAACTAAGTTCACATGATTTCCAATGCCTGGGTGGAAATATTTTCACAATGAAAATGTATTAGCCATTGTTGGGGTTTTAGGAGCTCTCTTTATGTTTTTTCTTTTTCTCTTAAAGAATTTTTCCCCATACGTGTGTTTCCAAGCGACATTTAAGCACTGAATACTTAAGAGACACAAAGGACCTGGCTGCAGGGGGAGGAGTCCCACTGCCTGCCCTCCTTTACCTGGGGTTTTCTCACACAGGGCAGAGATGCCACGAGATTTGAGCTGGGGAAAAAGGGGTTGGGTGCGGCCCCTAGGGCTCTCGTTCTCTCAGCATTCGGGGGGCAGAGGAGCTGCTGTCATCACGGGGAAAATTTGCCACCACTGCGGGGTCCTGCCTTCCGCTGCCTTCCTTCTACCGTGAGTGGAGCTTGCTTGCTGGAACGGCTATTGCACTGGGACCTTTATTTAACACCCTACCTCACTAAAAAGGGGACCTTTTCACCATCTGCTCGGGTGCCTCGGGGAAAAACCCCGGGATTCCACGCCCGCCTTTCCCTGCCCCGCTGGAAGCTGGCCCGCGGCTGCCCTGCCCTCGCCTTTCCTTTGCCACTGCTCTGAACAGTGCCACACTGTAACCTCACACCCCCTGCCTGCCGAGGCGTCANACTGCCACAGTTATTGTTGTTGGGAGTATATTTATATATATATATATATATATATATAAGTAAAGAACTGTTATTCCTATTCCTCATATCTTTGCCTGAAAGCCCCTTAATTTCAAAATTATAATAATTCAGAGGGAAGGGGGTTACATTTTCCATTCCAAAGGAGGCTCCTGCCTTTGTTAGCAGACACCTGTCTTTCAGACCGAGACACCATTCACCTTAAGTGTTTGTTACTTTGGCTACATCTACGTGTAGAAAAAAAGAACAGTAAGAACGGCAAAGAAATCAAACCCCACAGACATTTTAACCAAATATTGAAATAGGAAGTTGCAGGAGAAGATACTTTCAAGTGAGAATGACTGCGCTGCTGGTTTGGATGAAAGGCCATGTCAGCAATGCTTCCCGTAATAATTTCAGACTTTAAAAGAGGAGATATATGAGGGGGAAAAAAAGCAGAATGGAAAGTGCAAGAAATAAAGAAGAAAACTGGAGTTTTCCTCTCCAGAGCAGCAACTTTTAATCTCAATTAAAGCCGTCAGGCTACCAGAGCAGCATGCTAATACTTACTACAGAGTCAGTGAATACAAATGACCTTTGTGGATTTGGTTTTTGCTGCTTTTCCTCCTGATTGAAAAGGATGCCCAGCAATTGTCTTAATTGGATGTTAATTGATACATATTCACAGGAAGTAGAGTCTGTGATCTTGCAGCTTGTTTGTATAAAAGAGTATAATGGAACAAAGTGTGAGGAAGTTTTTTTAATGATCACAGTGACATAGCAGAGTGGTAGGAATTCTAAAATTATCTCAGAAATGTGTGAGGAGTCATTACTGGAACAGACTTAGCTGCATTCATACAGCTTTAATATTCTGGCTTACACATTAAAAACATAATTAAACTAAAGATAAACCTTATAATTATGACCTCATACCTCCTGTCAGTAATATTCTCTTACACTTCCTTGAGTCCTCATGATGATACAAAAGAGGATGATGAGACAGAATGCAAACTACTCATCTTTCAAAACTGTCAGTCACTATTCCCAGGTATGAAGTGTTCCCTGATGAGTTGTGCCCAGTTACTCCAAGAGACCCATGTCCCCTCCTGGATATCACTGCACCCACACACACCATGGAAACGGGACGGAATTTGTTTAGTACTTCCCAGTGTTGGATTCAGTGCGTGGAATACAGTGTGGCAGAAAGACACCACCTTTGAGCATTCAAATATCTGTGGCGTTGAGCTAAGAATTATGTTTTCATTTCTAGTGCTATTTTTACTATAACTGAGTAAATTCAAGCAGCACAGCCACTTTAAAATGACATTGAGCTCTGAGGGATATCCTGTCTTATTGCTTTGTCCCAGTGACACCTGGAAATGGCATCCAGAAATAATGTTAAGTAATCCATGCTTGCATGAGGATGTACTGTACGAGAACCAAGAAAGTAGAAGTCTTTATAATTAATAAATTGCAGAAGCATGTAAGAACAGTTACACAGCAAGAGAGAGTACAAAACTATTGGAAACTTGTAGTGGCTAATCCATAAATAAAAGCAGGTTGCCATAAACCATTTCTGAGACTAACTCAGCCCACCAAGACCATGCAAGTGTACTGGACATACTCCTGTTCACAAAAAATAGTGTTTAAAATTAAGCATATTGCTTCAAATGAGACTGGCTGAAAATACTTTTTTGTGTGTGTGTAAAAAGGAGGTATGAAAAATGATAGAAACTGGAAACTCTGCAAGGACAGCCGTCTAAGCATAGGTGCCATGTAAAAATGACAAGTTGTGGTCGTCCCCAATGTCTAGGAATTGACAGCTTTGGGCTGCAAGCCCAAAGGGGAAGTGTCTGTGCTATTCCATGAGACAGCCAAGCCTTTACCTGCAAAGGGCACATGGAACCTCTGCATGGAATTAGCCAGAGTTTGAGGGAAATGCCTCCTCTGCTCCTGTTTCCCTGGGCTGTGCTGGTTAGATAAAGCGAAATGTCAAACTGCTGGCAGTCCAACAGTGTTCAACCGGCTGCTTTTTCTGGTTTAAATTAAGAGCTGGATTGCTCTTTAAAATGGTTCAAGTTTCCTGAAGGCAGATCTCTAAAAGTCACTCTGCATGCAGAAAGCTCAGCCTCTCCTAATCCATCCTTTCTGCCTGGAACAACAGACTGACTGTAACCTGAAGAGCTGTTTCTCCTATTTCTTTTCCTGATAGTGGCTGTGGATTTCCCTTTAATACAAAACCATTTCAATGTGATCGAAATGGCAGCCTGTACTGAAAGACTTTAATGTGTTATTTTTGGAGTTCTGGTGACGACCTTGTCTGTGCTTATCTGCGAATCTGTACTGGTGGTACTCTAATATCTGCAGACAGAAGATGTTTAGTGTTTGGAGTGTGATAAGCTGGCATCCCTTAGTCCATATGTTTACTGGAAGGTACAATGGAGTCTGTAGGAACAGGCAGGAGAGGCAGCGCAGAGTTAAGAAGCAAAGAGAGAGTGAGGCAGTGCTGAGAAGGTGAAATGTTTATCTGCCAATTTTAGTTTCCAGTGTATTTAATACTTTATAATGTCAGTTGCTTGGAAACCAGTATTTTGTGCCCTTTTGCTGCTTGGCAGAAATCACTCTAATTGGCATGTTTCTAGCACTGTCACTGCTGGCAGTTTGCAGCACTTTTTTTTTCTCCAGAAGCAAAATTTTTCTTTTACATGAATGATGGCTCACATTAATTAGACAGCAGTCATGGGGAAAGACAGCCATTTAAGTGTATGGATGTATGAACCATTATCTCTGTCATCAATCACTGGGAAGACTGCTATTCCTATCAGCATTTCTGCCTTTCCAGAGGCTGTTCCTTTGAGTCTCAATTCCTTTCCTTTTAGGCAAAAATATTTGTTTATGTTTGAGATTTCTTAAGTGGAAATAGTTCATCCTTATTAGATTTTACTACTTATCAAAGTACAACAGTGTAATCCCACATTTTCTGATACCCCAATGACACATTGTCACTGGATGTTTGAACAATGCTGACATGTAAAATGAGTTTTCCATTATTTAGCAGTAAAATGTCATTGCTCTGTAAATACCTTTGTGTAGTAAAGGAAGGCATTAAGTCATGAGAATTGGTTTCTACTTTCACATGAAAATCTTGAAGCAGCATTATTTCCTGGTGGAGGATCAGAGCCCTCACTGAAATTCCGCCTAACAAGCGTCTTGAATTGTTATTGGTAATATGAACATAAAGTCATTATTGTACATTCTTACAGCTAGAAAATGGGAACCCCAGAAATCTACATGTGATTTTTTTTTCTTTTGATGTTTTTAGTAAGAGCTTACCCACAGCTTTTTGGAGAAAAATTTAAACCAAAGCCCTGAAATCTCACAGGTCTATGTTTTTGCCCTGCCCATTCAGTACAAAATGGACCTTTCAGTGCTGCTCTGGAGGTACTTCACCCACTCACCTTTGTTTATGTACTCTTCCTGAGACAGATTTTTTGTAACTCCCAGTAGCCAAATGTGTTTGGGCTTCTCAGTGTTAGAGAACCTCCTCATTTTCCAACGAGAGGTTCTGCCTCATTTCACAATGGAAGCAGCATCTGTGTTTTAACATCTTTGTCGTTAATTGAAAACCACTCTGAGACACTTTAAATACGCAGTACTACATGAATGCATCTAACTGTGACATCTCCTATCACAGTGTGGGTGGTGTTTTGACTATTGAAGGTCTTTATTTCCTGCCACACAACCATCTGTGAACGTACCACAAATTTGCCCATGTCTTACTTGAACTTGTTTCGTGACTTATTTCCTGGTCAGATTTCCATGTGATAATGTGCATCTTTCCCATGATGCAGATCCTGGTTTTGTTTTTAAAACAGATATTTGAGTACAGAATATTGTACTCATCTGCAGGAGAATAAAATGGGAATCAGCATCTGAAACAATGTGGGTATTCCAGATTGTTTGTGTGTCTTCAACTGCTCCAGACAGATGCTGATGTGGTGCTACTTTAGTTCCTTGGCAGAATCATCAATGGTTCAGCATGGTAAATGATCACAGATGTCTGAGTTTCTGTGGGTTGGTACCTACATTTAATAGATTTTTAATGTCATTATCATCTGGTCTGAATTAAAGAAAAGTGGGTGGATGAATGCTTACCCATTTGGTTCTTAGTATGTAATTATTCAAGCATTGAATAGGAACAGTCACCACTGTGTTCCTGATTCCTTGCGTGGGCATCTCTAACTCGGCTGTGAACACTACCAAATCAGAATTTATAATTAATTTGCATTAGTATCTACATTTGAACTGTGAGTAGTTGCAAGCTTTTCCTGTCCACATGCTGAGCTTTCAGAGCATGACCCAAATGCAGAGCTTGACAGTAGAACTTGCTGGCTCAGGCTCACCACCATGTAAATTCAACTCCAGGGCTTCTGGTAATTTCAGAAATAAATTTCAGGATAATGTGTGTGTCCTGTAATAACTCACTGAATAAGTTTCAAGTGAACAATGCCCTAATTCTCATTTACAATGAGACTGCCTTACATTGCTCAGGAAAGGTGATAGAACAGTCCAAATGGAAATAAATTTGGGACATACTAGCATGGATATAAATTACAATGCTGAATGTAAGGCCCTGCAGTACTGAGTGAAATGGTCAGCAGCTCCAGTATTTGCTGATAAGAGAATGAAACACTAGTGTTAATCACTATCACTGTTGACAGTTTACAAGAAATGCAGGGTTTGCTCTCCTATTGTTCTGTGCGTGCTCTGTAAATAAGAAAAGCACTGTGTACATATGGATTTTCTTTTATCTTGGCAATTCCTGCAGTTTCACAATTATTTGCTATTTAGCTGTTACAGCACCTCGTCACAGAGTTAAGGGACATATAAGAATTGTTTCAGCCATTAGAATGCAGCAACAGCTCCACTGGAGTCTGATGTGTTATAAAGCAGATACATTCAACATATTTTGGGGGACTGGAATGATTAAAAAAAAAAGTGTCCTATTAAAAGTGAAACAGCAGTGAGGGCAGTGGCGTGTAATCAACTGAAATCTGATTAATGTAGTGTTAACACTTTTGCTCCTGCAGAGAATTGCCATAACATCCTGAATCCTTCAGCTTGTCGGAACTTCAATTTTACTCTATGTTCAAAAAAACCAGACCCTCCAGTACCATGATGCCCCCAAAACTAAGGAAGGGTGTTGATTTCAAGTTTAATCCAACTGAAGTCAGCTTCCTGCTCTCTCTGCTTCCTTCACTGGCTATTGCTTCGAAATCTACAGGGTCCAGATGCTCACTGGCCTCATTTGAGATTTGTGATGGGATCACAGCTCATGATGGCACAGCTGCAAATAATGCAGAGTGCTCATTTAGAAGATTTATAGTGGGTTTTAATACAGTTTTAGTCTGTTTAGAAAACAGTTCAGCTGTATTTGCTGTAGTTTCAAAGTTGTTGCCTCCTGTGCTTTCTGGTTTATAAGAAAATGCATTGTTGTACTACATTTTCTGCTACAGAAAATACTTACTGGGAATGGTTTAAGTCGCAGTGTGGATTAAATAGTACTTGTTTTTCACCTGGGAAGCCTTAGCTCCTCGCCAGTTTGTCACTACTGCAGCAAGTCAGGCAGTGCCCAGCCAGGACTTCCCAACACCCTCAGCAGGGTCTGGCCTGGTGCCCAAAGAGGAGCTTTCATGGGTTTAGCAGGGAGTTGCTGCAGATGCACATTGAAATGCTTTTATGAAAATAAAGGAAATGGCTCTTAAACTGTGCTCTCAGTGGCTTTCAGAGCAGTGACACACAGGTTTCATTTCTATTTACAATTGGCTGTAAGCCTCTGGAAAAGGCTGGATTCTTTCTAACAGTGTGTGGAGCAGGAGATGTTCTGCCATTAGCTTTGTTGATATAAAGACTGATTCCATTAAGGTAAGAAAATTGAATAAGCCATTTTCTGAAATGGTGGCTAACAATTTCCATGAGCAGAGAAATACGTATATATACATTGCTTGATAGATACATAATTACTCTATTTACTACTTAAAATATTCACCAAGAATCTTCAGCCTTAGAGAGGGAATCAAGCTGGTATAAATCGTCTGCAACTCCAGCCTCAGGGAATGGGGCAGAGGAAGAGTTAGAGCCTGAAGCACCTGGTGACACCACCCATTGCATCAAATACATCCTTTAGTGGGACAGCCAAGGGCTTTGCAATTTTCTTCCCATTTTCCTGGCTATTCTGTTCAGGCTGGAGCCAGACCAGCTGAGCTGAGCAAGGGTTTGGCATCACATCAGCCCGTTAATAACCATCTCTCCCCAAATTTGTTTTTGCACACCACAGATCTGACATTATCAACTATAAAACTTGATCTTCTGGGACAAATACATCCTTACTGTGATTCCTTTGAATGCAGTGAAGATGACCCAGGGTACTTAAAGAAGTTATGTAAAAAAACCCTGGTAAATATCTAGCTTGTCCTTACCCTGATGAAAAAGCTTCTGGCATTACTATTACAGCTTCCTAATGTTTTACTAGCATTTAAATCATAACTAAGACAAATTTAGGATTTCCTTTTTTTATGAATAGTTTTTTAGTCAAAGGCATTGAGAGTCCCAAATCTTAGCAGTAAAAGTTCAATTCCCCAACACTTTAATGGCCAGTTAACTGATGACCTTGAGTCTCTAAAGGATTTACAGAGTAATTTAGTAAGTGCATAGTTACACCAAGCACTGAAAATACACTTGCAACCAATTTTCTCTATGTGCAGTGCACTGCTGGGTCACTTCTTTGTGCATGTCTTTGACCCTTATCTGTAATAATATATTCCTGCAGAGAAAACTGGAATTATTCCACAGTACATTATTACTGCTCAGAAAACTCTTTTAATGTTCATGCTGATAAAGATATTAATGTAGAAGAATTAGACCTATCCTTTTGTCTGAACGGCACTTGAAAATCGGTGTTGTGACTACAGTTGACTGAAGCTCAATTACTTTAATAAACGTATTCCAAATTTCACCTTGATTACATTTGCATTTTAATGAACGATTCTCGCCTACTTGTCAAATAGGCAGCCCAGCTAAATTTATTAAGTTACTGTATAAACAGGGTATTGTGATGCCCAAATTTAAATGGAGAAATATTTGATGTCATATTCCAGCAATATGTTGTAAATCTACAGTGTAGAAGAGTACACTGATTACCTCTGTATTTTAATTTTGAGTTTATTTCATTGGATTTTTTTTTTAAAGAGCCCATGAACCCTTAGGATCATTCATAAATACCCCAGAAATATGGAATTATTAATGGATATTTTTGTGTATTTTAATCAGATGGTTATTACCAGCTCTTTTATATGCTGCATTCCTGTTAAATGTTTTGTCATTTATTTCTTTTGCTGTAGCTGAGAAGGAAGGAGGGAGTAAACTGCTCCCCTTGACAACTGGTGAATCTGGTGCCTGAAATTACAGAATCACAGAACATGCTGAGTTGGGAGGGACCCACAGGGACCACTGAGTCCAACTCCTGCACAGGACGATCACCAAGAGTCATATCCTGTGCCCGAGAGCGATGAGCACCTTGTGGCCTTTGGGTGCTTTAACTCCTCTGGTAAGAAAAGAGAGTTATTACTTGTCAGTAAAACAAATAAGGCCCAGCTTTTGAGCCTGGATTGTGTTTGAAAGAATCAATACAGTCTGATGACACCTGATTCAAAAGTCAGCAGCACATTCACTGGCAGGGGTGTGTCCTGTGGTGTGGGATAAGATACTTCTTGGATTTGGATCAGCTGCTGCATTCTTACTAACATTTTACTCCGAAGCTGCAGAGCACCTGTGTGCCAAATCCCTTTCACTGCCATTATCTTTGCTTTTTCTACTTCTATTTTTTTTTTTTTACCTCTGCTGTCATCCCACAGGCAGCACAGTGCAATCACTTCTTTATTTCCTTCACCTGCAGTAATACCCTGCCCGTTCCCTCCAGCTCACTGACAGGCTGCACTGGCACCTCCCCTTTTCCTAAACAGTGCAGCCTTCCAAGAGCATATGGAATTCAGCAGTGAACAGGCAGCTCCAGGGCAGTGACAGCTGAGCTCACACAGAGAGTCCAGTACTGCTGTAAGTTAGAATTAGACAGGGAGTTTCTGAACCGAGTACTGGACAAAGCAATGCTGAGCTCAAGACATCCAATGGTTCACCTGTGTCATGTTGAAAGATATAAGGTAAAGTTCTCCCAGTTCATACTGGGGAATTGTTGTCCTTTGTTATCATATTGCAGAGGGAGATACTAAAGTTGAACTCTTGTATATAGAAGAATGTGAACTCACCTTTAAAAATTAAGTAGGTGGGCAACAGAGAAATCAATTTAATAGTATGTGATTGGAACCCTGCCCAAGTTGTGATGATTTTTGGCAGGCATCACCTCAGTTCTGTGAAGCAAGGTGGAGAATACTTTCATATACTTGGTCAGGAATCACTGGAGAGGAAGAGCACACCAGAAGCAGCCCAGCAGGCTCGGGGCACATGAGAAAGAACTGAGTTCCAGCCACCCAAATATTCCTCTGATGTGGAGGAGTCAAAGGAACAAATAAACATGTAAGTGAGCTCAGAGGGCTTTGGGTGATCTGAGGGCAGTGGTTTTAAGAAGCGGCAATTTCCAGTTTCTGTCATTCCTTGCTATTGAGGTAGTTCCCTTGGATGGACTAGAAAGGGATAACGCTTAAAGTCTGGGTAAGTGAGCAGCTGTAAACTTGGCAAGCATGGGGAAAAAAGTGTTTGAATTGGGTTAAAACAGGATATTTAGAAGGCAGGAAGAAGGTGAGTGAACTCTGGAGAGGTTTCATAGCTACCTCAGAAATGAAAAGAAAAAACCTGGTGAGCTTGTGCTGTGCTTTTGTTCCCCCAGTGTGGGACCCCACAGCATTAAGAACAAAACAGAATTACATTCAGCAGAAGTAGCTGGGTTTTTTCACGACTCCACACCAATTACAACCTTCTTCAGGTTTTCTCTCCATTTGATCACTGAATTGTCTTCAGTCCTCTGGCTCCCACTGCACCTCTAATGCCCATTGTAACACTGGAGTTGTCTTCCACCTGCCAGCCCTCACTGGGTGATGATTAAATCCTTGCTCAGCAGAACAGAGGGACTCTTCTGGAGGTTACAGACCTTTGGAGCTTTAGTGCATCAAAAGCACATCTATCTCCAGCAGTCTTTTCTCATCACTTTGCTGTGCCTTTTGTCAGTACCAGGTACCACCTTCCTCTCATGAACTGACTCTCAACTTGGAAAACTCAATCTCCACAGTCATCAGAGATGCCATCATGCTCTAGTCATGAATTGAGACAACAATTTATAACCATTAATAAAAAACAAGAAATAAAATCTCTTCTGAGAGTACAAAAAAACATACCAAAAAAGCAATCAAGTAGCACAGACAGGCTGAGTAATTCTCAACAGAAAAGTATCATATTTACTAGAGTGATACTGAGTATCCAGCATTCTAAATGGTCCCTAATTGAACGGCTAGAAAAGGGGAAAGGAACAAAGTATTCCTGAGGGACAGTGTGATGAAAGGAGAAAACAGGTCAAAGAGACTCATGGCAGTGAATGAGCAGCACCCACAGCCTGTAAAAAGCTCAGTTTTCTGTTGCATTGGTTTGGCCAAGACTCTTCTCATTGGGGTGAATCTTTTCAACTTAATCTTTATTATTTTCTGTGCTCCCAGTATGGTAACCTAGGAAAAACTGAACAGAATTTGAGGCACATCTTGAAACTTTGGCCTCATGTATATAATCCTACCACCTCCAGTGGCATGACTCCAACAGAAAACAAGTGGAATAGAGTACCACCACTGTGTCAGCATCTTTTCTCAAACAAATCAGTCCCATTATTTCTTCTGCCTCCAAATCTGATTTCACATAAATGCTTAATTGGTAATAATAAACAGTAGTATAAATGTGTGAATACAAATAACACTGTATTTATAATTTATAAAGTACTGTAAGCATATTAGAAATAAATGAAAATTATATATCCTGGTAAACATAGAACTATCCAACTTTCAATATTAATAAATGCTAATAAGTGCAGTCATTAACAATTTAGAAATGCATCTATTCTTTTAAAAGCTAAGAAGACGAGGAAGTGTGATGAACACCATTAACAGTTTTATTGGCTCTACCTTCATTTCCCATGCTATTTTTTTAACTTCAGTCTTTCTTCTTTCCCACAGGAGACAGCCACATGAGGAAATCAGGAAAGAAGAAAAAAAAGATGACCTTACAGTCATTTATTACTGTTTATGCCAGTGTCTGGATTCCAAGCCACCCTGGAGCAAAAAGTTAAATTTGAAGGAAGATTCATGTCCTGCCCTCCATGGTAGGACACGAGTGAAACTCGCAGCGACACAGACCCATAACAGGTACACCAAGAGCTGCTGTTCAGCTGCTGAAATTTTATTCTGAGAATTTCAGGACTTGGTCGTGATGTAGTCTGTCTTTACTGATAGCAGCTGCTAAATTTTAACACTAAATGATTGAATCTTAATGGACGCCTTGTATGTGTCCACATGCAGAAGCACAATCACATGTCATTTGCCTTGCTGACATTCACTCAGCAAGTTCTAAACTGCATGAAATGTTTTATGTGCTGTAGCTTTCAGGATTGGGCTCATTTTAAGGAAAGGCTGTCAAAATTAAAATTTAATCAGCCAAGGTAAAAGTGGGCCTGTGAAATAGAGAGGGAGAAGGCAGTGCTTGTACCATGTTTGTTTCTCTGTAGTTTGGATTAGTCACTAATACACACTGTCTGGTCTGTTCTAAGTTCATTAACCCAGTTGCTCAGCAAATGTGTCTTTATATATTTACATTTGCACATGGAACAAGCTGAATGCCAAAGACAACCTTGGTCTGGAAAAAGATGGATTCAACATTTTTAACTTGCACGCTGTTTTCACTTAAATGCAAAACTTAGAACCTCCTGTAGAATCCAAACCCCCAAGGATCCACACCATAACGGGATAAATGCTCGAATTCTCCTAGGTTTGAAAACACTGGGCATGTCATCAAGATAAGCCCATTGGAAATTTCACATCCAAAAATATACTTTGAGGACACAGAGTTATGTATCAATACTAGAAAAACCTTGAGAGGTGTCTGGAATCCACTGGGACAATTAAAAGCTCCTGCTACAGAAATAATTGGATGTGTTCGTTTCAGCCCACACGGTGCCAGCTGGGCTTTTTCCCTGACTAGAATGTAACATGTTGGTTTCTCATCTTTCCAGTGAACACCTTTTCCAACAGCTCTGTGCCACACACTGGCTTTTGGAAGCTTTGGCTCTCAAATCCAGCAGTTTGACCCATTCCATATTGATCTGCTGGACTCCAAGGGGAAGGAACGAGGTGCTAGGGATCTTTTGTCCTTTGTATGTTGTTGTTTCTCTTCTTTCAAGAAATAGCCATTTCAATGGAATGTTATTAATTCTGTGTCATGCACCATAAATAAATCCTGGATTGACTTTGTCCCTGTGCAGTCAGCGGTACAGTCAAACCAGCAGCACAGCATCCTCCTCGCTTATTGCAGCTTGCAGAACCAGGAGAAAATACTGAGATCCCAGCCAAATCCATGTTTTCTTTCCTTTTTCTCTTTTGGCTAATAAATTTGCAAATTAAATACATTTACTAATAGATGTATGTATATTCCCGCAGCCTTCCCTTGGAGGGTTATCCCACTGAACTCAACAGGAATTCCATATACATTATCATTACAGAACAGAGCCAGCTATTAAGTGATATTTAGTAGCTGATTTTATTCTATCAATTATGTGTGACAGTGATGGGTATTTTGTAAAAGATGTCTTGCTTCTGAACTTTTATACTGCTAAAAGTAAATAGTAATTTAGGTTTTCAACATTTTTTTAGTCAATACAATAACGTTGATGTAATGTGTATTTAAATTATTCATGAGTGGTGGGTAAGTGAACAGTTTATGCTCTGACTTGCAGGGTAAAGCTCGTCAAAGCTGTTCTGTTTTCTGTCTGTGTTCTCAGTCAGGACAAACTGTGTGTATGTATAACAGAGGCGTAAAAGTAGCCTCATACAGAATCAGCCTGATAAATTGGAGGAGAGAACCAGCCAGTCCCGGTGTGTGTGGTGAACGGCTTTTTCACCCCTTTACATATGGGGACCAACCAATAGACTGAGATAAAGGAGAGTTTGTCAGCAAGTCTCCCAGATACAGGCTGGCAGCAGAGTATAAATGCATAGAGCTCTGGATTTTCCCTAGATTTTCCAGTTCTGCAGCTTCTGGCTGCAAACTTCCTTTTGCCTCTGACCACTTGATAGACCTGACAGAGTATTTATCCGTTGGCTCTGCAATGCAGTTCACTACAAAACTAGGTGATCTTAAACCTTTTCACTTCCTTCTGAGTCAAACTGGACCAGAAAGGCACGTTTGCCATTTAGTACTGCTAATTACCTTTTAATTGATATTTATGTTATCATTATTAGGCTGACAGCACGCTCTGCTACACTCTAAATTATCACTCAGGAAGGAGCTCTTGGAGTCATTTGAGGAGAGTTCTGGGACTGTTCAGGAGCTGTCAAAAAGGCAAGAAAGACCCTAAGAATGAAGAGGAAACTAAAGAAAATACGTTATGGAAAAATATAAATATTTTTCAAGTGCTTTATCAGTTCCTGTCCTTCCCATTCATGCAGGCTGGTTTCACAAGCAGTAAAGTTTGATTGAAAAAAAGAGGTGAGATATGATAGAGATATGGAATGACCTCCACATGAGGCCCAGTTAAACAGACTGAGGCTCTTCAGGGCAGGAAAGAAATGGCTGGAGACAAGGTTATGACAGATCTCTGTAACATCATGGAGTGCATGAAAAAAAGTGATTAGAGAGTGGTTATTCACAAGTTCCCTTGACACCAGATTTATTGCACACCAAATTAAATTATCTGGCAGAAAATTTAAAGCAATGGGAAGTGTTTTCAAGCATGATTAAACTTAGGAACTCGTTGCTACAATATATTGCTGGAAGTATATTCAAGTGCAAACACAATTTAACAGAATAGAAGGAAAAACTATTAATGGATTACAAGTATAGCTGCCTTGTAGCTTCATACTCCAAATTCACAAATCTTCATGTAGCTCATACAGACATAATTTTGAGAGCACACACAATCCTAACCCACATGTGCACATACTTATATTTCAAAGCTGGGAAAGAGATTCTGTAGCTGGCAGCTAATCAGTAGATACAGCTGAGCGTGACTCTAACAGAAAGATTTCTTTTAAGAATTCATAACTCAGTATAAAGCCTTTTGTCCAGTGGTAGTTTTGCTTATACAAATTGGATTTTTCAGTGCTTGGTGGCGGAGGGAGGATCTGCATTAGTGCAAAGGTTTAAATGTTACATCATGTTGACAGAGGTAAATGTTGAAGCTGCAGTCGTGGCAGCTGTGGTAGAACAACAGGTCACTGCTGAGGAAGTATCATTTATCACTCAGTCTCCACCTAATCAGTCAAAGGTTTTACAAAGCAGATTAGAGTTCTAAGCTTGCTTTCTTCACCACACTTAGAGAAAAATTAAAAATCTCATTTTCCACAGATAGGGAGTATAGGATCTAAATGCACAAAATGCGAGTCTAATTTTTCATGGTTCCTGTTAATGAACGATGTGTGTGTGCAGACCAGTTCCGATGACACACGTTTTTTTCACAATGAGAAGGAAAATGTGGGACTTGTATGAGAGATTAAGCACCAACTGGATTTTTTGCCCCAAAGCTTTCCAGACAGCAGTTTAGCTTTGACTTCTCTGTAAAAAAATATATTTTTTAAAAGAGGATTTAAGTGTTTGTGCAAAGGAACTTCCTTGTAAAACTTATTCCAGAATTTGGGGCTTTTCTTTGAGATTGATCAATGCCTCTTCAACTGATTTATCATTGTTAGATCTCTGCAGAACAGGTAAATATAGTACCCCATTTCACAGATGATTAACTAAAGCATAGAAATCAAAGTCAGGTGAAATTACTACATCCTTCTTTGCTTTTTTCTCTCTTCTAATTAATGTCTGACTAGCTCACAGCTATGGAGGTTAATATTTCAGAAATATTATTATTAATACAGACAAGATTATTTGTCTTTGGTTTCTCCAGCTGGAGATGAACGAAAGGACTGGGCTCTTCCTAGCAGGGTTCTGACTTTCAGCATGTAGAAATAGCTCGGGCTGCTATTTAACACAGCCACTATTCAGCAGCCATTTCCTCTTCTGTATGCAGTGCTTCACAAAAATATAGGAGAAGGACCTTTTGAATTTGGGGATTACAACTTCAAGGTGTTGCATGCTCAGTAAAATGTCACTTATTACCATGTGGGATACACCAAGAACCTCCAAGGATGATTTAGGATTTGACAGCTAACACTGGGATTTCTGCTAAGGAGTCTGACAGGTGTTTTACTGCATGAGTGATTGGAGGGAATAACACAAAGAAAACGGGTGTGTCTGTCTCTCCAGGGGTTTGGCACGGAAGCAGGAATGGAACAGCAGTGGGAAGGACAACAAAGATGTTAATTTGAAGGAAAACAGTGCGTTAAATTGACTTTCCAGGTCTTCAAGGGAGTGGAGAATAAAAGCATTCACCTTACAGTGGGAGGCAGAAAGAGTAAAGTATTTTTGGAGAGAGATCTGCTCAAAGAGGGGGAGTCTGGAAACTGCAGCCAGCAAAGGGCTACTTGAGGATGTCTGGAGTGGTGGTGAATGCTGATAAGGAGACACAGAGATGTAATTAGATACCTGTTGATGTTAAATGTATTAAATTCCACATGACATTTAAAAGAAGAATGGCAAAGTGATACAGTAGGCTTAGGAATTCACAAGACTTGACAGTTATGCCACTAGCACAGCATGGCACTGAAAACAGACTTTCTGCATAGTTTGCTCAAATCTACCTTATTTTCTAATACACTACTTTTATAAGCATCTAATGTAAAAATATTTAGTGTTGCCTACTTAATGGTTGGGTTTTTTCACAGCTGAAAGAACAAAGTTTATCTTTTCAACACTGATTAATGAATTGGGTGCATTTGTATTTGGGTACCTATCTTGAAACCTCTCTAAAAATCTGCTTTTCTTTGAAGAAACTTTAATTTTCAGAAATACTAAGTAGCAGGGGTCTTAAGATGTCTCATGCAGGACAGCATATGTGGCATCCTCTCTGGAAGGGAGAGAGCAATCACTACAGATCTGGCAAGTTTTTACAGAATATTTTTTGTCATCCCTACAGATAAAACATGAAGAGGTGTCAAAAGGTGTCCATAAACAAAAAGATGGTTAAGAAGGTTGGACTGCAGGTATGTTACCTGATGGGTTTCTGAATGACAAGGGGAAGCAACTCATCAGAACAGAATTTATGCCTTTTTTTTTTCTTTCTTTTCTTCCCTCAAACAGCCTAATTCAGCATTCAGTAAATTCAGATAATATGTACTTTTTTTTTTTTACATGGGTGGCAGAATAACCATTTTACTGCTGTGCAAGCAGTTTGTACTTTCTGGAAAATGCTCCATAAATCTTGCCTTTGCAAAGAGAAGAGATCCCGTGTTCCAGCATATTTGCAGAAAAAGTAATGCTCTATCTTGTTCCAGTTGAATTTTTTCTATTTCCACCAGTGCTTTTTTCTGTAGTCTCTCTATAACATTTCCAGCTAACATTAGACATATTCCCTCATCACTCAGCTCTGTGGTGGTTTCCACAGCTATAAGATCAACATGACAAACCATTCTTACAAACAGACTTTGCTGGAGCTTTTTTTCCCCTTGAGGTCAAGAGAAATAAATTTTGTACCTGGATAGCCCCATCAAGTCTGTAATATTGAGTGTTTTATCAGCACCTGTAGAATGTCCCACATCCTGGAGAAGGCACGGTGTACATTATTTTAAACTTGGTTATGTCTTAGGGTTTGTTGCCAGAAGAACTACAGAGTGAACTTGCCCTTCGTTAAGGACCACAAGAGTGTAATACCAAGGGAGCAGAGGCCCAGAGGGCAGGGTAAGGGCACAAAACTGGTTCTGAAGCACATTATGTGCTGTACAAACTCAGCTCTCTCCATGCAACGTGCTTGGCATGCAAATGTCAGGGAGCATTTTCTGACACAAGAGCAGCGCAGGCCACGGAAACCTTGCAGCACTTTTAGTACATCCCAATGCAATGTGAGGGCACTTCCTTGCCAGGATGTGACTGGAATGAAAGATGATAAAAATCCAAATTCAGTATCATTTACCATTTTTTTTAATACATCAAGTTATTTCATAAATTTGAGTTAAAAAAACCCACCTGTACATTATATTAAATTTCAGTTTTTAGTGACAATAAGAGATCTTGCTGTATGTTCTGAGCAACACCGGTGCTTGCCACGAAATGGTTACCACAGGATGTTAGGTGCCTGGACACTAACTCTGGCCCTTTTCCATGGGAAACAAAACTCAGCCCCCCAGTTTCTTGATTTCAGTTCGGAGGTGGCATTTGGCACATTTCTGAGGGGAAAAAGTTACATTCATGTAAAGGTTAAGATATTGGTATGACTTATTTAGTTAGGCATGCAAAATGCAAAAGTAAAGTGGAGAAAGTAATTCAATTTATGTCAATTTCTGCCCTTCCATAGACATCATTTTTATTTGTCCACAGTCTCTTACTTTGCAGCAATCCCAGATGTGTGTACCTCAAAGCACAGCGCGCCGCCAGCGTTCTCATGGGATGTGCTGCTTGATTTTGTGTAATCTTACTGGTGAGAAGTAGAACCTGTTATTAGCAAGGTGGGCGTGAGCTTGTCTATATTTGGAGGAAGATGTGCCTTATCTGCGAAGAGATTTGCATTTTCTGTGATAGAACTTGCTGCAGGCCCAACTGATTCTCCCAGGGCTGCCCGAGCTTTGTGCACGGCTGCAGTGTAATGGAATGTAGACTGTAATTATGGATGCGCAGATTGATGTCACTGAGCTTATACAGGTTCCTGCGGGGAGATTGTCTGCATCAGAAATTTGAGCTGGGAATTCAGTTTAACCCAGTGCTCTAGTTGCAAAAAATTACGTCTGTTTTGCTGTTCATCCAAATTCAGCTTTTAACTGGCTCAGGTCTTTTGTGAGCAGTCTGTGAGAATCCTGTTGTACTGACTTTACACTTCTAAATTCTCACTGGAAATAGCTGATGTGGTGTGTGAAAGGAACTAATTCACTGGCTCAGGTGCCTGCTACACCAGCATCCCAAATATTCCCCAAAAATCTACAGAAGTTCTCATTATGACACACTATTCACTGCCTGATAAGCCTCACTGCTCACTGGTTGTCCTCAAAATTACTCCAACACTTCTTCCTCTCAAAAGCTGGCATTAATTAAAAAGGCTTAGGGGTAGCTAGTTCGCAACCTTCCAACACCTAAGTGGAAGTTACCAAGAAAAGAGAGACAAAGCTCTTCACAGAAGAGTGCATCAGGAAAATTAGACCCATAATTTGAAATGAACTTCCAGCTGGGCGAAACCCAGAATACCCTAGCCCAAGTTCAGCATTAAACTTGCTTTGTGCAAAAGGCTGGACTCAAAGTCAAGACCTCCAAAGTCCTTTTGAACTGTAACGATTCTTTCATTCTGAAATAAATTTCTTCTTTTTAACAGTAACCAACCACACAGAAAGCTCTTCCTCCCTGCCAGAGTACTCAGTTGTGAACAAATGCTGTCGTTCAGTATAACTCATCCTGACTGTGAAAAGGGTGGCTTTGGTGAGATAACAGTAACTTCAACCATAGGACTCATCAGACCTAAAAATGTTATTAAGTATAGAGGGGCTGGTTTGATAACTTCTAAGTTCTTTTCCTTCTGAATTCAGGTTAAAAAGAAGGCTACTAAAAGAGTCTTTCTGTGCAAAATACCAGAAGGCAAAGGAAGTTTTTTTACTAATAGTTGTCATAGCATCTGAACATTCGACACTGCCTAACAGCTTTAGGAGAGAAATATCAATGAGACTTGGAACCGTAACAGATTTCTATAGCATTTTTTCACATGTATCTACTGCATATCTCAGGAGCAGAGAGTAGCAGAGCATAGAAGCCCATTTTGACAACATATGAACGTATGCAAATGTGCTAGTGGAAAAAAATATAAACACGTTAGAGAACTTTACTGATGTTTACGGAATTCAGAAAAGGAAAAAGGGAAAGATTTGTTCTGTTTGATTTTATGGGGGCCAAGATACTATCTCAGAGGAATAAAATCAGGAAAGAAAAAAGAAAGCATGACATCAGAAGAAAAAAAGCCAGAAATTGGCTAAACTGTGTAAGTCTGACACTTCCAGTACCAGGGGAAAATACAGATGTTTTTCTGTCATGTAAGCTATGTATGTTCTCAAATACAGAAAATTCTCAAATACACACAGAGCTTTACTTCACTCTACCAGCTCATTGCAGATTTCTCACACAGACCAAGAGAAATCAACCCCTATGCAATCCCCACGGACCTGGGAGACCAGCAGGCTCCTGCAGAAAGGCAGTGCAAATGTACAGCATCTGGGAGCACCTGGGCAGGTTTCCTGGCATACGGACACACAAGTCGAGCAGCCAGTAGTCTCTCCCCCCTGGATAGAAAGTGCTGAGCTGGAAAAAAGGGACACATTTAAGGAAATTTGGATTGCAATAGTCTTAACCTGTAACAGTATTCCAGCATCAGTAGATTTGATTCCCCCACTTGCTATGAGGAAAAAACCACAACAGTTCATTTTTCTAAAAGGCCTTTTTGCATGTTCTACATATTTAAATGCTAATTCTACAATCTCATACATGTTTCACAGCACCACTGTTTATCAAGGCTGGAGGGAGTTTCTGTCAGGCCCGAGGCAACACTAAAAAGCTGGGTTTGTTTTTCTGCTGGAGTTACGCCTCTCCTCCAGACTCATTTGTTCTCCTCCTCTACACCTCCCTTTGTTGGTAGTAAAACTGAACGCGTGCACGTTTATAAGTTACGCCGAGATGTGCTTTTTATGCCTTTTTAGCCCGGCTGGTTACGTGACTGATACTGCTCTGGGAAAGCGTGTTAAACGGGTCCCTTCTGGGTCCATCAGATGTAGAGCAGAGAGCATCTCTGCCGATCTGAGAGGCTGTAACTGTAACCGAAATGGTTCAAGCACAACTCATTGAAGCCATTTCAGTGCAAACCGCTCTGCCTGCTGGTGAATGCTGCGTCTGTTCTGGTGATGTAAATCAGGCCTCACCAGCCCGCGTCTGTTTCGTTTCTGCTTTTAATCAGCAAAAATTAGGACTGTCTAAACTTCTGCACTAGCCACTCAGCCACATAATATAAAGTACAAAACAAAATCTAATTAATTGTTTATTTGTGTTTCAACTTCAATCTGAAATGAATACAAAACTGTTTCTAGGAAAAAAGTACAAAATATATTGGTTTATGTCTTGATCCATGAAAGAATGTAAGATTTTTTATCTGTAGCCCATTGCATTAGTTTTCTTCCATATGACACAAGCCTGAGAATGATCATGTCTTTGTCTAACCACATTGCAATTCATTGGCTGATGAAACACATTTTTCTAAGCTTTGCAAGACATGTTATTAGTGAACTGATCAAAAAATGTCTCAGATGTCCAAAGGGCACTCTAGTGTCATATCTATACTGGAACAAAATTTTTAAAGTTCAAAGCAAGCTCTTAGTTATGAAACCTAGCAAGACTAATTGATTTTTTTTTTGAGTGCCCATTAATTTTTTCAGCTTACATCTCAAACATGTATATGCTCAAGTATCTCAGAAAAAAAGCAGCTTCAATGCACTCAGATACTCTTGCCAACAACACTTATAAAGTGTTAAAACCTACAATTTTCCAATTGTTTCAAACTATAAAATTCTATAGCCAATATATAAAAATTAATTAGTACCTAAACGATTAAAATATAAAGATGATATTGATTATCTAGGAACTTGTTTCATTATTGTATTTACATCTATATATATACCAAAGAACAGAAGTTTTCACAAGAAATCCTGTGTGTGTGTGTGTGTGTGTGTGTATATGCATTAAAAACTCTCATGTGATCTTCAAGTCACCAAGATAGATGCAACCTCTTTGATAAGTAAAAGGGAACTTTCTCTTTGCCATGTTAACTGCAATATAATACATTTTAAAAAGGGACAAGTACATGTTTAAGAAACCTTTGTAGGCTTCTCTGCAAAATGGACTTCTGCCTACTCAGGGGTGGTCGCCTGTTGAGCAACAAATAGTGGAATGGGGACATCCTGTGGGGAAAGGAAAGAAATGCGAGTTCTTGCTCTTTCTGGATCATCGTCTTGAATCCTTTGAATTTCCCTGTTTATCATGGTCTGATGAAAAGAGAGGGAAGCATTTCATTCCTGCACTTTGCTTACAAAATGCAAAATGAAAGAAAACATATCACAAACATTGTTAGAAAATGCAGCAAGAAACCTCCATTATGAAATTTCTCCTGCCATCCTTTGAGAGGAGATAAAGCCAATTTAGTTCCCTCTTTTATTTATTGTGCCACTACAGTAGGGAACAACACAAGAACAGATAACTAAATATGCCTAAGTACACCTAGTTACATAGATGCTGCACTCACCCATTACATCTGAGAGGAGCTTCCCTAATCCCCAGGCTAAAATTCACATGAAATCCAGGATTTCAAAAAATGAATATAGAATTATTTTAAATATATGCACTATCTGCCTGCAAACACCAAACTGGATTAAATTACTTGGCATGTATTATGTCTAGTGGGGACAATTCCAAATCTGAAATTTAGAGGCAGAGGTTTTAGGATGCTGTTCCTCTGGGGATCCTGTCATTTACTTATCTGCAGCTGCAGGGCTGGGCTCTAAGTTTTGGCCCAGCTGAGCTACAGAACAGAAACATCATCATAAACTCTTGAAACCTTGTTGAATGCTAAACCAAGTTGCAGAGTGCTCCTATTAACAGGCTGTTTTCAGCCATCCCAACTATAAATGGCAACCTTCTCCCTTAGGCTGAGACCTCTGAACCCCAGGCTATGGCAGCAGCCAGCACTGCTGGGTGCCAGGGTCTCACCCCTGGCCAGCGCTCAGCAGCCCAGCATGGAGATGACCTCTGAGCCTTTCCCAGCACAGGTGAACTCCTGGGGACTGACTGGGATTGTCGGCTGTGCTACAATGGCTTCTAACATGCTGTCCTTCAATGATTTTATCTTACCCTGGGTACATCACAAGGAAGCAGTTTATAAAAAAATGAGAGTGCTTTCCTCTTTAATATAGCCATTTTTCTGTAAAGTGTTTTAAAAGGCAGAATTTTTCCTATTATGAACTAGAGGTTGTCTTGCTTTTGATTTAGCAGAAGAATTTTAATTGAAATACTTAGAACTCAAGCCTGTAGTTTACTTACCCTTTGAAGCTGGAAATCTCGATCTCAAGGGTTTCATTCTGCCTTGACTGTGGGTTTTGTGTAAAGCAAAGCCAGATTGTTTTATATGGTAGAGACCGAGCAAGCTGTTACTGACTTTTAAATCTTCAAGATGTATTCCAAAGCAGGACGGTTGCTCACATGAATAATTTTAATGGAATTTTTTTAGCATTATTATTTTACAGTCTGTGCTGTAAACTATCTTATTTCCAACTTCAGTTGCATAACCTATCATAAGGAAGACTATAAGCAAGTAGTTCAGTGGCATTGTTTTACACTGTCATGTCTGTAAACTGCAAAAAGTGAGGAGGCAGCATAGATTGAGCTCTGTCACTCAACCCCTGGTGATAGCTTTCAGCAAACCAGAGGGGTTAATCTCCTAGACCAGCGTACCAAAATGCAAATCATTAAAAGGCTGTAGTGAGCTGCATTGTATGCAACACTTTTCCCACTTTCATTTGGTGCAATCGCCTGGCAGCCTAGCCAGAAATCTGCTGCTCTACTCATGAAAATCTTTTTTTCCCCAGTGTATTGCCATGCAGATAAAAGGAAATTCAAAACCATTCTATTAACATGAGCTCTAGGGAGTCCACCTAAGTCCTAGTTTCAATATACCAAGTTCAGAAATACCAAAGTAACTCAGTTTCAAAATAGTAGAATACCAAGTCCCAAATTACCAAAGTTATCCAGTTTTACAATACCAGAAAACCAAGTTTCAAAATAGCAAAGTAGCCTAGCTTCAAAATACTAGAATACCAAGTTACAAAATACCAAGATAATTCCATTTCAAAATACCAGAACATTAAGTTCCAAAATATCAAAATGTCCCAATTTCTAAATATCAAATTCCAAAATACCAATTTTCAGATGTCTTCTACGGGCAGGATTCCCAAACCCAAAAGAATGCATTATTGTCAAAATGGGATCTTTGCTACCAAAATGGATATTTTCTGTTCTAAAAGGCTTTCCCCCAATGACCATCCATACTTGTATTTATTTTGATCATTTAGCCAGATATAATAAGAATTTTACTTTTAAAAGCAACCACTCATAGTAGTTTTTGGCTTAGTTTGTGTCTGTGAGAATCGGCATTTGGGCAGGAGAGCTGCTGTCAGGAACAAAGGATGGAGTAAATCTGCTCCCTGGATGGGCAGGGAAAGACTGAGTAGCAGGCAAAGGGATTATTTATAAACTATATCAATATTGCACTGAAATTCAGGGTAGACTAGCGACGGGGGCACTCAGGTTTGGTCTGGGCCTGTCAGGATTAGCCATATAAAACCCGGCCAAATCCCCAGCCCCTCAAGGGATGCGTCAAACACTTCAACAGAAACACAAGTCAGTAACTATTGCGGAGGAAAAGTTACCGGTAATCGCTTATGATCTGTGGGAAATTTCCTCAGTAATTACAAACCTAGGACGTAGGGAATTTTGGAGGCAGAATCTCAATTTTGGCCACAGGCACCCGGACAAGAAGGCCGGTTCTTTTCCACAGAAAGGAAAGCCCGGCACCCCAGCATTTCAGGGGCAGACCATGGGCCGTGTAGGGGAGGGAACGACTGGTGGGACCTTTCTCCACCTCACCCCCCGCTCCAAGGTGCGGCGGCTCCAGGCGTGACCGGCCGCTTTCAGAGGGTTCCCCGGNCAGAGGGTTACCCGGGCACACCTGCACAGGGAGCTGCTAGTCCAGAGGGACCAACAGAGGCATCCCGAGTGTCCCTCCAGGAATGACAGTTGGAGCATCTGGCAGGGGCTAGGGAGCGGCCGGATGCACCCGGGCACCTGAGCAGGCGGGGCAGCATGTGGGATGCCAGGGGGAAACTTTCAACTTTCCTCTTTCATCTTGTCAGTCCCTCCCCAGAGCCCCTAGTCCCTCCAGAGTACCCCCAGAAAAGAGAGGGGTTATTAGGAGAAAAGCAGTTTAAATTGAGGGGAAAACTTCCTTTTCCATAATTGTCTGTGTTCAAATTGAGGGGGAATCCCCTTCCTCTGCAATTTTAATGGTATCATTTGAAGGAAACCCTGCCTTCAATCAGTATCAGTTGACAGGGAATCCCCATTTTCCATTATTTTCTAGTTTAAATGGAAGGGGAAAGCCTTGACCTTACTATTTTATGGATGTGAATTAAGGGTAACTCACGCATTTTCATCATCCTAATGTTTAAATTGAGGGGGAAGCCCAGCTGTCCCTCCTTTTTAAGGGGGTGAATTGAAGGAAAAATCCCCCTTTTTCCATCATTTGAGAGATTTAAAGTGAGGAACCCCCACTTTTCCCAATATTTTAGAGGACTAAATTAAAGGGGAAAAGCCATTTACTTACCATTGTATCGGTTTAAGTGGCGGTAAACACCCCGTTTCCTTCTTTTAAGGCGTTCAGTTGAAGGAAGCTCTCCCTTTTTCAGCATTTTAGGGGTTTAAATCTGCATTTCAGGGCACTTCTACCCATGCCTCAGTACCAAATATCTCGTACAGGAGGGAGCCCGGCACATACGTAACCCTAACACTAGCCGGGGCTCTGTTATTTTTCTTATTTTTATTTATAATATGTATAGCCTTAATTAGAGGTCCCAATGAGAGTTACACCATTCATATCATTGCTATTCTTCTCCACCCTACTTAGTCACATGTGGAGTACTAGTTAGCAATCACAAAGGATCAGTTATGCAAATTAACAACTAATTATCCCACCTATCACACTATGCTACGAAAATACGAAGTTTTATTTCTTACCCAGGCTGTGCCCTTTCGCCCGATATAACTGTAGTAATAAAGAAGGTGCCATCATTTCCCGGAAGAGTTTTTTTCTCTATCCAGCCCTTTACTCATCTCAAATTTAAGTCAGAGGAGCCAAGCGCTGCACCTCCTTTGAGTGCTTTTATACCGTGTGCTAATTGCCGCCTCCCTTTTCCCAGGGCATCGTGGGAATGAGAGGCGGGCCTGGCTGGGGGTATATTAGCCCCAGTCTTTGCCACAGGGGATTCACTGGGATAAGAGCTCTCCTCTCATTTCAATAAAGGGGAACTTTCATCTTATCTCAGCTTATTTTTTTTTTTTTCAGTAGATGCTTTTGGCTTCTAAAGCAACAGAGGCTTTGAAGACACGGTGAAGAAGATAGCATTAAACGCAGGGAGTATTTAAGCTCATGATTTTGGGTTGAGTGTTTAGGAGTGGTAAGGTGCTTTTATAATTTCGGGTTTTGTTCTTGGTTTGTTTTTAGAAGCACTGTAGCTTCCAGGTTGTGTCAAGTATGAAACTTCAGATTTTTTCAGCACAGTCATCATGTCACAAAAGGGACCTACCTTGTGTCAAAGGTGACATTCAAAACTGAGGCTTCTGATAGGTAAGTCATGGATTGTAACTGGGAGTTTAGGAAGTGCTGGGAGGGGGTTTGAAGGCTGCACAGTGGGAAAAGGTGTCCATTTGGCCCCCTAAGGCTTTTCCTCAAGCCCAGCAGATGCATTTATAGATCTTAAAGCACACTAATGCATCCATCACAGAAACACCATGGAACTTTGTCCCTTGCTAACCCAGGTGTCCATTAAAATAACAGCCACAACTTTTGACTCGAGATGAAGCCAGAGACTTGAGGACCTGGATGCACTTAAAAGACGGCGAGTAGCAGAATTGTTGGGATTTGGCTCATATGCCACTAAACTTGTGCATTGATTTTGGTTTTCTTTATCTTAGCTGGCTATCACGGGGCCTTCCGAGACGGAATTTTGTGTCCAGCATGGATTCATGTCGCCAAAAGATAAGTTGGGGGCTACAACCTGGAGATAGGGTGACAGTAGTGAGAGTAGTGAGTTGGAAATTCCTGGGAGAGATTTAATAGTTAGTAAAAAGGGGTAAGGGATGCCCTCTAAGGGGCCTCTTAGGGCAGCTAAAGGGAGCTGCTCTACTTTTGATTGCAACGGTAGGGTGTGCAGTGCAAAGCAGTTCTAGTCTGTGTTGTGTTGTCTAGCGTGTTTTGTTATCGAGTGTGTCTTTGGGATCCCTTGCATCAGATATCTGTGCCTTTTCCTCTCGAGGGCCTTATCCCAAGCGTCAGCCGTCATCTCTAGGTTCTCGAACATTCACACTCCTCGGCGTGATGCCAATATTATTTGTTCCTTTAATTGGTGGCCTCAGGCGCATCTTGGAATTGCATCTCAGAAGCATCAAGTCAAGTGTCTTTTGAGGCCTCGTTCCCGGCTGTATTGCCATCCGTCCTTTCCAGCCGTGAGTTGTAATGTTCTGGGGCTTATAAGATTGTAAGGATATAGGGAGCATTCTGAACGTAGCATTGTCTCGCAGCTGTCTCGATCATCGTGACCGACAGTTCTCATAACAGGTCACTCTATTACAGTCTTTTCTTCCGCTCCTTAGACCCTCCACTGTCGCCATACCATCGGTCGTCTCTTTTGGCATCATCTCGGTGCTTGCCATCATTCTTCTCCCTGAGAGCTTTTTTTATCATCCTCGTGTCACACTGTTTGTAGCATAATGTGTTGTTTGAGTTTGTGTTTAGCCTGGAACTGCTCTGCCCTGTGGAGTAGACTGGGGGGTAGGTGGAGTAGAAAGAAGACTTTACAGGTAAACCTTTAGCTTTGTTTAACCACCTGAGCCACACCTCGGACGGAATGACCACGGCCGGTCCGTGCAGGGTTCGGCAGGAGTGGTACAGCAGAGTCTCACAATTTTCTAGCCATTTGTCTTAATGCTTAATGGTTGTCAGATCCTAGGCGGTTTTCTTTGAGAAATGAGAACTTGGGAAAAGTTAAGCTTTCCCTGTGTGTCTGAGTGACTTTGACTAATAATTTTTTTGCAGAGGCAGAGGGATAGGATGTAAACCCGATACGGACGGAGGAGGCCAGAGGAGCACGGCGACGAGGCAGGTCAGTACCCGACCTCCAAGCGACGGCCTGACTTTCGGCTCCACATTTACCTCATCGTTTGGCTTTCTATTTCATTTTGGAGATGTGAAGCTCTTGGCACGGCTGGGTATTGGCACAGGGGGGACCGTAAGCCAGCTAAATACCGGTGACCGAGATAAGTATTGATCCCATCACAGAACTAGATGCTACTGGAGTTGTTGTATTTGTGATGAAACTATAAACATCCTTTGATTTTTTTTTTATTTTTTTTATTTTACAGGTGGTCTGCAGCATTCAACCCACTGTTCCAATATGAGAGAGACCCTTGTGGAAAGAGGTCACAGTGAAGCAGTTTCAGACAGAAGCTACTATGGCAACGCGACGCTTTCAGATGCTATGTCGGTACACGCCTTTCCCTTTTGTTTTGCCCCTTCTCCACTGGGAAGGTTGGTCATCATTCAGCTTTTCTGGGGAGATGTAAATGGTGGCTAGGGTGTAGTCTGGCCTCTCGATGGTATTCCTAGGTGGACACAAGATGGCCAGAGCTGTTAAGTTACCATGCAGAGCTTTGACTTTTATCATGCCTTTCTTTCAGATNTGTCGTTTGTGCATTTTAGGTGGTCCACTCGCAAGATGTCCCGGCCCAGGATGCCAGCAGCCAAGTGGCTGCAAACTTAAGGTATAGGTGTGGTGTACTTCAGTCAGAGCAGGGAGGTTGTGGTTTTACAGTCTCTCACCATGCTTTTTTGCTTTCTTTGCAGGTGCTGCCACTGCCCTAGACATGCCAGGGAACAGAGGCGAACAGGTGAGTCGGCATTTAGGTGGAGCGACTAATAGGCGAGAAGTATGCTGCAGCGTGCTAAGCATGTACCTTTTTGCTTTGCAGGTATTGTCTGCGCCACCTCTGGAGTCAGATGAAGATTTGAGGTGAGCCGGGGCAGCGGTACAAAGGAGCCCTGGGACTTCCTCTTCTTAAGGGCTATAGTCACGTTTTCTGTTTTGTCGTTTTAGGTACTGTGAGCAGCTGCGGAGCCAAAGTTTGGAAATGCAGGTAAGTGATGAGCCTTGGCAGTTAGGAGGGAGGGAGGGATTGCAGAAGGGGTCACTTTTGGGACGTGTCATCGCAGTCTGAATTTTCTTTCTGAATTTTTGCAGCTGCTGAAGCGAACCGCGGGGAACGTACCAACGTCCACGTCGCCCATGCGTTCCTGTCTGTGTAGGATGGATTTTGTCAGCTCGTCTTCCAAAAGCTAAGTGTCAGGACTGGTGGTCGGGGGAAGGGGAAAAACCTTTGGAATCACAGGAGGCAATTTGAAATTAGCTTAGAGGAGAGGGCTGTAGTGGGATGGGCCCCTTGGAAGTAAAGGGAGAGGGTTTCTCTTCTGCATCACCCGACCCTTTGCCAGGCAGGGCAGTTCCGACCCATCTCTGCATTCTTGCAAGCTTCACGTCATCGCCTTCTTCGAGTCTCGATGTCATCACCGATCTTTTCACCCGAGGAGCCCACCTTCAGGTCCTGAGCAATCACCACAGACACCCGGCAGTCATCGCCTCCTTCTCTAGGCCTCCCGAGCTTCTCGAGCATCCTCTTAACAGCTTTGGCACTAATTCTTGTAAGGAATTACGTTTCACCATCACGTCCTCTTGCTGTAGAGCCTTCTTCCCTTCGGCATCATCAGCCTCTGGCTCATCTTGCACTAGGAATCTTGAGTCCCTCAGGTGAAACTGCTGGGCAGTTTCAACTTGTGTCTATGTTATGTAGCTTGTGTCTATGTTATGTAGTTTGTGTCAATTGCCTTCTGTGTCACAGGGCTTTTTCACATCTCAATGCTTTATCAGCATCATTCCGGGCCGTATCGGCCATACTCTACTCGCGTACATTCCCGGATTGGGCTCATTCTGGCTCATCTTTACCTTTTTACTTTTTGAGAGCAGAAGAACTATGCAAGATGTTGTCATCCATCTTCCTTCTCCATTTTGGTAGCACCTTCTTTTGATGCGCCATTCCCTCGGACTTCTATACGGAGCATATTAGACCCTCCTCATGTGACCATGGTAGTTCCATAGGTTCTGTTGCCTCAAAACGTATCAGGCTCAAGAATTAATTCTCCAGAGAGTTATTTTGAGTCCTCTCCTCATCTTTCTTATATTCAGCACGCCGCCAATCCGTGCGCCACTTAGGGTCAGATCTGCCCTGCCCCAGCACGTAGAGTCACATTTAGGTGGAACAGTTATAAAAGTTAATGGTTCATCTCTTTTCTATGGGGTTTTGGGTAGAAAACTTATGGGCCTGTCGTGGGGATAACTCCTAGCCGTTGGCCTCTCATTGACCGCCTCGCATTGTCTCGCAGGTCTCTGAGACCGATTCGGATCTCCACAGTCACCGACGCTACCAAGTTTGCCAGAATCTACCATTTGATGTCAAGGAGCGACATCCAGAAGATGTGTTGAAGCATCCTCAGTGGTAGAGTGTTTTGAGTAAGGGCTGCAGTCAGGGTGTAAGCTGAAGAGTGTGTGACTGCGTGTGAGGGGGCGTGACTGCATGCGAGCGTGTGACTGTCTGTGTGTTTGTGTCTCTCTGTCTGCTTGTGTCTGCCTGTGAGAGTGTGTGTGTTGACTGGTTCTAACCTTGTGTTTAAGAGATTTACCTTTCAGGTTTTCCAACTCATTTTTAAATTTAGAATAAAAAAACCCCAGCTGGGCGGATTTTTTTTTTCCCCCCTGGCTGGGTTTTTTTTCCTTGGTCCTGGCTGGTCTGGGAGGCGATGTTCA
The DNA here is from genome assembly GCA_013397115.1 of Edolisoma coerulescens. Classification (NCBI taxonomy): domain Eukaryota; kingdom Metazoa; phylum Chordata; class Aves; order Passeriformes; family Campephagidae; genus Edolisoma; species Edolisoma coerulescens. Next base: position 1,613 of record VWZW01000312.1, on the reverse strand, counting down.
TCGCCAAGGTTTGGGTGCAGACCATGCTGGGACCGGGGTTTTGTCAGGCAGGACAATTTTTAGGCTCCTGGGAACCAGCTTCCTGCAGAGCGCTGTGAATGCATGCTGTGGGCCGGGGCTTAGGAGAGCAGTTGAGATGAGAGCGATGGTGGGTTTGTGTGTAAGTTGAAGGAGGTGTGTGTGGTGGATGAGTGTTATGTTCTCCACGTGCCGCTGTTGTTTTGGGTTTCCTGTAACAATTAAACAAAATGTAACACATTTTACAGAAATTTTAAAAAAGATTTATTGCATTGATATGTATTTATTTGGTTTGTATTGCTCTGGATTTGCGTTTACTGCCGCATTTCCGTGTATTGCTCTGTATGTAAATTGGACTTCTACCAGTGTGTATATGGATTGTATTTGTACTTGTGTTTGTATACATTTTTGTTTCCATATGTTTTGCTGAAGCATAAATGAAAAAATTCATTCAATAAACTTTAATGAACCCTTAAAAAAGATACCCCCCCGCCTCCCTTTTGGCTTGTGTGTTTCTTTGGTGTGGTGTAGTCATTTTTTCACTGTATTCCTCACTTTGCTACTCTTTGCTTTACTTTACTTTTCAGTGTATTCCTCACTTTACTTTTCTCTTTCCAATTTTATTTCTGTCTCTGTTTCTGACCCTGTTGCTCTGTTCCTTACTCTGTCTCTATCTTTCTCAAACTTTAACTTTTTAATTTTAACTTGAACTTTAACTTTCTCTATTTTCCTCTACCTTCAACTTTCTTTATTTTCCTCTAAGTTTCACTTAAACTTTCTCTACTTCCCTCTCAGTTTCACTTGAGCTTTCTCTATTTTCCTCTAAGTTTCACTTCCTGTATTTTTCTCTAAGTTATTCTCTAACTTCTCTATTTTTTTCTTTTTCACTAACTTTCACTATTTTTCTCTTTTTCCTCTAAATTTTCCTATTTTTCTCTTTCTGTCTAACTTTATTTCTAACAAGAAGTTAGAAATAAACTTTATTTTTCTTCACACTTTAAATAAAAAAGCAGCATTAGTCATTTTCAGGTGCTCTGGGAGTAAAAAAAAAAATCAACTTCAAAATTTAATAAAAAAATAAATACCTTTCTACTGCTGCAACAGACTTATTATATTTCTTGTTTTTACATACAATATATAGGGCACCTAATTAGTGCTCCAGCTGGGAGTAACCAACTAAATTAATTGATCAAGGCTGGCCCTGTTCGACGGGAAAAAAACCCCAGACCCCCAGTTTCTTGATGGCAGTTCGGAGGGGGCCATTGGCACTCCAAGGGCAGCCGGAGTCCGAGTGGGGGGCAGCTTTGGCCTGGGAGAAATCCTGCGCCGTTCGCGATTTTAGGCGGCGGCCGCCCACCCCCGGGCACCAGCGTCCGGAGGCGAATGCTGGCCGTGTTTCACGGGATGCAGGATTTCTCCCAGGCCAAAGCTGCCCCCCACTCGGACTCCGGCTGCCCTTGGAGTGCCAATGGCCCCCTCCGAACTGCCATCAAGAAACTGGGGGTCTAACCCTAAACATAACCCTTACCCTAACCCTAAAAAACCTGACCTCTTGGCATCTTTTTGTCAGTACAGAAATTTGTGCTCCAGTGTCA
>VWZW01000311.1:0-46119 GCA_013397115.1 Edolisoma coerulescens | reverse complement strand
AAATCATTCTGTGATTCTCTGATCACACCGAAACCCTGCAAACCCCTCTGCAGTGTCCTGGCCGCCCCCATGCTCGGCCAGTCACGCAAGCTGGGAGCAGCAGGAAATTTGATATAACCTCTGGTTGCTGTGGGTTATGTAGCACCTTTTTTTAAAAGGCATGGAAAAATAAAGGGCTTGGAATGTTTTTTCTTATTTCCCTTTTCCCTTTTTTAATAAGAAAGACGCTATTGTGGAAGTAATAATTGTTTTGTAGCCATGAGCATTTGAAAACAAACAGACCCATATCAGGCAAAACCATCAGTGGCTGGGGTGGGTGCTTTCAGCTTTTTTAATAAACTAGTCTGGTTGGTGTTTCAGGAGTCCATTTTCTGAAGAGGCCAGGAGATCTTGGCTCTCTGGAAGGCTGATGGCATTGGATGTCTCAAAAAGAGATGAAGGGTGCTTAGCCTTTGATGTCATCTCAGACTGGGTGCCTCACCTCAGGTTCTGGGTCTTTCATCTCTGGGGGGGTTGTCACCAAAGGAGATAGGATGTGTTTGCTTTATTGAGTTTACACCCACTGCCAGAGGAGCCCAGTGCCTCCAGAGGGCCTGGAACATCTCTTCTGCAGCCCTTTGGCTCATCATTTTCTTCAAAACCTTTCAGGGATGCTAATTCCCCCAGGATGGGCCCTGGGAAAGGAGCTGAGGGCATTAGCCCAATAAAGGGGATATCTGCAAATAGCTGGGAAGCCATGGCAAGGTGGTTTGGGCTCAGAATTAGTCACACAGGAGATGTATGCTTTGAACCTGCTCCTTGGATTTGCCTAAACCTCTAAAATAGGGAGGTGAGAAAACCCACCGAGGTGTCCTGGCATAAACATGCCGTGAGTGTGCTCCCCTGAACGTGCCCTTCATTGCTTGGCTTGGCCCCAAGCTCATACCTTGGGACACCTTCTGTGTGGGGGGAGGCTCACACCTGCCAACATAGCTGCACTGACGAGGTGTCCTTGTATTATTAACAGTAATTAATAGAAACAGCAAATTAACCTCTGTTTGTTGCCAGAGGAAACGTGGAAGGCAGAGAAGTGAGTGGTACCCGGAGCTGTTGCATTTCTGGAGGAGGCTGAGTGATGCCTCCTGATTTCTCCAGCATCTGTTGCTTCCCTCTCCTGGGGAACAACTCAAATAACCAGAGGAAAATAAATAGAGAAAAACCAATTCTTTTGAGACAGTTGGAGGGGGACTGTTTTCCCTGCACCTGCTTTCTGGAGGCACTCAGCAAGTTCAAGGAGCTGAGGAGAGCAGCACCTCCCTGCAGCCAAATTCCATCCTGGCTTCTCCCTGCAGCCAGGGAAATGCATTTGCCAAACCAGTTTTATTTATTTATTTATTTACTTATTTATTATGTTGCTTTTTGGCTTCAGTGTGGGTCATAAATAACAAGTAAGCAGAAACGAGCATCTCTGAACTGTCTCCTTGGCTGGGGGCAGGCCCTGCTCTTGTTCCCAGGGAATGCTGCCCTCAAAGGTGGGCTGTGCGGGGAGGGGACAAGGAGAGACTGGGAGAACTTGGGGAGAGGGGAATTTTTATTTTATTTTAGAGTTTGAGGGATTTGTCTCATTATAGCAGCAAAAGAGAAACTGGAAGGATTTTGAAAAGCAAAAATCACTAAAAATAGAGTGTGGGGGACTTTTATGGCTCTCTGGGGCATAATTACTGAGCTGAGCTGTGATCCCAGTAAGGCACAAGGCTGGTGGCTGAGAGCTGGCTGGGAGGGGGTGGCAGGGGCAGCTGCTCAGATCCTGCCCTGCAGAGGCTTTCCAGGGCAGCCAGGACAGGAGTGGAAACCTTGACCCAGCTCCTTCTCTGCTGCAAGAAAAACACAGGCACCTTCTTAGGAACAGGCTCTGTGTCTCTCCTCTCCTAGGGAAAGAAAGAGCTGGAGGAGGCAAACATAAAGAAGGCAGGGGAGAGCTGGAAGGATTTGGGGACAGCCAGGAGTGGTAGCTGAGCAGGGAGGGGGCTGAGCCTGGTGCCAGCAGGGCTATCACTGGGACAGTACCAGCTGCTGGGTTTCCAGGCTGGGCACGAGGGTTGTACTAAAAATTTGCTGCCTAATGTTCTGTTTCCACCTCTCCCCCTGGCAGATGTTCATCATGGACAAGGTGGAGGCCACCCAGTGCAGCCTGCACGAGTTCAGCATCACCGGCTCCACCTACGCCCCCGAGGGACAGATGTGAGTGAGGGTCCCCTCCCCTTCACAGGGACACAGGGTGGCCCTGGGCTGGCAGCACAGCTGGGGGAAGGTGGGAGGATCGGGTTCATGGCCACAGCTGGGGAGAAAGGAGGGTTTTCCGTGGTGGTTTGCAGCCCTGTCCATGGGGATACTGTCTGGGCACTGTCTTTTGGCCATGCTGGGCTTGCAAGTGTTGGGTGATTGACGGTACTCTGCTGGTCATGGGGACCAGGGCAGCTGTTTCACTGTCCCTCACATCCAGCTCCTGCCCCACTTGGTTTGGGTGGTGCTCACCCTGGCTCTGCCTTCCCACTGCTCCGCAAAGGGGCTCCCACACACTTTGCTCTCCCTTCGTTAGCAATCCTGGTAAAACTGGCCCACCTGTGAACCAGAGAAGATGGCAAACATGGGAATGGTGATGAACGAGGCTTTTTGCAGTAGATGATGACTCTCCAAATTTCTGAGTATTGACTGGCAACTGTTGTCCCTGCCCTGAGCAGAATGCAGGGCCAGCAGCTTGTCCAGGAGCCACCAGCAGTGGTCAAGGGAACTTGCAAACGGCTGAAACCCCACCAGGAAAGAGCTCCCTGAGCCCTGTGTCCAGGCAGGGATGGCTCCCATGGCTGGTGTGCCCAGAGCACGATCCTGCTGATGGCAGGGTGTGTCTCGGGGCAGACATGGGCTTTGCAGAGCTGCAACTGAGGGCAGGGAGTGGAAGCTGGGGGCTTTTCCCTGAAGTGTTATCACACACATGGGGTTTTCTGCTGTTGTATTTATTTATTCCTGTTCCTTTGGAAGGAGGTGGTGGCCCCCAGTGTGGCTAAGTCTGGGAAGAAGGCAGATGAGAAGCTCAGCTGGTGGTGGGAGCACTCTCTGCTCCCCTTTGCTTTGCTCTGTGATCCCAGACACATTCGTCACCACGGTCCCTTCTGCTCATCCGTGGAGCAGCTGTAATTCATCCCAGCCTCAGACTTAATTTCATGAATATTTATAGAGCCAATTTGATCCTTGGCTGGGAATCTCCATTAAAAACTGAGCCAGGTCATAAGCTGGTGTCAATCAGTGCATTTCAATTAAAATTGAGGAGGACTGAGGGGGCTGAACCTGTGTCTGCCAACTTCTGAAGCTCAGTGTCCCCTTTCCTCTGGGGACTGCATTCAGGGCCCCTGTGTTGGTCTAAACAATTTGTGTTGCTCTTGAGTTTTGCTTTAGCCCTGTGCCTGTATTGTGTGTTGAGGGGGCTGTGTGGGCTTGCTGAGGTGTCACAGAGAGAACCCCCCCCTCCCCCCAGGGCTGGTGGGACTGAAACACTTGTTTGCCTTAGCCTGGCCTTGGCGGGGGGATATTTCATGCTGGACCTTGGGTTTGCTCACACAGCACCCAGCCAGCGGCATCTTTGCTGGTGTTTTTCCCAGCACATGGGTCTCACCTGGCTCCGTGCAGGGACTGCTGACGATGGGGCTGTATCCTCCCGTCCCTTCCCAGCAATATCCAGGGGATCACACGCTGCAAAGCAATGCCTGGTATTTCCACCTTCCCAAACACTGAAACCCATCCAGAGTGTCCGCAGCTCCCTCCTCCACCCTCTGTCCCTTCCCGTGAGCCCAGGGCTGGGCAGCATCTCTGGGCAGGAGCAGTGGATCTCCCTTCCCACTCGCAGCCCAGTGCGGCTTCATCTCCCTCAGCAAACAGATTTTTCAGATTTTCTTGGCTGCTCTCTGTTTTCCGCTCCCAAGCTGTAACAAGGGCTCCAAAATGTTCTTTCCATCGGGAACCAACAGTGGAATAAACTGATCCTAGTAAATGCCTGACAAATTACTTTTCCAGCAAGCAGATGACCGGCTGGGTTTGTACAGCTCTAACCTGCAGTTACCTCTGCTGGAACCAGGATAATTTTTTATTTCCCTTCAAAGCCACTGCTGCCATTCCTACCACCAGGCGAAGAGAAGCATCTGGCTTGCCTGGAGTGTTCAGGGCTGCTCCTTTCCATAGCAAAGAGCTGCTATTTAGGAAGAAAAGATCACAGTTCACCACTTGCTTGGAGCAGTCACAGCAGCGCAGCTGTGAAAGTTGTCTGCTGCTCCTAAATGCTCCCTTGGGTTCCCTATGGAGTGTGAAGCAGCCTCACAGGGAGGAGAAGGGACTTGCTGTTGGTTCCACAGCTCCTCTGGATTCCCAGCAAATGGAAACCCCTGAGGAGATGGATGTTAACATGAATTTCTTTGCCCCTTTTCTGGTCCATCACCTTCATCACCAGCCTGTGAACAGCCCCTGGTTGTTCCTTTGAACTCCTCTGCAGCCCCCTTTATTCTGGGCCACTTCCAGTATTTATTTGCCTCCTGCAATATTTTATTTGCAATTTTGTCCTGCCCCATTTCATAAAGTACAAAATGTGAACCCAAGGATTTATTGCCAGCACTGGGGCTTTAACGGGGCTCTTTCTCCCACTTTTACAAGAGTGATATATAGGCTATATATCCCCCTAGAAGGGATCTTTAGGATGAGCTAAGTGCATTTGAAGGTGTGAGCTGCTGTAAGGCTGTTGGGGTTGTTTTCTGCCCGCAGCCTGAAGGACGAGCAGCCGGTGCAGTGCGGGCAGTACGACGGGCTGGTGGAGCTGGCCACCATCTGTGCCCTCTGCAACGACTCCTCGCTGGACTACAACGAGGTGCGGGGGCGCCGGGGCCGGGGCGCGGGGAGGCTCTTGCTGTGCTTTGGGGCAAAGCCAGTAGAGTTTGTCCCTTGGGATCCCCTTCCCTGGCTTCAGCTCATCCCAAGGGGATGCTCTGGTGTGGCGGGTGACAGCATCCTTGGTGGCAGCAGCACATGAAGGATGAGCTCTAAAGCTTAAGCTCTTTTTTTCTGCGCTCTAGTCCAAAAAAGTCTATGAGAAGGTGGGGGAAGCCACTGAAACAGCCCTGACGTGCCTGGTGGAGAAGATGAACGTCTTCAACACAGACCTCAGCAAACTCTCCAAGGTGGAGAGAGCCAATGCCTGCAATTCGGTGAGTGGGGAGAAGCCCCTGTGAGCTCCAGCACTGGGGAACGGGAGGGAGAGGAGGGATTTAGGATGTCTGATATTTAGGCAATAAACATTTGCAATGATCTAAGGGACTGATCCAGCACAAAGATGTGATTTCCAGGCTCTCAGGGTGAGCTGGTTTTGGAACAGGTGGTGCAATGGCCCTGGGGGGCTGATGCCAGGGCCTTGAGGACCAACCTACATGGAGCTTTGGAACAGGTGATTCCTGAGGCTCCAGCTCAGTCCAGTCCCTGCTCAGCCAGGAGAGACCCTTTCAGTGATAGCCTGAGCTCTGGCTGCAGATGAGGAAGTTTGGAGTTATCTTTAGGTGCCCAGTTTGCACTGAGCAGCCGCCCTCCAGCATGAACCAAACCCTATTCCCCAGAGCCTTGCGTGGCCCAGTGACACTTGCTGCTTGGAAACATCTATTTTTGACATGAAAATATCTTGTGCTGGCTATTCCCCTACTCCAATGTCTCCCTGTCCTCCTGGGTGAAAATACACTTTAATTTGGGTCTGGATTTCCTCCACTTTAGATCTTATAATGTCTTTACTTGCTCAAAGGGCTCTCTGTTCCAGCATATTTTCCCCGGATAGGTCTGTGCAGTTGGTAATAAATCTGACTCCTTTCTGATACGGAAAGCTTGTAAGCTTTTAGCCCTGTCCCATCCCTCCTGGCTCCTGTGGCTGCCTTTCTCCTCCTGTCGCCGTGGCTCAGCAGGGCTGTCAGCCAAGGCAGAGAGCACCCGTGTCCCTGGCACGTCCAGGCTCAGCCCAGCGCTGTTCCTGCAGGTGATCAAGCAGCTGATGAGGAAGGAATGCACCCTCGAGTTCTCCCGGGACCGCAAGTCCATGTCCGTGTACTGCACTCCCACCGGGCCCGGCAACAACTCTGCCGGCAGCAAGATGTTTGTCAAGGTAGGGGCGAAGCAGCTGCAGGGTCCTCCCCGCTCTGCACACCCAGCAGGGTTTGGCCCTTGCTGCACGGGGCAGTGATGATGCTCTGCACTTCCTCTCCCACTCTATCTGCCTGCGGATCCAGGATCCAGCAGGCAGGCTGGTGGGGTCAGGGAGGAGGTGAGTCTTTGTCATATTGATTAGGAAAGAGAGGGGGTGAGATGATTTACAGGGAGGAAGAGGTGCTGAGTGTGCTGGTGCTAGGGTGAGGGAGAGCTGCCCCTGTGCAGAATTCGGGCACTTGCCTTTATTAAAGGCTTGGACCCTCCGGGTGCCAGTAATGCCCAAAGGATGATGTCCAGTTTTCCACTGTAACCAGAAATAAAATAGTGTTTCATAGGGCATTTTCTTCCCAAGAGAAGAGATGCGGTGGAATTTCCCCCCGCTAACTCTGAGAAGATTTGTATATTGTTGTTCCCACTGGGAGATGATCTGGGTAGGTGAACTCTCAGGCTGGGACCCTCTGAAGCCTCTGGATCTGTGGCCCTGGGCGAGCTTTTTAAGAGGTGCAATAGAAGGGCTGCAAATTTTATATTAAAGAGCAATGTCAGGGTCCTTTGTTAGGTGAGAAGGGCTGGGGTGGGATGCTGGGATGCTAAAGGACATGTTTTCCTGAATTGAGAAGGCATCACAAGCATCTGCTGAGTATCCCACATTTTTTTCTGCACAGATTTACAGCCCTCATCCCCTCCAGGTCGGAGCGGGGATCTGTGGGGCGGGAGTATCTGGGGCAGATGCGTAGGTTTGGCAGGAGTCAGCTGGCTCTCCAGCAGATCCTGCTCTTGGTGACCTGGTGCGGGTTCGCGCTCTGGCGTGCGATCCCGGTGTGCTCGGTCGGAGGCTGCCATCTAGTGCCCTGAGCCGCAGGGCCGGGACGTGCCTGCTGGAGTTTTGGGGAGATTTCCTCTGCCTTTGCCCAAACTTGGCGCCTTCCCTCCCTCTGGCACTTCCTGCAGTGCTGGCAAGAGATGCCCATCCTGCAGCTTTGCTGCAGCCCCTGGGCCCTCCGCTCCTCCGCAGGGTGCCCCGGAAAGCGTCATCGAGCGCTGCACCCACATCCGTGTGGGCACTGCCAAGGTCCCGCTGACGGCCCCGGTGCGGGACAAGATCCTGGGCAGGATCCGGGACTGGGGCATGGGCATCGACACCCTGCGCTGCCTGGCGCTGGCCACCCACGACTCGCCTGTCCGCAGGGAGACCATGCAGCTGCACGACTCCGCCGCCTTCGTTCACTACGAGGTACGGCACCAGAGTTTTGGCCAGGAGCTTTCTTCCTTATTCCCAAAGTTTCCCCATATGCTCCCAGCTGTCCCAGCAGTATTTTCCCTCAAGTTTCTCTGTGGGCAGTGTAATGGCTCACCTCCTCTGCAAACCTCAGGGGCCGATCTGAAGGATAACAAGCCACATCTCACTGCGCATGTTTTCCTGTGGAGTAACAGCTGAGAGGGCCTTGGGGACCACTGTGAGGGATGGGGAGGAGGGGAGCAAAGAGAAAAGGTGTGAGGAGGAGCAGAGGGGATGGGAGCATCCTGTTGGATTGGGGCTGTAGAGTGCATCCATGGGGCAGTTGGTAGGAAACCTGAAAGTTTCCTCCCTGGGGAAATCCCTGTGCCCAGAGTGGTTTCACAGCAGCGGGGGAAGTGGATGCATCCCAAGGGGTAATGTGGGTCTGGGGTGTGTTCCTCCCACCCAGAACAACCTGACCTTTGTGGGCTGTGTGGGGATGCTGGATCCTCCCCGCAAGGAGGTCACCTCCTCCATCGAGATGTGCCGCAAGGCCGGCATCCGTGTCATCATGATCACCGGTGACAACAAGGGCACGGCGGTGGCCATCTGCCGCCGGATCAGCATCTTCTCAGAGACCGAGGACGTGTCTGGCAAGGCCTACACGGGCCGGGAGTTCGATGAGCTGTCCCCCGAGGCGCAGCGCCAGGCGTGCCGCGAGGCCCGCTGCTTCGCCCGCGTGGAGCCGGCGCACAAGTCCCGCATTGTCGAGTACCTGCAGTCCTTCAATGAGATCACGGCCATGGTGAGCCCTCGGGGACACCCTGCCACTCCCTGTCCCCTCCTCCCCACCCTGCCCAATCCCTTACACACTTAACACGGCTTCATGCAGACAGGTGATGGAGTCAATGACGCTCCGGCCCTGAAGAAGGCAGAGATTGGCATCGCCATGGGGTCGGGCACAGCCGTTGCCAAGTCAGCTGCTGAGATGGTGCTCTCTGACGACAACTTCTCCACCATCGTGTCAGCCGTTGAGGAGGGCAGAGCCATCTACAACAACATGAAGCAGTTCATCCGCTATCTCATCTCCTCCAACGTCGGGGAGGTCGTTTGGTGAGAGCCTCCCACACCAGGCACCGTGCTGCGGGAGCAGCAGTGCAGGGACACATCCCCTGGGACAGGTGACCTGCAGACCTGTCCGTGTCCCCTGCCCCTGGCAGCATGCAGTGCCCAGACTGGTAATCCCAGGAACCGTGTCTCATTCCCCAAGAGCAGGGAGGTTTTATTTGTAGTTTTACAATCCTGCCACCCTGCAGGACCTGTTCTGTTAAAGTGTTGCCTATTTAAGCTCATGCAAGTGCCTCAGCTGGGTGCAGATATTTGTGCACAGGCCGTTGTCACCCAGTCACAGCTCTTCCTGCCCATCTCTCCCAGTCTTCAGCAACATCAGCACAACCTTGGGATCACTTGGGCATCCTTTGCCCTTGCATTTAAGCATGCGTGTTTGTGCTGGGAATGGGAACCTTAGGGGCCGTGAGGACATCAATAGTTGGGTTACAACTGCAAAGCAAATTTTAACAGCAACAGGAACAAATTTTAGCTGCAAAATTTGGTGCTGGGCTTCAGGTTCCCGATCAGGGGCTGTGGGTTCATCTGCAGGACTTTGGGTGAATATTCAGTTTGGGGCTTTGGATCCAGGTGCTCTCTCTCCCTTGCATGACACAGAACTTTTCTGTGCCTGCCCAGAGCTTGTCTAATTTTGCATCTCGGTTTTTCCCTGCAGTATCTTCTTGACAGCCATCCTGGGCTTGCCCGAGGCCCTCATCCCTGTGCAGCTGCTGTGGGTGAACCTGGTGACAGATGGGCTGCCAGCCACCGCGCTGGGCTTCAACCCCCCTGACCTGGACATCATGGACAAGCAGCCCCGCAACCCCAAGGAGCCCCTCATCAGTGGCTGGCTCTTCTTCCGCTACCTGGCCGTCGGAGGTGAGCACTGTCGGTGCGGGTGGGCAGAGTTAGGATGTGCCTGGGGTGCCCTGGGGCAGGGGCCCTCTCTGCAGGGCTAAGGGTGTCTCTCTCGGCCGCAGTGTATGTGGGCCTGGCCACAGTGGGCGCAGCGACCTGGTGGTTCCTGTACGACGCCGAGGGACCGCAGGTCTCCTTCCATCAGCTGGTGAGTAGGAGGGGAACAGGCTGACAGCTGGAGCAGATGGGTGAGGGCATGCATTCAGGTGTTGGGGTCTTTCATCTACCTTTCCTCTGTGGTAGTTGTAGCATTCTCAAATTCCTGGTGGAGAAGACAGTGATTTAAAACAGAAGCAAATTCTCTCCTCAGGCTCATGTTTCCAGCCTTGCTTCTGCCAGCCCCCAGCATGGTAGTGAAAGTCTGATTCAGAGAAGCTGAAAGTAGTTCCTGTGCCTCATCCCATATTGGAAGAGATCTGTTCTCACATTACATTCCTGTAGCTAATGTAAAAACTGCAGGGTGGGGGGGAAGCAGGTGCTGTCACATCCCAATGGCATGTGCAATGCAAGATGGATTTCTGATGGAGACACACGTGTGCACCAACCCCTTCCTAACTGCATCTGAGAGTCTCAAAGCCACTGTCCAGCCCCAGCAGAAGCTGGGTCACTGTAGGCAGTTTATTGGTTGCTCTGAACTGTGGGATATTTAACAGCAACCCAGTTCATCACGTGCCCCCCAACCAGTCGACTCTTCCTCCTCTCTCCTGCCTTTCCTGCTGCTCTGCCGTGTATTTACCAGCGGTTTCCTGTGCCAACAGAGGAACTTCATGAGGTGCACTGAGGACAACCCCATCTTTGAAGGAATTGACTGTGAGATCTTCGAGTCGCGATACCCAACGACGATGGCTCTGTCTGTGCTGGTGACAATCGAAATGTGCAATGCCCTGAACAGGTGTGGTGGCCACAGGGCTGCTCTCTTCACTCTGTGCATGACTGATTTTGTGCAGGGTCTCTTTTGAGTGTCTGTGGGTGGGCTGAGGGCTTTGCTTTGGCTCAGCAGAACCCGTTCAGAGCATCCTCACAGGGGACCACGGGGTTTTCCATAAAGAAACTCCTCCAAGGCAGTGTGCTGTGGCTGAGAGCAGTGAAGGAAGGACTGGATCTGCATTCATTAGTGATCTGGCCATTGATGATTGGTCCATGCATGGCTGGTTGTGTTGGGCATCCAGATCCAGTTCTCAGCAAAGCCTGAAGATGAGCAGCCTGGAAAAGCAAGGATATAGCCTTGCACATTGGAGGGAAATGAAATTCCCAGCATGGGCAGATGCGGGGAGGTTTCTGGGGCTAACGTTGTCCCCTCCCTTTCACAGTGTCTCTGAGAACCAGTCGCTGCTGCGGATGCCACCGTGGCTCAACATCTGGCTGCTGGGGGCCATCATCATGTCCATGGCTCTGCACTTCCTCATCCTCTATGTCAAGCCCATGCCTGTGAGTGCCCTCTGTCACCTCCCTGTGCCTCCTGTGGACAAGGACATCCCTGGAGCAATCTTTGGGTCTGGAAACTTCTGGGATGGTTGTTCCCAGCAGGTGCCCTCAGGACCAGGTCCCATGACTCAACCCAGCAGGGAATATAGGAGTCATTCTGTCCCATGAGCCAGAAGTCAGAAGCTCTCCCTATGGGCAATGCAAAGGGGCGTAGATATCTCCAGAAGGTGGTTCAGCCCCTTCTGGAGTTGTCTCCTTCCTTTGCAAGCTTGAGGATGCCTTGGTTGATGCTCAGAAGTGCTTTAGATGAAGTGTGTTTCTGTACCCAGGAGGTTACATTGTCCCTTGTCACCTGCTAAGCGCCTGTGAGCACCTAAACACACAGTCCTACCTTGTGCCTCACTTTCTCCGTTTGCAGGAGAGGTGAAGGACGTAATTTTTTACTCATCTTGGCCAAGAGCCACCTTGGATCATGACAGACCTTGAAGAAATCCTCCTGTTTGGGCTGTCTGGATCCTCCCTCCTTATACCTGGCATGACCCTCTCTCAACCTTTGCCATACAACAATGTGACCCTTAAAACAACAAAATATCCCACCTGCTTCCCTATTGACATGTCCAATCCTTTCCACCCTGCAGCTCATCTTCCAGGTGACGCCCCTGAGCTGGCCGCAGTGGGTGGTTGTGATGAAGATCTCCCTGCCCGTGATCCTGCTGGATGAAGGACTCAAGTACCTATCTCGCAACCGCCTGGATGGTGAGCATGGTCTGCACCACCTTGGGTGGCTCCGTGGCACTTTGCTTGGGGTTCCTGGTGGCTTTATGGACCCCTCGCTCACCTCCTCCACTCGTGTGATGTCTGCACCTGCATGTTCACCCACCTTTGCTGTGCAAAGGGGCTTTTTTCTCCTGCTCCCTTCCTTCCTGGTGCCACGCCTGGCAGAGCAGTTGGAACTTACATCTGCTTGAAATGCTCCCTTTGGAGCTGGAGCATTAGATAAATCTGCCACAGGTTATTAATTTAAGTCCTCTTGAACCTCCAGGAACTGGATCCCTTTGCTTATAAAGCAAAACAAATCAAACACTGATTTGTAACAGGAACCCTTTCTATTTTCCTCTCAGATTTCCACCCCTCTCTGTCCATATTTTGTGTTGGCAACCTCTATGCTAATATCAATTGAGAGCTGAACACCTTATAAACTGGTTTTAATGGGGTTGCCCTTGGCCAGCACCTCTCAAGATGCAGCCCTTGGCACAACGGGAGGAGAAGCAGCTCCTGTGACACTGGGGCAGCAGTTCCTGTGTGCTCCTGGGCTCCATGCTGTAAATCACAGCATGTCTTTGGGCAGCCCTCCAAAGAGATGATATCATCTTTTCTTTCATTTCTTGCAAAAGATGTTGCTGTGGGGAATATCTCAGCGTGGAGTTAAGCCCACGGGTTTTCCCAGCGGTGCCTGCGAGCCCCGGGCTGCCGAGCAGTGCGGTGCCTGCCACAGGGGTGGCCCCTTTTCAGAAAACAGGTTTTATTCATTTTTGGGGTGAGTTCACCCTGACAGTGATAGCAGGGGGAAGAAGGGCAGGAAAAGCACTGTCCTTGCTTGGAGAAGCTCTGGGGGCAGATGAACGATCTGAGTGTGAGGACTGGATGTCCTTCCACACCATCACCTTGCTCAAGCCATTTTTTCACCCCTTAGGCAACCTGTGTCATAGCAAACCCCTCTTTTTCCCTTCACCCTGTAATAACAACCCAGAAAATCTGTGCAAAGCCACTCTTGCCTTTCTGGGCTGAAGGTAGGTCTGGCCAGCCCTGTCAAGGAGGGATTTGGGGCATTGTAACAGCTGCGTTTGGTTTCTCATGGAGCAGAGCTTTGCAAATACCTGGAAATATGGGATGGGAAGGTATTGCAGGCAGGAAACGGTCACAAACAGGTCTCCCTCCCCATCAGTGTGTCCCGGTGTGCAGATAGTGCTCATGTCAGCCTTTCTTCCTGTGTTGAGCTGATGCAGAAACTCAGCAATTGCTCAGAGAAACAAAGGTGCAGGGGCTCCTGTTTTTACAGACCAGATAGAAATTGTTTCTAGCCTATTTTTATTGAATTGTTGCATCTCTCACTGGACACCCAGGTCTGTTTTATCCCACAATTACGAGCCTGTAGCAACAATTTTACAGCACAGCACCAGGCTGGGGTGTAGGAGAGCTGGTTAATGTTGCATCCCATGCATGCCCTTGGTGTTCACTTCACCGTCTGTGATCTGGGGCTGGGTCTGTCTTTCTCCCACACTTTGTATTTCTCTATAAAATCTCAGCACTGTTGGAGGAAGGGCTTTTTTTTGGCTCTGCCTGCACAGCTCCAAGCACAGTGAGGTTTCTGGTAGGCACACGATCCTCTCAAGTGCCATCATACCGGCTCAGAGTCTTCTCTCCTCCCATGCCACACTCCCAATGTTTCAGGTCCCCAAAGCTTCCCTCATCCCCACGGTCACGATGCTGGTGCTCACGGGTTGCTCTGTCTTGTGGATCCAGGGTTTCCCATGCAGCTCTTCAATCATGGCTGTGTGGTAAAATCACCACACTGAAATCATCAAACTTGAAAGAAGTAATTGAAACTCTTAATCTTCCTGATTTCTCTGGGCTTTGAAAAGCAAAGAAAAAAACCTCCAAAAGCCCCTTTTATATGTGGTCTTGTGATTTTTTTTACCAGGCATTCTCAGGACAGTAAGACCCAAGTGGAGCGGGGAGCACCAGTTGAATACCTGCAAGACTCCAGAGCAAGGGTTGGCTTCCTTACGTGTCTCATCTCTGAATGCCGTGTCCCCGTGCTTCCTGCAGAGTCTTGCTCGTGTGTGGTGGGGACCTGCTTGGAACATGTCTGGGTGAACATGGCTTAGATATAGAACAGAGAATAACAGAGCCGAGGGACTCTACCCAGACAGGATCTCCTTTCCCACAGTGGTCTCTGTGTTTTGCTTCAAAATAAGGCCTACCAAGCCTGTGCAGTAGCTGTTTGATGGCAGTTTTGGCCAGCGGCCAGGCTACCACTTGGTATCTGCAAGACCGTGCTTGGGGGTGGTCTCCAGTGTGGGACCTTCCAAGGGATGGCCAAGGGTGTTCAGCTGAGGAATGCAAATGTGTAGCTGCGAGTTCTGCTGATTCAGGTTTTGCATGGAAAAGTTTCTCCTTTGATGAGATTTAGATAAGTTGTGTTTCCATTACGCTGGATTTTCCTTGTCCTTGAAGTGGCAGAAAGCTGAGACTCTTCAGTTCTCACTGTGGTCTCAGTGCTTTACATTCCTCTCCCCATCACCCTGCTCACATCCAGCCTTTCATCTCACATGCTTCACATATCTGGCTGCCTTCATTCCTCCCTGGCCCCTACGAGGTTTCTGCTGTCTCAGTTTTGGGAGGTGATGTGAGTGTGAGAGCAAGAGAATGTGCACGGCTGAGGTTGGCTTGGTGTGAACTGCATATGTTCTGGTCAGGAACGTGGAGATGTTCTCAGGGGTCTGTCACACGCTGGCAGGCTCACAAGGGCTCACCACCCTCAGGGATCTCTTGCTGTAGTATCTTTAATATTTTCCATGCTCTATGCATTCAAGTGTTTGTTCTTTCCAAATCCTGTGGCATGCAGAAGGAAGGTTTCCAGGCATCTGTGCCAAGGCCTTGCAGAAGTCTCTTTTCTGAGTGGTTCTCAAGAAGCACCAAATCTAGAGAGGACACTGAGATAACCCTAGTGCTCATGTTCCTCTGTGCACCATCAGCCACTGCTGAGGCCACCCTGTTCCCCTCCTGCACTGTCCCTGGACCTCCTCATGTTCACCATCTCAAAGCAAACCCCTCGCAGGTGTTGGAGTTGCTGCTGTGGTTGTTCTCAGCACGTTCAGCAGCAGGCCCTGCCTGGGTGCTGAGCATCGCCATTTCTCACCTGTGCTGTGGTAAAAGCAGGGGCAAATCACAAAGCAGGTGTTTTCTGCAACACAACTACACACCTGCCCTGACAGCAGCAGGGTCACTGAAAATCAGGAGTTTGGATGCACAGGGATGGACTTTGTGTGTTTTGTGGCAGATTAGCATTTATGCCGCTGTTTGTCCTTGTGCCCAGTGAGGACAGCAGCCCCTGGGGTCATTTTGCAGGAGGTGCAAGATGGTGGCCACCCCACCCTGTTCCTGTCCCTACCGGGTCCCTGTTCCCTCTCCCATGGGCAGCAGTGCCCTGCAGTCTCCTGCCACTGCAGCTGATGTGCAGGTGAGGTTGCTCCCTTGGGTGAATGTCTCCACCACTGAGGGAGCTTTGGCCACTTCTCTGCAAGCTGGCATCAGCTTTAGGCTTCAGCATCCTCCCAGAGGAGAGTGGCTGGCAGAGGTGGCAGTGCAGTGACAAGTGCGTCACACTCCCTGCCAGGGGCAGGTGGAGCTCTGCATCTGAGACAGCCTAAAATTTGCAGGGACCAAAATCTCCATGTCCCATCACAAAAAACCCTCCAGCATATAGCAAAAAGGAGCTGTTCACCCTCATTTTGCCCCATGCACCTGCACCTGGGTATGAGGGAACCCTCCCTGAAACTCCCCAGGAGCACAGGAGCTGCTGCAGCTGCCTGTGTTCCCTGTGGAGGAGGCATCCCTCTCCCTGGCACAGCAGAGCCGGGAGCAAGCGCCTGCAGCCGTGGCCTGCCCTTGTAGGGTAATCTGTGCATGGAGCTACCTTGGCTGGGTGCTGGCAGAGGAATGTGTCCCCGTGGGCCAAGTATTCCCTTGAGCTATGGGATGCTCTGCAGGAGAGCGGTGCTGCACCTTCCAGTGCTGGAATCTCCACACGGGATTTTACAGCTCTGCTGCCTCGCTTTTTGTTTTTATTTCCCCCTCTCCCCTGTTTTTTCATACATGTCCGTGTGTCATGCTTTAGAAATGGAAGAGCAGAGGGAAGCTGCCAGTGTTGCTGCCCTGGTATTGCAAAGGGATGGGGGGACAATTTCCCTTTTGGTTTTCTCCTGGGGTCTGGGGTCTCTGCTGAAGCTCAGGGTGCCCTGGTGTGATGGGGAGATGTGCCATTTTCAGAGCTACAAGGGCTGCAGCATTTCTCTTGGTGAAGGAAGTGATGTGGGCTGGCAGTGGGAGCCTGCATCCCTCCAACAGCACCTTTTACAGGAACCTGTTGAGGAAAGTCCAAAGCAGTAAGGAAGAACCTCCCAAAAGGCCTCAGCTGTCCTGGGGGGAGCAGACCTTGGAGGAGCTGAGCTCACATTGTTTGGTTGCTGGTTTCCAAGTGCTGAAGGGCTGTGACACCCCTGGTGTGAGGCAGCATCCAGAGGGAGTTTGACCATCCCATCATCCCTGCAAACAGGTCCTGCATCCCCCCTGCTCCTGTCACCAGGGCGAGGGGAGGACAGACGGACACTGGCATGCAGGGACCTGCATCCTCCAAAAGCTGTGTGGGAGCTGGACCTTGGCTGGTTGCAGAGCTCATGGAAACTCCTGACTCGCTCCATGCCAGGATTGTGTTACTTAGAGGTCTGAGAGCAACATTTTGAAGGGCATCCACTGTGGTTAAACACTGCAGCTGTGTCCCCTTCCTGCCCCTGCCTGTCACATGCCATAGCATCCTCCTCCCTGCTTGCACAACCACGGGGTGATGTGTTTAGAGGAAGTGCCTTGGTTGGCAAATTACCACTGGTGTGTCACCCTGTGTTCAGCTGCTGGAAGAGATGGAAGAGATGCTGCTGCAGTGGGGAGGAGATGAATTTTGATTATTGCAATGAGATTTAATACAGTGCAGTTGCCAGCATCCCTGCTTTACACCAAAGCCTGTGGTGTCATCCAGAGGGATGCTGCCATCACAGAAAACCATTTCATCCCAGGACACAAGGGCTGGGCTCTGCAGCCAGCACTGGAAAAAAAATTTGGCAGAAGTTGCAAAAAGCCTTTTCCCTCTCTCTTGCCTGTTATTTATTAATTCCCCTGAAAGCTTGTCGGCACCAGGGTTGGCAGCAGGCGCGGAGCCCCGCGGGTAACCCCGGGCAGGACCCCTATTTATCAAGAGCACAGGAACAGCGGTCCCCAGTGAGATGTGTTTGGTGATGTGAGCAGTGATGAAAGACAGAGAAATACAGTCAAAAGATTCACGATAAGGGATTTTTCTAACTCTCCTTAGCAAGTGCTGCTTCTGGGTGGGTTTTTTTCAAGGAAAAAAATCTGTTCTGGGCAGACCAAGCTATCCTGGGCGGGAGGGCAGCTGCTGCCTCAGGGGTCAGGGACACTCGTGTCAACTGCCTGAAAATTGCGGATCTAGTTGCTGTAAGTCAAGATCTTGCTGGGATTTTGAGGCTGCTCACATGGAGTTCAAGCTGGATACCATCGCTTTCCTACAGGCCATGTGTTGCCTGTTACTTTCCATGTCCAACCCCGTGCATCTGGAGGGAGGGAGAAGGGAGGAGCACAGCCCTGGGACAGTGGCTGTGATGAGTAGGTTGGTCCTTGCTCATTGTTTTGGAGGTATTTAAGGGTGTAAGTACACGTGTAGTGTGTGTAAGTGGTGTCAGCCCGTGGAGCAGTGCCCGTGTCTCTGGCTGCAGCAGGGCCGGGGCTCTGGGGTGGGTGGGAGGATGCAGTGAGCTTCCTCCTCTCTGAGCCACTGCTTTTCCCTGGGTCATGCCTCATTAGGAGCAGTAAGGAGGAGCTTACTTGCCTTCCCACATGGCTCCACCTCATCCCTTCTCCTAACTCTTGCAGAGACCTTCCTCACCCAGGGACCAGCATCCTCCTCCTCCTCACACAGCCTGAGCTGCCACAGCTGCAGTCAGGCCAGCTCTGTGCAGACAGCTTCCTTCTGGGATCAGCCCAGGAGCAACCACTCTTGGTAACAAAAACATGGAGCTGGTTTGCTTTTGAACCCTCACCAATACTTTTCCTTCTCTTTCTTGCCCTTCATTTCAGGAGAAGAGGACAAGAAATGAATGACACGAGGGCGACACTCCAAACTAGAGGATCCCTTACTTGTAACTCGGACTGAAGTCTTGCATGCGTGACCATCGCTAAAGCCAGCAGGACATGCATGTGTCCGACTATCAGACAAATGCGGGTGAATCGTCGAAAAGAAAAATACTGATTTTGTTTTGTTCTGTAGCTTTCTTTTTCCTGTACATACAAGTGCAACTACCGGACAGCTGGCGTAGGATTTGGGGATGGAGCTGTGTGGATCTGAGTTGTTGTAATGTGGTTCCTTGGGATTTGTTCTTGCCAAATTTGAGACCCTCTTTCCAATTTTCACCCTGGCTGGGTGAGCTCGGGCAAGGTGGCCTTCATGAGAGATTAAGGTGGGAAGTCAGGATTTGAGGCCACATCCCCCAGTGGGATGGGATGCACAAGGCAGCTTCAGGGTCCAGGAGGGGCTTGGCAGTGAGTGAGGGCAGGGAGAGAGGAGAGGGGGCCGTGTGTTGGGGTTGCTGAGCCTTGCTGATGTCCATGGTGTTGGTGAGTGCATTGCTGCTGCTGTGCTCTGCTCCAGTGGCTGCAGCAGCTGGGAATAGCTTCAGAGTGTGTCCAGCATTGGCGTGGATCTCATGGACGTGTGTTTATACATCGAGGTTGGGTGCGTGTGGTGGAAGGTGAAGTTCTCCCTATTTATCATGCTGTCCTGTTTGATCCCTGTGTTATGGAAAGCCCAGCACCTTCTCAGGCTCATCCAGCACCAAAGCATGATGAAGTCTTGTCTGTTCTTCTCCATCTGGCATCCTGCTAGATCCCATCTGCACTATATAAGCTGCAGTCCTTCTCCTTGTAGGGGCAGCCATGTAAAGAAAAGCAAGAGGATGCCCACCTTGCATTCCTCATGTCCACCACTCCTTCCTGGTCACACTTTCTTTCCTCAGTGAATTTTAAACTATTTCCCTTGCAGGAGTAGAGCTTAAGTGTTTAAGAGCATGTCCATGACTTCATGTCCTCTGCTTTGGAAAACATCGCTGACTTGCACAGGGCATCCTTGCCAAGGGAACAAGATGGGAATGAATGTATGCTTGTACATAACATGGTGTTTCTCTGTGATTGGTGTTTGTTGTGGCATCCCTTTTTGTAAGGCACCAACTTTATCTTGCCCTCTGGGGATTTTCCCGCAGCAGGAGTGAGACAGGCTGCAGTGAGAGTTTGTAGATCAGGAGTGGATTTTGGGATCCATTAAATTTATCTTTCTCCATTGAGCTGCGTCAGCTGAGAAGCTGATAGTGGGTGGTTTCTTCTCCAGCGCTCCAAATCCTCCCTCCTGTTTTCCTCACAGTCCCCTATGATCCATCCTGATGATATTTAGTTAGCCAGAGCCTATATCTTTCCTTTCTCTTACATTCCAGCAACAGCACTAGAGCCAGGGTCTGGGATAGCATTTGCTCCTTTGCTGTTGGGTTTTCTCTTCTACTTTTTGCCTCTTAAAAGCTTCCAGTGTTCTTCTGTATCACCTGGGCAAGAACGTCTCTCCTTCTGTACAGTAGGTGCCAAACATCATCCCTCCTTTCTTTTCTCCATCACCAGCACTGAAGATGAGCAGAGCCCCCAGACCAATGGGAATGTACAGAATTGTTATACTACTGAGCTGGTTTCTTGTACAGAAAACCTTGCATGAAATGTTGTTACTGTATTTAATATATAATGTATTCAAGGAATTTTAATATGGAGCTCTTTAAAAAGATCTTTATAGATACTCTGTGGTTAGAAGATTGTTGCTGATTTTTTAAAATCTTATTATACTTTGTCTTGAAGAAGTTTTATTTTTCAAATGTGTTCTGTCTAAATGATTTAATCAGTTGATCCCATGGGATAACCAATTCCTCTTCAAAGATTTTCACCATGGATGAGACCCGCCCTGGTGTAGAGGACCAGGACATGACCCAGGTACTGCATAAGCCTTCAAAATAAAGCCTCAGTAAGACTAATGCTGTAGACCTGTGATTTGCCCTTCCCCAAAAGGGTGGATTTCACCTTATTTTAGTACAGGTCATAGAATTAAAAAATTGTTTCAGTTGGGAAAGACATCCAAGATGATTGAGTCCATCTCCATCACTCTGTGCAGAAAAACAACCAGTGGGAATTTAGTCCAGTTCCAGCTCGGTGTCATCAGAGGAAGCAGCTTCTCTGTTTCTCTGAGGCTAACAACCAGTTTGGGAGAGGCTGAGCTGGATTCAGAGGCTAGACTGGATTCAGAGCATCCCAGCCCTGTTCGGAGGGTCCAGCAGGGCTTTCAGCTGCCCAATGGCATCTCCCTGGGACGTGGTGGCCTTGGTCCCTTGTGCCCACAGGAACCTGCTTGGTCCATCCACCACCTGAGTTACACTGTTTTCCCTGGACTTAATGTCTGGTGGAGGATTATTAATTTAACCCAAATATGTGTGGTGTGGAGAAGTTTCTTGTGTAAAAGCCCAGGCAGTGTCAGTCTGTTCATGCAGTCACTGGGTCACAGTTGTGAGTTACCAAACGCTGAGCCATCGTGCAGGAAACCAGAGCTGTGTCCCAGCTTGTTCTTTCCAGCAGCAGCAAATTGCATTTTATTTCTATTGTGAGCCTTCAGATCTATCTAGAAAATAGCCCAGGTAATCTGCACTAGAGCTGCCTGGAGCAGGCACCCCCCCTTGCTAGGAAGGACCATTTTGACACGTCCCCATTTCTCCTTCTGAATGGCTGACCACGTCTCTTTTCTTTCCCCCCATCCTTTAATTACTTCGAGTACAGGTTTCACTCCATACTTTTTGATTACAGGGGCTTATACTTCAAACATCTTCATGAAGTAGAAAAATATCCATAGATGTAATTATTTTTTCCTTTATTCTTCAGTGAAGGGTCAGGATAAATCACAGAGTAGTTATTTATTGCATGTGTGCCAGCAGCAGCATGCTGGGAGCTTTTACAGGCTGGAACATGTTCTTATGTAAACTTGGAGATCGCAGAGCCAAGACCAGCACTTTGGGACAGGCTCTTGGGTCTTACCAAGGCATCTGACTGTGCAATACAAGGGAGAGGGACACTGGGTGGCTGTTATGCCCAAAAGCTTTTTTAAAAAAGCAGCTTAGGGGCAAACCTCTGGGATCCTTTCTTTTTTTGGCAACGGAGGTTAGGAATTATTTCCTTTTTAGTTTTATTTTGATGGTGCTGCCTGGCATATTCTAAGTCTATAAATAAAACTCAGGTCTTTCCAGCAAGACCTTTGGCATTGGTGGGCTGTTGTGACAGATCCTCCACAAGACACAGGGCATAGGATGTGCTGGGATGGCAGCATGGGGTTATCCATGAGCACTTTATACTCCTTCCTCAGGGGCCAAGCACCGTGCTGAGGTACAGCCAAGGTGGGAGGGGAAGGTCCTGTGTCCCTGGGGTGAGCACCGGGGGATCAGCTTGGGGCAGCAGCTGTGGAAAGTCGTTTGTACTGTTTTGGGATGTTGTGTCATTGTGACCAGTTGCTGGATGAGCTCTTCCCCCTGCGGTGTGTGATCCCATGGGGAGGCACGCTGGAAAAGGAAAAAGAACAAAGTACTGCATCCTGCGTTTTATTTGTGTCACGTGGCCCAGGCCTGGATGAGGTTTGTGTTTGTGTGTTTGGGGCTTTGGCACTGTGAACATTCCGTGTGTGTGGTTCTGGTGATGCTCTGCTCAGCCAAGGCTGGATGGCACCACCAGGCACTGGAGAGGGCAGTAGGAGGGACAGGCTCTATGGAGGGGCTGGGGGACTTTGTTCCCATAAGAGCATCAAATCTAGGAATGAATGGGAGTTTCTGCTCACAGCGTGGATGGCGGAAGGAGGAGCAATGGGGAAACTCAGCATTAATTTTTGGTCCTCCTTTTGTGCATCAGGTTGATAATACTGCTTCCCAGTCAGGGTCCTGCTCCACCGAAACTCATCAAATAATGATTTGAGCTGTGCAGGGGCTCTGGCTGGGAGATGTTACTGAGGTTCAGTGACCTTGGCATTACATCACTCCTGAAACTCGAACACACCTGAGTCCCCACTACCAACGCCTAAGACTTACTGTGATTTTTGGACCATACCTGGCATGGCCATCACTTTGTATAAATGATGCCAGAGATTCAGTCCCATCTGGGCTCTTTTCCCTCCCACTTCTGCAGTGGCATTTTCTGTCAGAGGAGACAGCCTGGGACTCCGGTTTTTGGTACTGACCAAGGAGAGGGCTTTACCCCATGCAGATCTTGTGTGGCACAGTTGGGGTTAGGATTTGCAGGGCTGCAGTGAGGAGGAGACACAGGGTAAATTGTGCTCCCTGGACATGTTCTTGTGGTGCCATTCAGCTTTTGGTGTGAGTGGGGCATTGAATGAGCCAAAATCTGTGTGTGCCTAGAGTGATGGGCACTTGGGACCAAGAGGAGGGCAACTACCGAACTGTCAGCGGGTACCCTCAGTGGCTTCAGTCAGGAAATATGCTGATTTTTTTATATGAGATGCCTGAACAGCCAAATGTAGAAATCTCTGAGACTGTGCTTCATAGCAAAAGGTAAATTGTTATATCTTGGGGGGTGGGAGGGTGTTATCTGAGGGATAGAACTGAAAGAAATGAGGTTTCCTATTTTATTATATGAGAGATATTTTTCCACTAAATTATCGCTTCCTAAACTGTGTCCTTTGTCTGACTGTAAATAGCCAGGTGTGCCGGGAAGACGTGGGAAGGCTCCTTGTGGTCACATCCATACAATCCACTCTGTTCACACAATATTGGGCTGATTTGTTTTATACTTAGAAAATTACAGAAATAAAAGCAATTTTACTGGATGACTCCGGGGGTTTTTTTGTCTATTTTGTTGNTTTTTTTTTTTTTTTGCATTTGTGGCTGATTTGGGGGATATTTGGGAGCCCATGGAGCCGTATGGGAGTGCCTGAGGGCATTCTTCAGCCGTAAAAGGAGTTGTGCTCACCAGATCAGGATTTCTTGTGGGTTTTCAGAGGAGCCAAACTAGAAATGGAGCTGAGCTGTGCCTGGCATGGGATGACAAAGGCAAAATGAGCGGAGTGGCATGATGTGACTGTTGGGAATTTTTTAATTCACTCTTGGGGCACAAGAATACAAATAACAGTGCTAATTTTGACTGTATCCAGAATAGTCATCACCTTATCTCCCCCAGCTGGGAGAGGAGGTTTAAATAAGCCCTGCAATGACCTCCACAAGAAATAATTGTGAAATAAATAATAATTAAATGACTTGGCCTCCTCTGGGGGGATGGCATAGTGCTTGGGGCCATGCGTTTCCATCTCTGCATCACCGGGATCTCTGCCCATGGTAATGTTTGAAGCAGAAAACCCTGGTCCAGCTGCAGGTTGTGTTTTGGAGCAAATCTGTGTTCATGGCATTATCTACCCTCGGTGCTTTTTTGCTGGGATGTGGCTCCATGTATTCCTTCCCAATGCTGTGAGCAGGACAAAGGTGGTGCACAAGGTAAGCCAAAAGCTTTCTAACCCACAGAGGGTTAACAAAGAGGGACATGGGATACCCCAGCAAATGCTGGTTTTGGGAAAGGGCCATTGCTTGGCCTTCTCTTTGCAAGTGCAGACTAATGTCAGAGCAAGAGGAGCACCTCTGCCATGGCTGGAGGTGACCCTCAAGCCAGTCCCCTGTACCAGAAATGCTGTCTCGGGACACAGCAGTGAAGGCAAAACCACCCCAAATTCCCCACCTGATGTTGTGTCAGTCCCTGGACCCCTGGGGACCATCACCTGGGGCTATGCTTGTCTTTTGAAGGCATGATTCAGAACACAGGTGTTACCCTACCAAAAAAATCCCATTGGTCCCTGTGATTGGCTGGTCCATGGCACAGGTCCAGCCCCTGTACTGGATGTGCATCCACATTTCTGGAGTCCACAATGGCCACAGGGCCACTGAGACCTTTTGGCACCCCCAGCACCTCGGGTTCATGTTTGCTTTGGCATCAGCTAAACTATTGCTGAAGTATTTCCAGGGAGATATGTTGTCACAGCAACTGGGGATGGAAATGCCACTTCTGAGGAGTGAGTACCACCAAAAACCTCTTGTGCCAGGGCATTGCAGCATGGGACAAATAGAGAGCTGAGCCAGCCCTGCTGGGAAGGAGCGAAGAGAGGTCAAGGACAAGTTAAAATTGGAAAGAAAACTGAACATGCTGTTTTGTAGGACCTTGCCTGCTCTCATCTGCCAATTTTTTTCCACCCTCCCCTTCCCATTGCCAGTGGTGCAGTGTAAGCACCTCCTGCAGCTTGTGAGGGCAAGGGGGCTGTGGCAGCCAAAATTACTGGGAAAAGCCACCAGCTCTGAGGAGCTCTTCTTGGCAACCTCAACCACAGCAGGTCCCCTCTGCACCCACCATCATATTTTATATCTTGCCTCCATGTTACTCCTCCCCATCCGTGGATCAGCAGCGTGCCGCACATTTTTGTGCTGAAATTCAGAGCTCTGTGCTGGACACTGCCAAGCATGAGTCTGGGTTGTGTAATGAGCTTCATCTATTATTTTATATTTTCTTTTCCCCCTCTCAGTGTCTGAGAGCCTGGAAATAACCTGGTAGCTTTTATGCCTTCCACAGCTGTGCTTCCCTGGGTGCAGGTGGGCTTGAAGCCCATGCAGAGGTTTTCAGAACCCTCTTTGTGCTCCAGCAGTTCCTGTCCCAGCTCAAAGCAAGGATGCACTTGCATCTCCAAACGTCTCCCTTAAAACCACCAGATTTTGCATTTTTCTCTCAGCCCCAGCACAGGCTGAGTGTGTTTAACAGGCAGGGGGAGGGAGTTCCTTTTGCAGCCATGGATGGACTCCTGTGCTAACCCTGCACAGCACTGCTGGGGATACCCTTGGAGGGTCACTAGCCCTCAATGCCCTTGGCGTCTGGCCCAGCTGGAGCTGGAGATGCTGGATGAGGCCAAGCCTGGCGCTGGGGACCAGTCAATGCCAGCTGACCCAGGAGAGTGTTTCTGAAATCTGGCCCTATGTCTTTGCAATCTCAGACACAAACACAGGGGCTTTAGAGCCTCATTTGCTGTTTCTGCTTCCATTTTCCCCTCCCATGGGCAGTGGAGCTAGATGGGCTCGTTTTCCTTATCTCTGTCTGGTTTTAGAGTCATAGAATCACAGAATGGTTTGGGTTGGAAGGGGCCTTAAAGATCATCTCATTCAAACCCCCTCCCACGGTCAGGGACAACTTCCACTAGACCAGATTGCTTGAGGTCTCATCCAGCCTGGCCTTGAACACTTCCAGTTCTACTCTCTGTGTCCCTGTGTTGTCCCACTTGGTCCTTTGTTTTCATGCTGCTCAGGTCAAGCCTAGTTCAGCGCCTTCTGTGCCCTGGGCAAACCCATCCTCAGTGCCCAGGACCTGCTACAGATGAACTCAAGCTGCCACTGCTCCTCCAGCAGCACCTGTGCCTCGTCACTCCAAGGAGAGCACCCCCAGCACCTCCCGCCTGCTCTGCTTGGAAGTGGCCAAGAGATACAAGAGTTATTCAGAGGAGATGGCGGTGAGTGCATTGACAGCACCATACCAGTTGCTGTCTGTGGGAACCCAAGATAAAACCATCCCCAAGGTCCCAGCTATGTGTGGGTATTGGTGCAGAGGGCCATGGGACACCCCCCAGGCTGCACCCTACACAGTAGGCTGATAAAAACCTCTTTCTCTTAATTGTATTTTTATTTTGCATTTGGGTGTTACAGTAATGCATTTATTGTCACAGCAAACAGACATCCCAGCCTGGCCTCAGGACAGCCCAGTGCCTGCACCACAGCTGGAAGCATCACAGCCCCATGATCTCAGCATCTCTGGCCAGTGACCACCCTGTCTGGGCAGGTCAATTAACAACTGAACAGCCCGAGCAGGGCACTGTCCCTCGATAACCACCTGGCAGAGGCAGGGAGGTGTGTTGGCAGCCACCTGGCACCGCCATGGCACCATTGCAGGGCCACATAGGTGAGCAATGCCTGTGCAAACCTACTAAATTCCTTGTGATAAAGTAATGTAAAGAGTGGCAATCCCAGGGATGGCGTGGGTGTGGGAGAGGTGTGAGCCCACAAGCGCTTAGGCTGGGTTTTTTTCAAACATTTGGATGCTGTGGCCAAGTGGGTGCCCGTGCTGGGTGCTGGTATCAGCCCAGGACTCAGGTCCAGACTCAGGTTCTGTTGGTGCTCCAGGCTGGGGTCTTCTGCTCTGCACATCGCTCCAGACGGGGTCTGGCCCCACTCGCCAGCTGCAACATGGCTCCAAGAGATTATAAAATGGCAGATGCATATTATCTCCCAACGGAAAGTATTTTAGCTAAATCCATGCTATAACCATTTTATTGACTCCAAGTACCAGAGAGAAGGTTAGAAGTGACTCTTTTACAAGTCATTTTGCTGTTAAATTTAGCTGTCCTATTTTCATTATCCCCATGGCCTTGGCAAGGGTGAGCAGCCTTCCCTAAAAGGCCTCGTTTCATACAGTAAGTTATTTGCTTCTCTCGTGACAGATATCTAAGCTTATAAGGTTTGTCTGCTCCACTCAATAGCAGTATCAGCCTTCAATCTGTATGATTAACATCAGCATTTTGTATTTGCTTTTGGCTCCCTGTCTGACAGCTTTCCATGTTGCTGAGGACTGGGGCATTGGGATCGCATCACATCACTTGCAACGCGGGATCATCTGATTTTGATTCCCAGGCTTCATGGTACGCCCAAAAGATTTGGATAAATGGTTCAGTTGCATTTTCCCCAGTTTTCCTTATTGCCCAGCAAAAATAATTGATTTGTTCCACTTCACAGTTGTCAGGTCTGTAATATATTGAGTTGAAAGGTTAATGTGACAGTAAGCAATCAGCAAGTGAACTTGAGAGGTGGTGATGCTTAAAGGAATATTCCTGAAAGGAAAGATTTATCCCAGCAGGTTAAGCTTTTCCATGTTTCCTCCTGCAGAGAGGGCCTTTATCCCAGGCTTGGTGGCCGCAGAGAGCCAGTTGTCTCCTTTGAGGCCAAGGGAGGCAGCAGATGAGCTGGGGCTCATGGAGCCTGTCGCTGCCTGGAGTGCTGAAGCAGCTGGGTGCTGGGATTTCCGGGGAAAACATCCTCTTTTTCCCCCAGAAACACAGCCCCAGTGCCCCCTCCTCAGCCCCAGTGCTCCCCAGCACAGAGCTCACCCCTGCCCGGTGGGATGCAGTGAGCGCACAGGGTCCCCCATCCACAGCCTCTGTGCTTTCCCCAGCAATGAGCCAATCCCCTGCAAAGCTCCCATTGCAGCTGTTGCCCCCAGATTTCAGTCTGGCACTTTCAAATCCAGTCCCTTTCTCAGTGGTATTTGTTTAAAGTGGTGCCTGCACCACCCTGCTGAGCATCCCTCGCCATGACCCCGGCTCGCCCGGCCCCGCTCACGGCCGGGCCTTTCAGGAAATGCTGGAAATGCTTCGAAATGCGCCGAGCCCAGCCCAGTGCAAGTGCTGGGAACGAGCCAAGTCCCAGCTGTCTGGCCTCACCACGGGAGGGGGCCAAGCTGGGCGCCTTTCTGCTCCGTGGGTCAGCTCCGAATTGCTGAGCTGGGCTTTCTGTGCCCCCCCCTTCTCTTTCCCGACCCTTTTTCTGGGGCAGCTTTTGGGAGACAGAGTAGGACATGGGCTCGGGACACACAGCCTGAGGTGGCTGCTGTGGCAGGGAAGATGATACCCCAATCCTAATTCCTAAAATCTCTGCTGGGACCCCCACCATCTCTTCCACCCCACTGTTGCCCCCAGGGATGCCTCGTGGTCCCTGCTCATCCCGAGCCCTGCCTGCAGCCTCTGTGTCCCCAGGGAAGGCCCCTGCCGGGCGAGGGAGCATCCCTCACGGGCAGATGGCTTCGTCCTGGTGGCATGTGGGCTTGGCAGCGGGGTGGCCCTGCACCCTCCCACACCCTGTCCCACCCCCAGACCATGTAGGGCACCCGCTGTTCCCAGCCCAGGGCTTATAGGAAGAGGAAGCCTCATCCCTGCGCAGAGGAGGAAACCCGACAGCCCAGATGTGCACAGAGCCACGCCGATAGCATTCTTATTTTCTTTTTTTCCTCTGCAAACAGAGGAGCTGCCGGAGCGGCGGCGGGCACGGCCCAACCCACGGCGCGGTGAAGAGCCGGGAGGCTGCGGCACAGCCCTGGCGCAGCCATGGGGCAGAAGTGCATGGACAAGGTGTCCTCCTTCCTCTTCGAGTATGACACCCCGAGGATGGTGCTGGTGAGGAACAAGAAGGTGGGACTGACCTTCCGGCTGATCCAGCTCATCGTTCTGGCGTACATCATCGGGTAAGGCTCCCCAGCACCTGCCTTCCCTAAAATTAATTCTTTGTCACTGGGTTAAAAAGCAATGGAGAGAGAGGGGCTTCCATAACCCCAATATCCCAGTGCAGGGGGGTTATTGCTGATGGCTTCACATCCCTCTGGTCGTGGCTGCTCCCGTGCAACCCAGTGTCCCACCACGGCTCTTTCAGATGGCTACTTAGTCCCCATATCCTCCCTAGAAGCTACTGTATGTGCGGGCTGGAGGCTCATCCCTGCCCAGCCCTGCTCCGCACACCGGGGCCCCGTCTTCTCACTGAAGAGAATCCAAATCCTGCTCCAGCTGCTGGACGGTGGCCTGAGAATCTGTCGTTATTTTTATTTTCATTTATATTAAATAAGAGGCATCTGGGGCCAGTGCAGTGATTTGTGAGACCCAAGTGGCTCAAGACAGGGCCATAAATCTCCCTGTTCACCGCTCTGACGCTGCGGCCGAGACACAGCTTGGCTCCAAAATTCCTGGTCTGCTTTGCTTCTGGGAGGCGGCTCCAAAAGCCAACGCGGTGCAAGAGCAACTGCTTAAAAAAGGCAGCAAGTGGAGCAGGCGGGATCAGAACCGGGTGAGGAGGTGCGTCCTCAGGTGCCCTGGGGCTGCTGCTCCTGCCACAGTGACTCTGTCCCTGTCCCCTCAGTGTGGGATGATGCTATGGGATGTGATGGTTGGCAGGCCTTTGCTGTGGCCCCATGGCTGCTGTGAGCTCCCTTCCCTAGAGGGAGACCAGCACCCTTTCATGGGGAAGGGCCCCAGGGCAGGAGGTTTGAAGGGAAAGGGGTATCTGGCCATGAATTGGAAAATCTGGGCATTTTTGGGGTGCAGAGTGTCTCATGCAAAGGAAAGGCAGTGGCTCCCAGGGCTCGATGCAAGCAAATCACTGTGTGGAGCAGAGGTGCCCCTCCCTCCTTTTAGCACAGACTCCCTGGAAAGAGTAAAGATCTTCCCAGGGGATCAGTGTGGGACCTCCACGTTGGTCCCACCCTGCTCATCAGCCCTTTGGCTCCCAAGGGTAATCCTCATGCGAGACTGCAGCCGAGGTCTCAAGGATGCTTTGTTGCAAAGAGTTTTGCACTGGTGTTACTGGGAGCAGCTTTGTTTTTCCTAAGGACTGAGCCTGTGAAGTCCCAGGCCTCCAGTCCCAAATGTGGCTGGGGGCAGCCTCTCCTGTGGATGGGGAACTGGCACAGATGGTTGTGCAGAGCAACTAAGGAAACGTGGCTTAAGCAACTTGGCTAAACTGAGTCAGGCAACCAGGAGGGAGCAGGAGAAGCAGCCAGGGGGTGCCAGCCAGTGGCAGAGGGGAGGAATCTGGTATGAAGTTGCTGTAATTCCCAAGTTTTTCCTGGTTTGTTGGGATCGGGCTCCTCTAGCAAGGGGCTGCCTATGACTGCAGCTGCCCACAGCCCCACCAGCCCCTGGCATCCCCTCGCTGCTGACAGCGCTGCCCCCAGCTCCCTTCCCACAGCACTACTCCCAATTCCCTGCCCACAACACTGCCCCCAGTTCGCTGCCCTCACCAAGCCACAATGCCTGAGATTTTCTGTCCTTTGAAAGCCAATTTGGCAGCCAAATGTGTATTTATTTACCATTCTCTCAGCTTTAGTCCCCCCTTCACAGTAGGCATGGGATGCTCATGGAAATGTGTTCCAATGCATGACTGCTGGAAGGACATGGGTAGTGCCATCAGTGCACACAAGTGGGGCCAACGCCCCTGCGAGACCCCATGTCACCCCTGGGAAGCAGTTCTTCTTTATTCTGATAACTGTGATAAGGTGGTATCGCTGCTGGCCAGGCGATGCCGGATGCTTTCTGGGTTTTGCTTCCTGAAACCTTGCATGCAAGGAGCTGCGGGCTGAGCCACAGTATGAGGCTGGCAAGGGAAGAGGGCTTGGTGGTCCTGCCTCATTGGGGAGTGACACCAGGTGACTTTTAAAACCTGGTCAGGACTCACTACAGCATTTACAGCCTCGTGGGGAAATGGTGTTTTGTTTGTCATGACCTTGGCTTTGCGGCAGGGGACGTGGGGTTGCTCAGCCCTCTGTGCCCATAGTCAGCTCTGCCAGAGGGGGATAAGGTGACAGCAGCGGGGTTTGTGCTGGAGGCTGATCTAGGAAAACGTTCTGCCCCTGGCACTGCCCAGCTCACAGCCTCCTGCAGCTCTGAGGGCATCGGGGAAGATGCCCACTGTAACCAGCGTAACCCAGTATGGTCTTCTGCCTTGGAGGAGGATGTTGGAGCTGGGTGTCCCAGCTGGGGTGGCAGCAGTGCTGAATTTCTGCTCCCATCCCCAGGCACTGGAGCAGATGCCATCACTGAGGTCCTCTTGCCCTCAGTCCTGGGATGCCGATGGGGCTGCAAGCTAAAAAGCTCCCTCCCTGAGAAGTCCCCACAAGGTCCAGCACCAAATGGAAAACCTCCAGGCAGCACCTGGGGTTCCCCATTTATTTCCCCTGCCCATCAGCCAGGTGTCAGAGGCGAGGCTGACATGCTAGGCTGGTGTCATGGGCCGTCCCATGGGTAGCCTGCTGCCTCTGTCGCAGCCAGCGGGACTGATGCCCGTGGCAGTGGGGACAAAATCCAGATCGCTCCTTTTTTAGTGCCGAGAATGCTCCGCGCTGCCGGGAGCACTACCCGAAATGGTTGCTCGCCCATGTTTATAGTCTCCCTGAGTCAGAGTTAATCCAGCAGCAGCTTGTTTATGCTGTAGGTTAAATAGTGTCAGGAGCCTGCCCTAATGACTGTGTGATGGGCTGGGAAAGGCAGAGAGAGCCCTGTTCTGGCCACAGCAGTGTCCCTAACCCTGCTCCTGCAGCCCTCTTGTACAAAGGGCCATGGCTCCACGTTCCCTTTGCTGGATGGGGAACAGTGGCTCTGGATGTGAGCCATGTCCAGACTCAGCTCTGTGTTGGCCTTGGAGGCACTGATTTTTGGAGAGTTCCTCTGCAGTGGATCAGGAGATCAGGAGTGTCTGCGTAGGTCACTGAGACCAGCAAGCTGCAAACCTGCCGTAGGCTTTAACCCAATGGCTACCGTGCTCCACCTGCCTTCACACACCCTCAGCCAGTCAGTGTCCTAGTCCCCAAAACACACCATCCTGGCATGAAAGTTGGGTCCTGCAGCTACCACATGCCTCAGGCAAAGGGTAGGAAAGTTCAGCAACATGTCCCACGTCCAGCAGGAGGAAACTTGGAAAATTATTCCCCAGGTGAGGCTTGGTAGAAAAAGCCCCAGTCCACAGGTCTGTGCTGAGAATTGGGCCCCAGTGGAGGAGTGCTGGTGGCCATGCTCACCCTGCCACCTTTCCCTGTCCAGGTGGGTGTTCCTCTACGAGAAGGGCTACCAGTCTCAGGATAGCATCGTCAGCTCGGTCTCGGTGAAGTTGAAAGGGCTGACACTGACCAACGAGAGCGTCCTGGGTCCTCACATCTGGGATGTGGTGGACTATGTTTTCCCACCCCAGGTAAGGAGTCAGGTTGGGTGGGTTAGGGATTTGCTTTTGTCCCAGTGGCTGCTTTTCCCCATGTGCCGGGGTGCAGATGGGTCCTCAGCACAGGCTTTCCATGGGACTAACCATGACAGGATGGCCCTGTGGTGAAAAGGAAGTTGCTCCTGTCACAAACCTCTGCCCAGGTTCTCCCTGGGGAGCATTTGGTACTTTGGACCCACAATGGCTGAGGAGGCACATTTGAGGCTGCCTCCAAAAGCATCAAGGTTCCTCTGGTGCCTCTGGAGCAGTATCTCAGGCAGCAAGCGGGGTCCTCCACTGTCCCTGGGGCTGGTGGCACTGTGGGTCCCCACCCAGGGACAGGCTCTTCACAGAGGAGACTCTGCGTTGGCTGTGAGCTCGTTGGCTGTCTCTCCACAGGGGGACAACTCGTTCGTGGTGATGACCAACTTCATTGTCACTCCCGGACAGAAACAAGGAACCTGCCCAGAGGTAAACACACCAGCTTCCTTCACTGGGCTCAGCTTCTGTAATTCAGGGGGATTGTGGTGGTGTCACTGGGGAAAGACTTTCCTGACATTGGGAGGTTTAGTAAAAGCCTGAGCCTGGCCCCATATTATTGTTCCTGACTCCTGTGTGCTATGTGAAGACTTTTATTCTGCTGAAAAACAGGCAGCATCCATTTACATTTTCTTCCTTTTGAGATGATCAAGCAGAGCAGATTTGAGGCTTAAGTGAAAGTATCTGCCCGGAGTGAATAAATTGCCCCTTTTTTCCTGCTTTATCTGGACAGACTTGGTTGGGAAGTAGTATATGGACAAGGCTCTGAGCAGTGTATCCCTCAAGGAAAATGCTGCCTGGTGAGGCAGGAGGGACAGAGGGATTGAAGCTGCAGGGTGGGATGCTAAGAGGTGGCTGCTTTCTCCAAACAGCTGCCAGATGCCGGGCTGTGCACGCGGGACAGCGACTGCAGCAAAGGGAAATACAGCCGTCAGGGACAAGGTACGGCACACGGCCCTGGGGCGCTGGTCCTGGTGTTTCTGGTGAGACACACGCAGAAAAGCTGCCTGGCTGGGGTGTCACCTGGCTGGGGGACCTGCTTTGGACAGGAGCTTAGGAAAAGCCTCTGACATGTTGGTTGAAGTTCCCACCTGGGCTGGTTTCCTTTTGAAAGATATCTGAGCTGCAAACAGCTCAGCCAACAAAGGTTAATCAGGACTAAGCCATTTCCCCCAAACTGTTGTAGTCTTATCAGCTCAGCATTTTCTTAGGTGTGTTTTAACAAGAAAAATCCCCAGCTGCTCCCCTGTGCAGCATTGTAAGAGAAACCACTGCCCTGAGCTGAGTGGCCACAATTAATTTCCTGTTTTAGAAAAGTGCCAAAGCCCTGAGCATTTTGTGCCTTGAATGCTGTGGCAGAGCAGAAGCCCCAACCAGATCCCATCCACCATCCCATCTCCCATCCTGAGATTTCACAGGATCCAGGAGTGTGAGCAGCTGTCTCTCCCACAGGGCTCATGACTGGCAAGTGTGTACACTACAACAGCACTGTGAAGACCTGCGAGATCTTTGGCTGGTGCCCTGTTGAAGTCGATTACCATGTTCCCAGGTAAGGAAAGATGTTGTTGTCCTCTTTCCCACCCCAGCTGCACTTGGTGTGGGGCAGACCAAGTTGGGGCTCTATGGGATGTGGCCAGGACAGCCTGCGTCGTGAAAGACCAGAAAGGGAACGGATGAGACCACCATTTTTCTGGGTCTGCTTGTCCCAGTTTGGGTGAATTTCCACCAAATGGGGCTTTCTCTAGAGCCTGGAGAGCCAAGTGATGGACACATGTCTACACTTGTGTTTTTCAGCCCTGCCCTCCTGTCAGAAGCGGAGAAGTTCACCTTGTTCATCAAGAACAGTATCACCTTCCCCAAGTTCAAGGTGTCCAGGTAAGGAGAGGTTTGGGGGAATGGCTCCTGGTCGGTTCCTCCAGCTGTGTCCCTCAGAGGAAACCATGGGTTTAGCTGGATGGGTGTAGCTGGATGCTTGGTATAGAGGATTGCATAGCTCATAAGCGATCCCAGGACTACACTAACTGCTGCACTGAACCCCAGATTAGCTCATAGGAACTGAGACATTTCTCTCTCAAATCTGTCCCACCTCAGCTGGTATCTGTAGTTACTGGAAAGATTTCTGGAATTAACCTCTCCTGAGTTATCCTCACAAGTTGCACATGAAAATACAGTTTCTCTGATTCTTCATTTTTCTTCTCTGAAGACAACATTAAAATAGTACATGGCCAGGATAAGCTTGGTGCCCCAGAGTCCCTCTTAACATCACAGATCCCACCTGTTTCAGCAAAGAGCGGGGTTGGCCTCTTCCTGGGGGAAGTGCTGCTGGCTGAAGGCACACTTGTAAGACCATTTGTGATGGCACTGATTATATATCTGATTTGGAACAAATTAACAGAAGCTATTTGTGCTGAAGACAGCGGATTCTTCTCTCCAAGCTGATCTTGTCCCCGTGCTGCAGCCAAGGTTAAATGTCCTGGCAGCCGACATGCTTGGCGAAGTCTTGGGCTGACCTCCCACTGCACCCCAGGAGGTGGCTGGGAGAGGGGATCCCAGCAAGCAGAGGTGCCCTGAGCGAGGGCAGGCTGAAGAGGACACAGAGAGGGAGCAGGTCCTGGCAGTGAGGGTGGTCAGGCTGGCTGCTGTGGCAGGGGCTGTGCCAGACCCCGCTGGGCTGTGGGGAAACTTCCTGCCTTTGATCACTGCTGACAATTAACTGCTGAGCATCAGCGATGGGATGAGGTTGAGCAAGGCACAGGTCTTACAAAACCATAGGCTTCACAGAGAGGATGTTTTTAGGCAGAAGAGCAGAGTGGGATGGAAGGCAACAAGTTTTTAACCCTTGCTGTAGGAGATAGCAAACTCCAGCTAAATGTAAAAGCTGTCCATGAGGTGTCCCAGATAAGAATTGTTGGTGCTTGGAGCACTGCCTAGCAGAGCCCATGGACAAGCTGGCATGTGAATAGGACAGGGACATGGACTGGACAAGGGACTTTCAAAGGTTCTTTCCCACCCAAATTATTGTATTATTGAGAATTTTTCTCACTCTCTTTTCATTCACAGGCGCAACTTGGTTGAGAGCGTTACCAAGCAGTACCTGAAGAAATGCACCTATCACAAAGTCACTGATTCCTTATGTCCTGTGTTTGAACTGGGATACATAGTGAAGGAATCGGGTCAGAATTTTACCTTCCTGGCTGTTAAGGTACTTCAATTTCAAATGAGGTTCTTTGCTGTTGATGGGAGAGGGACACTGGCAGTGCAATCATCCCCAGCTGTTGAGATGATTTTCTGTTTTCTCAAGAATGCTTGAGAAAACAAAAGTGTCAGAATTATCTCATAAAGATTATGAATCTCCTTGGACATGGCCTAATATTTACATCTTTCTTGGAAACTCTTGAGAAGATATGACCCACTGGCAGTAAATCCCAGGGTTCAGCTTGTTTTAATTTGAGCAATGAATAACTAGATCTGTGTGGCCAAATCCCATCTGACTGAGCTTGGAAATCCCAGCTAGATGGTCAAATATTGGTCATTGCACAGTGCAAACTGCAGCCTTTCCCCAGGCTCCAAAATGCAGCTTTGCCCAACACTCCTCAGGCTGGTGTGTGGGAATATCTGCTCTCTCTGCGCTGCAGAACCTTGTGATAACTTTGCCAGGCATTGAATAAAATCAGAGGCTTGGATATATGAACATGTATTGCATCGATTGGATCAGATGGCCCAGAGAAGCTATGGCTGCCCCATTCCTGGCCAGGTTGAACAGGACCTGGAGAAACCTGGTCTAGTGGAAGGTGTCCTTGCCCGTGGCAGGGTTTGGAACAGGATGGTCTTTATGGTCCCTTCCAACCCAAACCATTCTAAGATTCTATATATTAAAGGTGCAAAAATAAAAGCCTCTGGGGCACAGCTATTTACAAGCTGGAGTGAGCTCAGGAGGCACTCCTGCATTTCCTGAGCAATCTCTTGGGCATAATCAGGCAAGGGAAGGCTGTCCCACGAGGACTAGAAGGGATCTGTGGTGAGCAATGTTTCTCAGGACCGTGCCTCGGGCACAGGAACAAGAGGGCATGAATTTATTTGTGTATCCAACACTCAGAGCAGAAACAAGGGCCTCTGCAAGGGGTTATGTACAGGCCACAAAGTCAAGGCTGCCCAGGAAGGTTGAGGCAGCAGGTTGGTCCCAAGCCAGGACACCTCATGGCATTGAGAGGACACCTCTGAGGAGGGAAAGCATTTCTCTGTGTGAGCCAGGTCCAAGGAGGGGCAAGCTCATGACTCCCCTCTTGGCTGCAGGGTGGAGTGGTGGGCATCACCATAGACTGGAACTGTGACCTCGACTGGCCCCTGCGGTACTGCAAACCCATTTACCAGTTCCACGGCCTTTACAATGATGACAGTAACGTTTCACCAGGGTTCAACTTCAGGTAAGGAAATACCTGTTAATTCTGCAGGCATAATTCAGAGGTGACAGCTTTCAGGTTCCCACAGCACTCAAGGAATGGTGGAAGGTCAGAGACTGTTCTTCAAAATACTCACTACCTTTGCAGGGCCAGACAGCAATACCAGTGCTCTTTAAAATGGGATGAGAAAAGTGATAACGCACCCCTTGGCTTCAAAATTACCCCATTTCCTTTCCATCTGCTCCCCCTTGCTGGCTCTAATGCTTGGCTGAGCTTTTGGGAAGCCCCTTGAAAGACTGGAGATGGTGCAAGATCATCTCACGTGTTCTCACAGTCTCTATCCTCTCCTCTGTGTGACACTGCCACTAGTGCTGCACCAATATCTGCTGCACGCAGGACTTGGGAACATCAGATCAAACCGCACGAGCAGGAGCTGGAACTCCAGCCTGCAGGCAGGCAAACTGAGGCACAGAGAGGGGAGGTGCCAACAGCCCAGCTCCTTCAGAGGTTTAAGGAGAAGGTCAGGAGCAGGTCTGTGATAGCACATTCCCAGATCTTTGTCCAAGATCCCGATGCTGTAGGGTTGCAGGGGCTGTTAGACACCCTGCCAGACCATTAACACTCGCCATCCAATTGCACAGATACGCCAAATACTACAAAGAAGATGGGATGGAAAAGAGGACACTCTACAAGGTGTTTGGGATCCGGCTCGACATTTTGGTGAATGGCAAGGTAAGGGTGCATCCTCTGGATCCCTGGGACAGCAGTGCCACGTCCCTTGGAAGGTACCAGCTCTGTAAGACAGCACCAGGATCCTGTGGGATCAGGAACACCAGCCTAAGTGCTTTCCTTGGATGCTGGCCCGCTCACAGGAACCCTTGGGAAGTACTGGGGAAGGAAAGAGAGGAGGAAAACATGCTTTATAGGTCACATCTTTCAGCTGCAGCTTGGTCAGTGGTTTTGTCAAAAAAACTTTGTGATTAGAGTGGGGGGGGGACCTGTGAAAACTCAAAACCTTTAACTGATATTTCCAAATCTGAACATTTGCATTTTTCTATTTTGTCTTTTTCTTCCCACTAGGAGAGAAGGCTTTCCTCATTGTGTTCCCACTGGGAATATTCAAAGAGTATACTTTTGTTTGGTTGCTTGGTTTTGGTTGGGTTTCTTATATTAAAAATACAGGAAGAAAAGTAACTTCAATTTATTTCAGCCTAAAACCACCCTAAAATATTTTTCTGTTTGACCAGCTCTTTCCCAGCTTCTTTTTCCCTATGTGCTGTGGTTGTGGTTTGGGTTGCTGCGAGGCACTTTTGCTGAGCCCCACCTACAGCTAGAACACCCTTTTTTTCCCCCCTGGGCTGACTGTAACTTATCACCTATTTTCTCTGACTTTATCCAGGCAGGCAAATTTGACATCATCCCGACCATGACCACAATTGGCTCTGGAATTGGTATTTTTGGAGTGGTAAGTTCAGATATTTCCAGCCTCTATATGGAGACTCTCAAATTATTCTTCTTGCCTGTGACATCCGTGGGAAGTGTCCTTGAGCTGCAGTGAAATGCTGGCTACTGCTCAGGGAATCAGAGGATGGGCAAAAGGGGGAAAGGAGGTACTCTCCTGCCTCGCTAGCTCAGGAAAATAGATTCCTGCTGGTCCCTGGCTGATGTGAATTCTGCCCTGCTGATGAAGGGAAGGCTGGCTCTCTTGGCAGGTCTTGGTATCCCGATAGTTTTGAGTTAGAGCTGGCATTGAGGGGGTTCTGGAGGTGATGGGCAGTATTTCATGCAGGCAGAAACACAGCATCCTATTTGGTTATGGTCGTTAAAGACTTGGGCACGGCTCAAAGGGTGTTGTGCTCTGCACTTACCTAAAGTGGAAACACTTCATTTCTGTTGACTTAAATCACCCACTATTGAACACAGCACACTTCATTTGTGTCCTAAATGGACATTTGGAGACTTCAGCAACTGCCATGTTGTGGGATGAAGCAGAAGTGACCCTGAATTGTGGGGCAAACTGGGACAAATTGGAAGTACACAGTGGTCCAGGTGAGCTTGCAGGGCAGCTCCAAACCTAACTGTACTTTGATTTAAGGCCTCTGTCCTCTGTGACCTGCTCCTGCTGCATTTTCTCCATGGACGAGACTATTACAAGCAGAAGAAATTCAAATATGCAGAACAGGAGCCTGTAAGTAACAGCGAGTGCCTGCCCTGCGGAGGCTCTTTCGGGGGTGTGTGTGAGGATGTGTGCATGAGTAATGACGCTGTAACACAAACATCCACACTGAGGGGCAACCAGGCGCCTTCCTGAGCCCTTGGGACTGTTGGAGACTGGGATCCATGAATCTCCTCTCCAAAATTACCGAGATTTTGTGTGTGACTCACTGCTAATAACTTTATTCTCTCCCTTTAACTCCAGCTATTCTGATATCTGGTAACACTTGCATTGCTTTAAGGGGAAGCAGGGGCAGATCAGTGCTTTAGCAAACTAGAAAATGTCTCTTTTTCTGCTCTTTGAGAACATCTCCATGACCATGGAATGTTTCATGGCCTTTAACAGGACACAAAAACAGTTCCCCTCAAATTCATCTGAAAATATGCTTATACACTGGGGATTAGGAGTTGCTCCCCAATCACATTTTTCCCTGGCATTCGAAAGGAGCAGGTCTGTAAAAGGATCCTTGTTTTCTCTCATTTAACCCCCAGTCGAAGTCGCATAAGAAGGAAAAGAAGCCAGACAATACACAGTGAGAGGTGAGTGGTGTTTCCCCAGCCCTGCTAGCATGCACCTGGCAGGCATGAGGGCTATAGGTCTTGCGGCTATCCCAAGGCCCGTGGGAAGGCAGGAGGATTTCAGGGAAGACAACAGGGCTCCAGGGAGGCTTGGAGGAGATCTGAGCTGTGGGCTGTAATGTCTAACATGGGGTCAGCATTTCCCAGCATAAGCAATTGCATGGAGCAGCAGCGGATGCAGGATGTGGGACTGACATTGCATCTTCGATGGCAGCATCTCTTGAAGAAAGGCAGTGGGGGGCAAGACACCAGAAATCACTGTGCACTTCTCTCTCAGCAGAATCTACACTGACTGACAAACCTGCACCCCTCTTCCTCCTCCTCTTCTCTGAAAACTCGGTTGCCATCCCCTGTCACCTCCCTGGGCCAGCTCCAGGCCAGCAGGAACAGCGTCCAGCACCAGCTCATGGGAAGGTGGTGCCCTGCAGCCAGGGCAGGGGCTGGCTGGCCTGGCACACAGCCTCTGCTGGGACATGCCACGATGCTGGGAATGGGTCAAACTAAGGGATCTTGGGGGCCTCTGCCAGCCCTGCTGCAGGGCACTGAGTCTGCTGCCATTGCAGGCCTTTCAGAAGGGCTCCCACTGATTTGCACGTGGTGTGCCAGGGCTGTGCCAGGGCACTTGCACCTGAAGACCCTGGGGAGAACACAGCTGCCATTTCTTCCCCAGAAGCACCCTTGGACAGCTCCAAATTGAGAAGGGGAGGGAAGGAGAGATGGCAGGAACCATGCCCAGCCCCTCTGCCTGTGAGAAAAATGGTTATTTTGTAGGATGTATTTTATTAAAAAAAAAATAAACCTTTAGTTTTTCTACTACATCCCTTTGTGGTGCCTATGCTTGCCCCAGAGCATGGTGTTTGCAGTGGTTTCTGGTTTATGCACGCAAAGTAATTCCATCAGTGATGATTCCTTCGGAAACTGCCCTCCCGTGCAGGGCCCCTGGGCCTCCTGCCATGAGCAGGGGCTGTTATCAGCCCAAGCTGTCACTTGGGTTTCCTCCTCAGACAGGCTGGCTGGCAGGGAGAGCTGGCACTCTGCCGGCCATGGCGATCTGCTGTCCTGTGCCAGCTCTGCCTCCACTGCCCACGCTGGTCAGTGTTAGCTGGTCAGAACGGACTTTCTCAGCAGCAGCCTCACAAACCAGCTCTTTGCACCCAGGAACTAAACTTCCCCTCTCTGCTAGAAGATTTGCACTACTCATCACGTGCAGCTGCACATCGCGGGCTGCACTCAAACCCCACATCCCTGCGAGCAGACCCTGCCCTGTGCTGCTGGCCCTGTTCCATTCTCCAGGACACATCAACACTGACTTTCTGCATAGTCCCTCTCCGAATGTCTTTTTTTACCTCCCCGGGGAAAATTTTTCTTTGGTTGCTTCAAAAGTGGATCCCAACTGCCATGGAAAAGTCAGTGGAGAAGCTGTAGGGCTGTAATGCTGCCAGAGCCCGCAGGAGCACCGCTCTGGGCTCTCAGGGACACAAAAGCGTGCCATAAACAGATGCAAGTGATATTTGGTTATAAGCTCAACAAATATTTCAAGCCATACCTTCAAGCCATATGTTCCCCGGGGGAGATCATTTGCTCTCAGCAGGATGCCTCAGCTTTCACATGCAGGGTGGGTTTTTGTAAGGTCAGCCATGGTTAACTTTTTCACCCTTTCCTGTGCTGCCGTCCTGTGTCAGAGGTGCCAGGTGCTTACCCTAAGGATGCAGAGAGGGTAAGGGAAAGCTCCCTGGTCTCTGGAGGAGTCAGTGCCTGTTCAGCGGGGGCTGGGGGATCCCCACGTCCCGGGGGCTCTCCTGCAGCGCCCATCGAGGCCAAGCACGGCACGGTCCCATGTGGTGCCACGGTGCAGCTCCCCAGCAAGCTGCCACCAGCAGAGGGGACTGCAAGACCATTTCACGCAGACGTGCCTGGGGAAAAATCCAGTTTCCAGAGACAGTAAGTGAGAGTGTTCAGGTAACCTTTCGCACCCACTTACACCGGGTCAATCTCCGGTCAAAACTTAAAATAACAAAGGCAAGGCTGCAGGTAGAGCTGCGGGATATTTCTGCCTGCTTAATCTTTCAAGCTGCTTGTAATGCAAAGCCCCTATTCTTTCCTAGGAAGAATTAAAAGCCAGAATATGAAATCACGAAAAATGCAACTTGTAAATTATCCCCTCTAGTTGCTATTCTAAACTTCTGAGCTGGGATCCCTGAAAGTCCCAAGGCTGCTTTAAAAATCATGGAAGGATTTATTTTCATCTCTTTAACTTGTTTTTTAAAATGCACAGTCTTTGGGGATCCTTTTCTTTGCTTTTCATTCATTAATTCTGCAACCAGCAGAATGAGATATTGCAATTTTAATTCTTTCCCCTAAACAAGCTCCTTCTCAAAGCCAGGGGTCCCAGGCCCAGCAGCTCCCAGGTGGGTGCCAAACAGAGCGACGGCCGTCTGAAAAAACTGAGCAAGTGTCAGATTGTAACATACGCTGGTCCCCTCTGCTGTATGAAAAGGCAGAGAAAGCCCATGGCACTTGTTTCAGGCCTTCTTTTGCCAGAGGGGCTGGAGCTGGTGCTCAGGGATTGGAGACCAAGGAGGAAGGGCTGCTCTGCTCAGCTCCTTCAGGAGCCTTCCTTGGCACAGATGCTCTACTTCAGCATTGCAGCTCCCAGCCCCCTCCCAGTGCCTTCCAGTTTGTCAAAACTCATGCAAAGTTACTGAATGCAGGATAGGACACAACAGTTAAAAGCTAGAGCTTCACAAATGGAAATGCTGACAGGTTAAGACACTGGTGCAAGTCCCAGTGGGGAAGTGTGGGTGACCAGCAGGATCATATTCTTGTCCTCTTGGTTTGACCTGATCTTGCTCTGAGGGTCAGGGGAGAATTTACTGTTCTTAGACAGAAGAATTTCTTTGTATTGTGGCCAGAAAACAACTGCATTTGAAGCTGTTAAGATGTGGCCAGTGTGTCCTGCTGCTCTCTGGCCTCTGAGCAGCAAGATGAAATGTTACAGAATCCTAAAGAGATTTGGTCATTGTGTCAAGACCCCTTCAATGACAGTTTGCTGTGTTGCTTCCCATTCATGCTGTGGCCAGTTGAGGGTTGGGTTTTTTGTGGTGTTGTTTTAACTCCTCATTTAATTGCATTTTGGTTTTTACCCAGTTATTAACTAATAGAAAAATATTAATAGGAAAGGAACTTTCAGCAATTCAAACACTGTCCCAGAATATATATTACCCAGCTAATCCCTAATCTTTACAATCAGCAGTAACAAGCCCTTGTATGTGATGGTGTCAGTGCTCCAAGGGTCTAACAGAGGACTTTTGCCTTGATCATGGGTGTTAGATGACAGAAGCAAGCAATGAGTGCAGTGTGACCAATCCCATTTTATAGAAACAGAAACCAAGATACATGCAAATAATTTTTGAACATGGATTTAAATGTAGTGAGAATTTTCTGCTTCTGACCAGTTTCTGTTATCTGTAAAGGCTACTATGTTGGACCTTGTACAGATGTATCTTTTCACTCCCTCAGGCAGGGTTATTTTGAAAAAAAATCAAGTACCACAGATATTCCAGAAGAGCAATTACAGAAAAACTTATTTGGCAATAATTATGCTGGTTAGTGATTCTGCAGAGATGAGGAATTATATTTCAATCTCTGCAGAGCTGGCAACATTTAATCATTATGTTTGTGCTCAATTCCCAGCGCAATGAGGCCCTGATTTCCACCTGGTGCTTCCAGACACTGTAACATGGCAAATTAAAATGAGTAACACTCAAGAAGTAGATAACTCCTTTCCTGTGCAACCTCTCCTATCTTTAAGCCCACTCATTCTTTCTCTGGCACAGCAGACTCCCTGTTATTTTTAACCCAGTCCTCCTCTTAGGACATTCTTGGATTTTTCCCTAAAAAAGCACCTGCCTTTCTGGTTACACTACTTCCCTTTCTCTTTTGTTGTGGGAGCATGTTTTCAGTTGGATAAATCCTCTGGCTGACACACAGTGAAGGACTGGCATGAACATGCCTATCGTCTCAGCTCTGAAGGATGCTGTTATTTCCTTCTGTCCCACAGCTGGGCATTCTCAGGCCAGACTGTGCTGGGTGGCAAAAGGAGCTTCTTGGCCATTCGAGCACTTGACATCTGCAG
Organism: Edolisoma coerulescens; assembly: GCA_013397115.1. NCBI lineage: Eukaryota > Metazoa > Chordata > Aves > Passeriformes > Campephagidae > Edolisoma > Edolisoma coerulescens. The sequence goes on along the minus strand of VWZW01000311.1, from coordinate 3,150 downwards.
CTCAGCCTGCAGCCACTCTCCTGGGGACAGTGCGGTTGTTACAGCCCATTTTCACTGCTACCAGCCCTGTATTAATTATGCCACACTAAAATCTTTGGCTCTCTTTGGTGAAGTGCTCTCTCCTTCTATTATCTATTTCTAATTGTTTTATTGCTTTATTTTAGAAAGCATAAAATTCAAAAGTGTCCAAATGGGTTCCGAATATAACAACAGCTCGGTCACCTGATGGGCTCTTCAGCAGGGGTGAATCAGGATCGCTCCAGTTAACAGGGCTCTGCCTACCAGTACCAAGCATGGATCCTGCTTAGCTTTATGGCACCACAAAGAGATTTCCTAAAAAAATTATGGCTTTAAATCTTTTTTTATCTATACATACTAGTGACATGCCTGGAGAAATGTAAGCTCTCCCCCTCCTGACTATAACTCAAGGACAGGTTAAATAAACACATTCCAAGTCCTTGCACCCCCAAAAACATGTGCAAAATCGGTTACCAACCAACCACACTCAATCATTATTGAACAGAAATATCAAAGTCTTATTTTAACATTGTTATAGCCATCGTGGTCTAAGCATCAGAGAGACAGTGTCTGTGACTCTCTTTCCACTGGCTGCAACTGCTCTGCAGTGTAATCACCTGTGTATGATGGAAAGGGAAACTGAGGCACATGATTTGTTTTGGGTTTTTTTTATTTTGTGGAAGAAACAGCAGGTTCTGACTGAGCTGAGCCAACCAGGTTATTTCATTAAGTCAAGTGCTTGCAGTCTTTGCCAGAGTTGGTCATTTCAAACCTTGATACTGGTGCTAAACTGTGCTTCAGACATCACCAGTGATTTAAACTGCCTGGTGCTAAAGGAGGCAGATCTTTAGGGGACAAAACAGCCAGCATCTCGTAAACATATCAAAGCCAAATGAATCAGTCCAAAAGACTTCTGAAATCCTTGCAAAACCTCCTCAGCAATAATTAAGGCAAGAGGAGCAGGAGGCTGAAAGATTCACTCGTTGCTCAAGAGAAGCTGAGTTAGCCCTGCATGAGCAAGGCCCTGCTTGATTGAATTGAAGGTTAGTGTTTTGGCTTACAGGTTATGGTCTTTCAGAGCATCTCTTGTGCCCTGAAGCCACAGGAGCCCAGTCCCTCCACAGGCACAGCTACATTCCTGGGTCCTGGGCACATACTCCAGGTATCTGAGAAGGAGGTTGCTGGGGCTTTCACTCAGGGCTGGGAGGAGGCTTTGCTTTTGCTCATGGGCTTGTCTTCCTGAGAGTCCACCATGGCAAACACACGGCCCAGGAGCTCAGGCTGCTGGCTGCCTTGAGATGATATCTAATCAGTGTCGTTACCTAATATCCAGAGCTGCTGGAAGACAACAACAGCTTTAGAAGCACACATTCAAGGTGATGGGGCTCTCTGCTGTGCTGTTACAATCATAGAATCATTTTGGTTGGAAAAGACCTCTGAGATCATCAAGTCCAACCACAAACCTAACACTGCCACTAAACCATGTCCCTAAGTGCCACATCTACATGGCTTTGGTTATCCTAAAATGCAGCAGGCTCTGCCATCCTCTCACTGGTTATCACACTGCTGTTCATTTGCTCTAAGAGCCCTTCACTGCCCCAGTGCTTCCTGTTCATGGAAGATCTCTGCTGGATTTTCTCTGTGATGAGCTGAAAACACAGCCCTTTGTAGCTTTCTAACAGGGATCATTTCACTGAGTGTAGCAACTCTTCAGTAGTCAAGCTTTGAACCACGTAACATTTCAATTCCAAGTGGTTTTGACTGAAAATTGGCAAAGAGAATGCACAAATATTTTAGATGGAAGTGAAAGGGCATTAGCCCTGAATAAACCTGTTCATCTATAGAGAATTACTCAGCTGCATGTGACCAGCCAGGGTGACAAAGCACATTTCTGCAGGAAAAGTAAGACTTGGATGCACATAGCAAATAGCAGCAGGGTATGTCTGACTGTAATAAACATACCCACAGAATGAGTAAATGAAAAAAATCATGGTCTTTGCTAGGCTTATAATGACTTTGCTGTTTTAATGAATAATGCATCTTAATAACATTTCGATACTTCTCTCAATACAGTGACAATAGGGGAAGCTTTTTTTGAGATGAGAAAGTTGGTAGTAAACCACAAGATGCATTATTAATGTGTTCTTTCGAGTTATAAAACCCATGGTAAGAAATTAATTTGTTTCCAAAGCAGAGGATTATTTGACACCCACTGGAAGCAGGCACAGGCATTTCTATCTGCTTGTTGTCACAGCAGGAAGGAGCAGCAGTCTGCAGTGGGTTGAGTCAGGATGTGGATTTAATCCAACTCTTGCTCTCTGGCTAAATCCAGGATTCCTGGTGGGGGACCCTGACTACGAGTGGAGTCACAGCAGAGCCCAGTGAGCCCTGCCACGAGTCACTTGTCACAAAATCCCACAGAATCCCACTGCAAACACTTCACTGCTGGGTGCAGTGGAAACCCCTCGACCCAGGGCTACAGTCAACTAAGAGTCAAGAAGGTAAAAGAGAGTAGGAGGGAAAAATAAAGCCAAAATATGAGTCAAACCAAAGAAGGCATCTGCTTGTAGGAATTCCTTGAAGAACAGCAGTGGGATAAGTTGGTGTGCGGCATTTCTCCTCATTGCTGTAAGACTTCAGGGAGTGTATATGTTCAGGGTTGGGTGTTACTACTCCAGAGGCAGAGCCTGAATGAGGGGACACCCGTGTGCCAGGATCCTGGGCCCCTCACGCTGTGTCACTCAGCCTGGGGCCGGCGGGCCCTCCGCTCCCGCCCTGTCAGTGCCACCTTTCCTGATCGTCTATATTAGGGAATATTTAGGGAGAATGTCTTCGCAGAAGGGGTGATTAGGCATTGCAACGAACTGCTCAGAGAGGTGAGGGAGTCACCATCCCTGGACGCAGCTCTCAGTGTACTGTCACAGGCTGGACTCGACGATCTCAGAGGTCTTTTCCAACTTAACTGTTTCTGTGATTAGCAAAAGGCCCCGTGTTTTCACCCAAGAGCACGCACCCTAGATGCACTTCTGGCTGGACACCACACGCTACCGAAAAAGGTTGGGGTTTGGGGGGGGGTTTTTTGCCTTTTTGCCCCGAACCCCGGCGCCTCCTCGCTCCTCGTCCCGCCCCCCC
>VWZW01000273.1:144579-158857 GCA_013397115.1 Edolisoma coerulescens | reverse complement strand
TTTCCAACCTTACTGATTCCGTGGTTCTATTAAGTAAAGATCTGAGACACTTGAGAGCAGGATGCTCCTGGCTGTGTGACACTTTGTGTTTTGCCAGTGCCCTTCTGGTAACTGGTAAGTAATTTAACATAAAATATATATACATATGTATATATATATATATATATTAGGGTTGCAGTTGGTTAGAAGATGCAAAGTATTTTCAACTTTTTGTAGATGTGCCCTGCTATGGGCTAAACAGAATCATAGAAACCCAGGCTGGTTGGGGTTGGAAGGCACCTTAAAGATCATCTCTACCCCCCTGCCACTTCCAGGTGTCCAATTTGCTCCAAGCCCCATCCAGCCTGACCTTGGACACTTCCAGGGATGGGGCATTGATCCAGAGATCCTCAGGGGGTTGGTTTGAAAGCAGATCCTTTGAACATTATTTGCCTTCTTTCCCCAGGTTTAGGGTTTCCCTTCCTTGCTTTCTCTCCAACGGGGAATGCCCGCAGGATGAAAAGTAGCCAGCATGAGTCAAATTCAGAGTGCTTTGTACCCTGCCCTCTCCCAGTGGCAAACTGGTGAGATCTCACCAGCTTTAACAGGTTCCCTCTCCCAAAGGTACTCAGCTCCCAACATGCCCAGGCCACCTCTGGCTCTGCTTTCTTGAGCTTGAAGTGAACACTGAGATTTTCAGTGCGGATTCAGGATTTTCAGACAAGAAAATTGCAGAATGGAAAATTTGGTTGGGTTTGATTTTTGGTCATGATCAGTATCTTGCCAATATTAATGAAAATATCTGGACTTAATCTGTAAGTAAGCACAGAAGTCACAGATTTTACGCTAACAGGAAAAAGCAAGAGGATCAGAGGAAAGAATTACAAATTGAATCCAATCCTGTTGCTCCTCAGTATGTTATTTGCAAACTGAAATCCCAGATTAAAGGAAGAGGAGCACTCAGCTCTTCCCAAGGAGAGTTTTTTCCCTATGCTATTCCTTTGGGATGTCGCTGCATTTCTGCCTCGTGTGGCTCTTTTTAAGCCTTTTAGCAAAGGGGGTAGGATGTGTCAGTTCACCTCCTTTTCCATATTTAGAGCATAGAGCTACGGCCTGCTCTTTTCTGTCCTATATATACATTCCTACAACATTTAGGTGTTTTCCTTCCTGCTCTTCCAAAGGAAACAGCACAGATTTGCAATAAGCTTTCCAGAGCTGTTCAGCTACTTCATTCCCTCTCTCCAGCCAAGCCACCTCTTGACTTTTCTGAATTGATGCTGAAAACCAAAGGAGTATTTTCTTGCAGCCATTTGTTACAGGAAGGTCTCCTGGAATCTGGAAAAGCAGCTGCCTTGGGAGCTCAGTGTAAAGGTCAGCTCAGCTCAGTTCAGGTGCAGAACCCAACCTGGTCAGGTGCCCGCAGGGCTCCGACTCAGCGCGCATAAGGAATTCCTACGCAGTGGGCAGAGAGTGAGTGACGGAGTGACGCTGAGGAAAGCCCTTGGCAGGGATGGGAGGTGACCTGCTCCCAAAGCACAGAGCTCTCATGAGCCTGGATGGACTTCCTGCTGAGTCCCCCTCCTTTATCACGCTGCCTTGGGTGAAACAGTTCCCTCAACCCAGGCTGGGGAGCAAGAATTTGGCAGGGCAGGTTTCCTCTGGGGAACATTCTTGCCTTTTGTGTCATCGGGACATGCCCCTGCTCAGAGGAAAGGAGGAGCTCCTCCTCTATCAAGCCATCTCAGCCATCATGCTCGAATCCATCTGGGCTGGCCCGTCCCTAATTAAGGCAGCAGTCACCCAAAACACCTTCTCCATGGATGACCCTGCAGCCGCCTGATTGCTGCCCATCCTCTCCCACCGAAACCACCGGCCTTGTCTTCACTCCTCCCTTGCTCAGCTTCCCCCCAAAACAGGGACATGGCAATTCAGTTGTGGGGACAATGAACGGACTGGGTGTCAAAGGAAAAAAGCCCCACACGTGGTCTACACCTGCCCCCATTCACCCACAGCCTGGAGTGTGGCCAGGAGAGGCACTGAAGTGATTCTTTCACAAGGGTCCTCAGGACGTTGCATTTTTGGGGCTGAAGATGGTCACTGAAGTGATGAGGACTGCGTGTGGAGGAGAATTGCTGGAGGTGTTTAGGTGCCTGGGTACAGAAGGAATGCAAAGGAACTGCACACCTGTGGAGATGGAAACAAGCTCCAAAGCAGAGGCAGAAATGTCACACTCTCAGGGCTGGAGAGTTGTTGGGAATATTGACCTGTGGGACACTGGGATGAGCTTGGACCAAAGAGGACTTTGGGTGGCTGGAAGGAAGGTGACTGAGGAAGGACTGTGGCTCTGGGGTTGGTCTCTAGGCAGAGGCTGTGAGAGGACAGGGCACCAATATTGGGATGGGGGAGTACTGGGGACAGTCAGCAGTGGGATGATCGTGGGGGACTGAGGTGACACTTGGTCAGAGGCTGGTGCAGGTGGTGAGTGACAAGCAGTGCAGTGCTCACCTGGGATGTCTCCTTCCCAGCTTCCCCTTGTTTCTCACCAGAGGTGAAAACGTAGGGAAGAGGCTGAGTGGCCTCAAAGGTGCTCACTGCAAGAGAGGGACACATTGCCCAAGCTCCTGCTCCAGCTTTTAGGAAGCACAGCCCTGCTCTGGTCCAGTGGTCACTTGCATCCCAAAGCAGTTTCCCCTTCTGGAGAATGCCAAGCATGAAAGGAAACAGCTCTGGACTGTTCTAGCCTGGGAAAAGGGAAGTGAGGAAGGGAAGTCAGTTACACCACGGTGGTGTTGTGCAACTCCAATACTGTACTTTCCCTTTGCAGCTGCCAGGACAGTGCTGGCATCTCTGCTATAGATAAGAGGAGCTGGCTCCTCCAGGGATGGAACAGTGAAATCCCTTTTCACTTGAGGCCAAAGGGGAAAAAATTACTCCACTTGGCCAGTGTAAGCTACAGGCATCTTGGGTTTGACACACCAGAGAATTTAGTGCTGCTGTAAATGCCCTGTAATTCTCCATGTAATCAATTAAAGAACTGATCCATCCTAAATACTGCTGAAGGAAAACACAAACAAAGGAGCTCATAAAGGTAATGTTTTCAATTTATTTATATAAACAATTGCATTTTAACAACATTGTTGTCCTACAAAAATAAAGTGAAAAACAATTCACAGAATTTTAAATAAATAATCTCAAACATCCACATTTAGTGGCTGTGGAGTACAAAACGCAGAGTGCACAGGAATCCTTGCTGAAGCAGCCTGTAACTTAACTCAAGTGAGATGGTCTGAGGAATTCCTCTGTACCTACCCCAAAATAACTCAATCTGTCCAGACTTGCCTCCCTTTGCCTCTCAGCCAAACCCTGTTCCTGGGTTAATGGCAAAGGGTGCTGAAGGGTGCCCAGAGCTGGATCTGATGGACAATTGCATGAGGAACGAGTGTCCGAGCAGTGGTCACCCGTTAGCACATACAGTACTGACCCCCGTTGGGTACAAGGGGAGAAGGTTTTCCCTTCTTCGTGCTTCAAACAGAAAAAGGAACACAATGCCCTTCTTGCTCCCACAGCATCCATACCAAGGGCCACCCCAGACCAGTCACTGGTATCGATGGCTGCAGGAGAGCTCGGTTCTGTTCATGGCCCCAGTTACAGACCTACCCAGCACGAGGCATGGCTGGCTCTACACAAATCCATGGAAACAGAAGCTACAGACAAACTACACTACTGCCAGAGCTGGTACAATGCACAAGCCTCTACAAGTGCTTGAGAGTTCAGATGAAATAGAAAACTCAAGTCCTTTTCCACAAGTAGTCAAGGAATTTTGGGCAGGGGCACAGAATACCAGGTTGCTGCTCTATTCCAGTCTGAAGTGACATTTTCTTTTTCCCTATAGTTCCCCAGCTGTTTTTATGGGAAGATCATCTTCTACATTTCCTCTCTAGAAATTAAAAAAAGATACCCTTACATGCAAAGTCTGAAGTGCTGGTACAAGATCCTGTGTAACCTATGTGCCCAGATGAGACTAGATATTTTAGTGCTGGATCAGGACAAATAGGTCTAGGAGATTTTGTGCTGGCCAGTTTTAAAGAAGCTTAAGCCACTTACTTAAAATGCCTCTGTTTATAAATTATAAATAAAACATTATCCCTCCCTCCCTCCTCCCCCACCCCCCAATAAATAGAAGTACAAATTGCATATACAGCTTGTGCACACAGGCAGAGCTACCTTCTCTGTTTGGAAGTGCTGCTCGAATCTCTTCTGTGTTCAGTTCTCTGTGTATTTACAGAGCTGCTCAGTTTACAGCCCCCCTGTTTTTGGGAGCACAAAGCCACAGCCACACCCTAACTCCAGCTATACTGTCCTCCTGTCCTTAGAGTGACAGACATTAAAATTACATTATCAAGTAGACCAGAGAACTACAGCTATGAAAAGAATCCCAGTGCCTTGGGCTAAGTTAAAGACCTCCCCAAAGTTACATAATAAAAACATCCCTATCCAAATGCAAACAGCCTTGTATTGCAGCCTGAGAGTCAGTTACTGCTAAGCTCAGTATCTCATTCTCACCCCCTTACACAACTAATACATCTGTCACACTTCCTTCAAAAAGGAGCAGAATCCAGGAAAAGTACTATTTTCTTCAAATATTTAAAACATTAAAAACATTTTCTAAAAAAGTTGTAAAAAAATTTTACTTTCATCTAAATCCAGAAGTGGATTTGTACGTAAAAGACATTAAGTTCTGATACAAAGTGCCCTATCTGCAGTGAGGGAGAGGTAGTATCAACAACAAATGCAATGCATTTTCTGACCTTACATAAAGAAGCGAGTCTCAAGTTGGTTTTTTTTGTTAATTTTTGAGTGCTCATATGAAATCTATAATCTCTTCTGGCAGTTTTCATTAAGTCAGATTTTTTTCTTGTACTTTTAGGTCAATAGCTGCTTTCAAGTTGCTGAGAAAAAAAGTTGCTTTTGTAGTGTTATGTGACCTATGAAAACTTCCAGACAGATTCACCACCACTCCCCTTCATCAAGTATAAAAACAATAGTAAAAAGAAGTTGGAACCTTTATCCACTTTGGAATACATCGTTCTGTTACAGAAGATTTTAAACAAGGGATTCACCACTGTCAAGCTCAAACACAGAAAATCCCTTTTGTAAATGGAAGCCTTACCTCAGTAAGGAATTTAAGGCAACCCCCACAATGAAGATGCTCAAGTTGGTTTTTTAAATACTAAGCCATAAATAGAATAAATAACACAGTTAAATAAATAAATAGAGAGATAGCTGGGTTTCTACAGCTCTGCAGAGCGCTCTTTCAGCAGGAGCGTGGGGTTGATATCTTCCATGGCAGTTTTTGAGGTACTAACGTTAATCGTGGCCTCGGTGGGCTCGGGAGGCAGGATGTGGAAGGCAGTGAAGGGACAGCCCTTGACGTTGTTGCAGATGAGCTTCTGCAGGGAGGCCGTGTTGACGATGTCGAAGCCCACCTTGCCCCCGAAGGTGCTGGGCTTCCAGTACTCGGGGGAGCAGATGGCATTGCCCATCAGCCCCTTCAGGGAGAATGGTGCCCCCATCTCCACCATGGTCTCGCCAAAGATGGCCCCGGGCCGGGGCTTCTCCACCAGCAGGCCTGGGTACAGCTCCATGGCATCGATGTCCCCATACAGCTCCTCCAGCTCCGCTGCCATCTCTTTTTCTCCTGCAACGAGTAAAACTGTAAGTGGAAAAAGCCCATTTTCCGTGCAAGACTGTCCTGCTCGAGCCCAGTAATGACACTGCAGGACTCTGTGGGCATTTTAAGGCAATGTCTCTCATTTGCTGAGAAGGATGAGGACCGTTACCTGTAAGCTCTTCGAAGGATTGGAATGGTTTCAGCATGAAGCGTTTCCTGTACTCATTCAAGGACTGGTACCTCATCTGCCTGCTTTGGTCAATGGAGGCCTTTGCCACTTTCTGGACTGCAGCAGGAACGTTCTTCCCACCAGCAACCTGTTCATGAAAGAGGAAAAGCTGTTACGATCTCCTGATATGAGTCACGAGGAAGTTGTGACTTTCCAGTGATTAGTTTTAAATAGCTTTATCCCATTCCCCTGTCCCACCCCCAGCTCATGCCCCTGTCGGTTCACCATCAACTTGAGGAAGGACCTACCCTGCCAGCACTTTGCTTGGTGAAAGATTTGACCATATGGGAGAGGCCATGCTCCAGCATGATGGAGTTGTTGTAGAGGAACTGCTGGAAGGTGTACTCCTGGTCGTGGATGTGGAAGGTGTCGGGCAGCAGTGGATGCCAGTGGTAGAGGGTGTTGAACTCGGCTGCGATGCGGTTCTGGTACTGGAACCTCTGGTTGAACAGCAGCTCGGGGTCAAACTTCAGCTTGAAGTGGTACCCACTCAGGTGCTGCACGTAGTCCTCTATAACGATCTTGATCGTCTCTCCTGTTGGACAAAGGAACAGGAGAGAATGTTGGCACTGCTCCTCCTCAGTGGCGGGGAAAACACCATTTCTGAACTGTTCTAAAATATGCTTCAGTGATCAGGACAACAAGCACTTCCCTGTAAAATCTCCTAGAAAGCGATTCATGTATTTTATGTGACTAAGGGGTGGAACAGTACTTCAGATCCCAAGAGTTCTGGGCTGTGGGTAGTGAGGTGTCTTCGACAACCTGTTTTCCCCCTCCCAAGATACAATTCCTTGCGCCCTCCACAGGACAGCACACATCAATATTTAGACTGTGTTCAGTCACACAGTATCTCTAGGAGAGAGGGAGGGGATAATGAAGAAACTTGATGTCTGAAAGCAAATCTCAGCTTCTGAACTACTTAATACAATTGTCTTGGTTTATAGTTTCAGTTAGGGCAAGGTTTTTTCCAGCTTAGAGCACATCACCGTTTGCACAAGATGAAATACCACTGGGCATACAATTAGACAGGAGAACTATGCAGAGTTACATTTTACATAACCTCCTGAACTTTAGCCTTAATCACAGCCTTTCTTTTGAAGCATACCTGAGCTGACCCAACCCTAGAGGAAAAAAAACCCCAAAACCCCACATCAGGGAGCCTGAGGTCATCCAGCCTCACAGGCTTTCTCTGAGAAAGGAACCTGAGCTTCCTGCCTTTTCACTGCTTTCAGTTCTGCTTCCCTCAGATAAGGGAATTGAGTGCCCCTGAGTTTTCTTCAGTTCCATTTTTAGCAGAGCTGGGGGGAAGCTGCATCTCAACCCAACTCCAGCGACAGGCCATGAAGAAGCCACTCACACCCCAATTTACGGGACAGCTTTCCCCTCACTCCAGCTCTGCAGGCTCGAGCTGGAGCTACACACAGCAGCAGTGGCTCTCACCTATCAGAATGAGCCGGGTGGTCTGGAAGAGCTGCTCGTCGTCCCATTCGGGGTGCAGCTCCTTGAGCACGTCGCAGACGCGGTTGTGCTCGCGCAGCCAGATCGTGGCGTACATCATCAGCCCCGGCACCAGCCCGAACACCTCCTGCCCCACGGAGAACTGCAGGTGCTCAGGCACGTGGGGTGGGTACAGCATCTCTGCCTGCGTGTCCCTCACCGTCGGCGGGTACATTTCTCCATCGATCATCTGTGCATGGGGGAAACGCCAGGAATTGTGAGCTACGATACTGTGGTTAAGCTCTGTCAACTCTCTCAGCTCTGACTCACACTTCAGATCACCTACACCATTCACACAGCACTAATTTAGGAGATCTATGCCATCCAGTAAGAAGGTAGGAATTCTGAGCTAAGACATACCTGGTATTTTAGCTTTCCATCCTTTCGAAGCCTCAGTTTAAGTTGCCTCTCCAGAGTCTCTCCATAAATGTGGTTCAAGTCAACCTATAAAATAAAAGCATTTGGGACATGAAGCCAACCTGCATTTTTTGCTATTTTAGGATAGGTCCCACCTCTATGGATACCAATAGGAGTTCACCCCCTAGATGTTTACCTTTTCATTATATTACTGCTACCTTATAAGTATCATGCACCAATATTTAAGATGAAGCCAAATTATTTCCTGGCAACTGGAGCCACCTCTGCGTAAGAGGAGGTTGCTACATTGGCAATTTGAAAGGACTCTGTTTAAAGTGTCAGCAACTTTCTATTATGCAGACAGCTTTCTATATATACACACACAATTTATAGCTCTGGTTTGGACATACAAGTGACACTTATAGAGAAGAACTCTTTGTCCAATGGCTGCCTATCTTGTAGGTAAAGCTCCTAAATCCAAGTCTGCTTTTGAAAATCTTTTTAAATTAAGGCTATAGGCAGTACACAAGCAATACTTTAGTGCTGGATACAGCTCTTTGGAACTGCCAGAGTCCAGAGACTGCATCTAACATGCTTTAGGTGAAAGCAGACTTTTGGGAATAATAGATCACTGGACAGGTATTTTAAACAGAACCACTTGTGCAGAGCACACGGTTCTGACCCGGGAAGAGACACTGCCGAGCACCAGAATTTGGCCTGAGGAGCAGTTGCAGAAGGGGTAATCCCATGGGATAGTGGCACAGTGTGTGCACAGGTGTTTGTGTCCCCTGGCAACCTGCAGGATGCCATTCCAGCCACTCAGCAGCTCCCGAAGAGCACGAGCCAAGTCCCCAGAAGTGACCATACCCCGTGGCCGAGTCCTCTGGTGAAGGCAGGGCCCCTCTTGTGGTCGGTCTTGAAGAACTGGTGGGTGAAGTGCTGGGCAAAGAACGTGAACATCACGTTTGTGCCTTGCGGGTCAGGAATAAACTTTCTCCTCAGCAAAAACTTCTCCACGATCAGCTTCGAATCCGGGAGCTCTTTCTTACCTGTGGGAGAAACAGACAGTGAGACACTCAAGACAACCATTCATGCAATACTGAAGTTTATTCCTAACAAAAAGGCTTAAGACTTTCAATGGAATATTGAATGACAGCAGCAAACAAGGGGCATTACCTACTTTTCTATGCTCACTTTCTTGATTTCATTAGAAATTTCTGAATTCCCTGCTTTTAGCATGTAACTCAATAGCAAGGACCAGGATAATTATCTTTTAGATCTTTACACAATATATCCAAAACATGGTTATTCTTAAAGTCAACTACACTGAAAAAAGGCTACGGACAAGCAGGTCCCGCAGGAACTTCCAATTATATTTTCCTCTTAAAAAAGATCAAGCAATCATTACGTGTCTGGTTTATTCCTCACCTTTAACACCCATTGGTGTTGGGCAGTCAAGTCCTACTGGTGGAAGGCTTCTCGTGTAGTAGGAAAGATTGGAATAAGCTTCCCAGCTTTTGTAATTGAAGTCACTATTGTAAGTTGGTGGGCTGTCAATCAAGTGTGATCTTGCTGAAAGACAAATAAATATTTGGTTATTTTTAACTGTACATTTTAGTCTCAAAAAGTAAATCACAAAGCCAGATCTTTTCCATATATTTGCCAGCAGTTGTAAATTCCACACATATCAGTTACTGATGTTAAATACGATTACAGTTACTGAATAACAGGACTGGATCTGGGTTTATCAGCTGGATCTCACTATTAACATGAGCAATTGGGTGCTAAGTTCATGTCAGCAAAATCCTGGACTCTTGCAGAACGTAGAATAAAGCTGCACTATAGCATGTTTCATACAAGTCTGCATCATGCAGAAGTCTTAAATTTTGGTGTTTTAACCTTAGTGCAATTTAGGCTGCTTGATTTATACGCAGATCAATTCAGTGCAATATTCCGGAGTAAGTTTTAAGAAGACTGGAAGAGACAATTCAAACTTACACGTTAGTACATATCTCATAATAGCATCCCGTAAGAAGGGAATGTTGTTGATGATGTTCCAGGCTCCTTGGAAGTGGGTGAGGATGTAGTGGACAGTGTTCGGTGATGGTTTCAGCGCTAGCCTCAGCCACGTGAAGAATTCCGCTGCGAGCGACAATGGGAAGGTTATTATTAATTAGCTGATGGAGGATAACCTGCAATGCTGGAATTGGATTATGCGTTTCATTTCCGCGGAGAGGGCTGTGGGATACTCACGAGTGGTGCAGTTCTGCCCGTAGAAGCCTGTCCTGGTGCAGTCGCACTCGTAGCGATCGGGCCCCGCGGTCATGCAGACGCCTCTGTTCTGGCAGGGGTTCGAGCAGCAGGGGTTGGCTGCGGGGGAACCAGAGCTGGGGTTAGCACCTCTGCAATGCACTCCCACCTTCCCAGGACTTTGCACAACTAACGAGAATGCCCTGGAGTTTAATGCTGATCAGGAAGGCATCACAGCGACCATCCATCCACGGTAACCTCTGGGCTACCAGGGAGCAGCTTTAAAAAGCGCAGGAATTCGCCTCTCGTCTGTTGCCAGCAATAACCCCCCTCAGAAGGGGAGATCGTCCCTCACAGGCCAGCGGGGGCCTGGCACCCACACACACCAGAGAAATGGCAAGAGAGTGAGGAGCACAAAGAGAAGAAGACAAAGCGCGCGTTAATCCGGAGCGCGGGGCGGACTCACCGGCGCGGCCGGCGGCCAGCAGCGCGGCCAGCAGGGCCAGGGGCAGCAGCGGCATGGCGGGGCTGGGCTGGCGGCGCTGGCTCGGCAGCTCGCACTGCCGGCCCCTGCTGCACTTCCCCTATTTATGGCAACACCGAGCGAGCCCGTCTGACTCACTGGCCGGAAGCACGAACGGGGAATTTCTCGGCCCGCCCCGGCCCCGCTCGGCCGGGCCCCGCTCGGCGCAGGTATGAGGGGCGGCCGCTGTCAGCGGCTGAGGGGTGCCACACCGAGCTCCTGCCAGCGCGGGGTTCCGCTGATCGACGATTTATTATTTATTTAATTCATTAGGCAGGAGGTCGGAGGGCTGTGATCACACACGGGCTGCAGATCACTCGCGCTGCAAAGCGCCGCACACAGCGGGAAGGAAGGAATGCTGGAGGGAATTTAGTTTTGGTTTAGTTTGAGGGAATTTAGTGTGTCTGACAAGACCAGATCCTGTTATTAGGCATTTTTGGAACAAAGAGTGGCTTTTCCCCAGTGCTTCTCCTTTGAAATCCACCACTCCATGCCCCCCCCGCCCCCCCAACTACAGTATAGTTGCACTGTAAACAAATTTCCCCTAATTTCTTTGAGAATACTTTATCTTTTGGTCATAGACTTTTTTATTAATCAGGAGGCTTAGCTACTATTTTTAGTCCCTCTTGCGTGAGGAACGACGATGAAAGCAGGAGGATGTCATGCGGTTGTGTAACCGTGCAGTGGGGAGCTGCACTTTCGCCCTCGAGGTCAGCATTGAACACCAAAAAACCATTGCTGCTTCAACAAAGATAGCTTGTGAGGGAGATGATGTTTGAATTGCAAATCAGTGGCTTGACAGAAAGTGGATTCAGGCCGATTTAAACATAATCTTATTTTTGGCCCCAAAGTGTATTGTGGTCAGTGAGTAATTTGTGTACAATCTGTAGTGGGTCTTCCTGGATGTTTTAGGACTGGTACACGAAAGGCTGCATAGTCAAGAGAAGGCAGATAATATTTATTTATACATTTGCATGCAGAAACCACAGGCTGGGTCATACACTCAAGCAGAGGGTGGCTGTCAGCAGCCTGTTCCCAGCTGAACCGGGGACCACTGCAGGCTGTGGCCACAGCCACGTCTTGCTCAGTCTTATCAAGTGTAAAAAAGGTGATATTTTGTTTCTGCATAAGCCAAATCAATTAATTACGGAATTCTGGTTATCCAGTGGATCAGGCTGTAGTATGCACAGCACCATAGATCAAGGGTCTACACATATTTTCATACATTTCATATGTCCATCTCGCACGGATTTTGTTCCATCTCACAAAGCTTTTGTCACATGCTAAGACTTCACTGCAAACAGCAGGCAAATGAGATGTTGTGTTTTAATAAAGTGCATAGGAAAATGCTTCTAGAATGTAGAACCAGCAACATGAAGGGGACAACTGAAGTAATTGTATGCAGCCAATTGCCCCTAAAATGATTATACAAAGGTAACTGTGCTATGATTTAGAGGACCCTGGAGATAATAGATAACCGATGATGCTTAAAGTTTTCAATTATTATAATTAACCAATATGTAAACCAAGAAACAGGGCAAAACTCCAGCCTTTGGAGAGGATATTTCCGCTTGGGAAGCAGTATTTCTGCAGCTGGAAAACCAGTCAGCACCTCCCACCTCCCACCCAACGCTGCATGCAGTGTGACGTGAGCTCTCTCGAGTCTCATTTTGGCTGGGGAAGGTCACTTGTGTGCCTCTCAGCTGCACCAGAATTGAAGGGACTCTTCAGCTTTCCAAAATAGTGAAAAATCAGGGAGATACAGTAGTGCTGCTCCTCTGAAGGCTGCCCTTCCCCACTTGTTGCTTTGGGATTGTCTCGGGTAAAGAACTGGTTATCTGTTGGAAAGAGGAATTTTTCTTAGAAATGGAAGTTTGCTGTGGCAGGATTCACCACCAGGTGGAGATTGTATGCATCAACTAAGTGCTCTTTTGGTTTTTCACACTTAAACCATCTCTGCAAAGAAATAGTGTTATTTTTCTTTCTGTTACTTGAAGTACCCTTTGGTCCAGGTCAGCAGCCTTTGGTACAAAGAACTTTCATCAGCTTCAGCCTTTTTGCATTCGCTGACATTTCTGGAGGAGGCAATTCCCTGAAGCTGTTCCTGTTTCTATTTTAGGTTTAACTGCATAAATTCAGATCTTTCCAAGGCAAGGGTTCAGGGCAGAGGATGCGGTGATCCGTAAGGAGTGACATGCTTCAGTAATGCCACCAGAAGGGGAGATGGAGTGGCAGCAGGAAAACATTGTCCCTCGGCACTGGTGCGGCTCCATTTTGCAATGGCTCAGCTGAGCCCAGCTGAACTAGCACTGAATTTATCCTTGAGCCTTTTTAGTGTGTTTGAAATATTTTCCCTCCCTTTGTGACTGTGGCAATCTTATGTTTTATAGCGCAGTAGTTTCCTGGGAGGTGAACCAGATTCATTCGCTCTGTGCCTTTTTCCTGCTCTTTTATGGCAGAAGGAGCTCAGTCTGAAGTTTGCTGGCACAGTTTGGATAGCTTGCTCCTGAAGCAAGCACACTCCGAGGGTGACTGGACACAGATATGATAACAATCCTGGAAATGTTCTGAAAATGTTCTTGAGAACTGGAGGACCTCCGGGGGAAGTCAGTGTCTTAAGCTCCCGTTTGTGCCTTTTGCAGTATCAGAACTCTGTTAACAGATGGGTTTGATTATGAAATTGCTTTGTGCTCTCATGGGATCACCCCAGCCAGGCAAGTGGGCTGCACTTGTCTGTCTCTTCCTGCTGTGTCCTCACGGAGCACTCTGGTCACTTGGGTCCCAGTTTCATTGGCACCCTGGGTTGTGCTGGAAAACAAAAGTACTCATTACCTGGCTTGGAGACAAGGGAGGTTTGCCTATTTCCCCAGGAAAATCACAGTAAAAAGGTGCTTATGGGATTTCCAGGCTACCGCAATTTTGGAATTGTTCAGAACACAAATCAGTTCCAGGCAAAAATATGTATGAATATAGAGGGACTGAGAGCTGGGAACTGGACTGCCTTGCCCTCAGGAGAAATCCCATGGACAGTGATTGGCAAGGAGTGTTTGTGCACAGGCTGGGGCTGCTGACACACACCTGTTCCAGGGGGACCAGGAGCGGGAGGGTGAGCTGGGAACTCACCTCAGGGGGGTACCTGTGGACATCAGTCGTTGTGTAGGGAAATGGAGCACACCTTGTTATCCAAATCAGCTTCAGTTGGGGTTGTTTTTACTCCTGGAATTATATTTTTTAAAATCTACCAAAAAATAGGTGGGTGGCACAAAAATCTACATCTGACTTAGGCAAGACCTGAGCAACTTGGAGTCCCCTTTTTTGTGGTTTGACAGTGGTTAAAACACCAGGCACCCATGAAAACTGTTCACTCACTCTCCTCTGCTATAGTTGGACAGAGGAGGGGGAAAAAAAGAAGGGTTCATGAGTCGAGCTAAGGTTTGGGAGAAAACATTCTAAGGGCAAAACAGGCTCAAATTTAAAGGTATAAAGTAAATTTATTATTAACAGAGTCAGGGGAGGATAATGAGAAGTAAAATAAGCCTTTAAAACACCTTTTTCTCTCCAGCCCCTCCCTCCTTCCCACCGACAGCACATGGAGACAGAGCATGGGGCAGGGGGGGTTGGTCAGTTCGTTACCTGAGATCTTTTAAGTTCGTTCAGGGAGAGGAGTCTTTTCTTTTTTATGCTGTGAGTCCCTCCCAGGGGCAGTCTTCCCAAAACTGCTATGGTGTGGGTCACTCATCCCCGGGGTGCAGTCTTTTAAGGACAGGCTGCT
>VWZW01000273.1:122289-144561 GCA_013397115.1 Edolisoma coerulescens | reverse complement strand
CTCTCCAATTGGGTCTCCCATTGGATCACAGCTTTTTTTGGCCTCCACTCGCTCTGGCGTAGGCACCTTTCCCACGGGCTGTGAGTGGATTTCTGCATCCCGCGTGGACTTCATGGATTACAGGGGGACAGTTTGTTTCACCATTGTCCTCATCACGGCTTGCCGAGGAATTTCGACTCCGACGTTTGGAGCACCTCCTCCCCATCTTTCTTTTCACTGACATTGGTGCCACCATGTTGTCTTTCTCTACATCTTCTCACCTCCTCCTCTTTCTCTGACTAGAAGAAAAACTGCTGCTCGTAGGTATCATTGTCAACAAATTTCACTAATTCAAAGATTCTCGCAGCATCTTGCAGCACCGAGAGGTTGATCTCGTCCAGGCTCCGCGTCAGGGAATTGCTTGCCATGTTTCTGCTGCTGGCCACGTGGCCCCCACTGCCACCGTGCGGGCGGTCGCGGCCGATGTGGTGCTGGGCTATTTAATGCCTCTCTTCATGAGGGGCACCGGGAAGGAGAAGCCGCTGCCACCCCTGCCCCTCTGCCCGTGGCGCGGCTGCCTAGGGACAGCCAGGCAGGTGAATTTTGCCATGGGCTGCACCAAAATGGTGGCACCCATGGTGGTGCATCGCCTCAGGTGGCGCTGGGATGCCCTGGTGGCACCTCGCCACCCCTGGGAAAATGGCCCCCAGGTCGTTTTGATTTCCTTCTTAAATATGTCATCTCAGAGGTGATACCAATGTCTCTAATTGGGCCAGCAGCACGTCCATCTTCAGAAACATCAGAGATTAGCTCTGCTGGACATGGTGGAAGCTTCCAGCAGCTTCTCACAGAAGCCACTTCTGTGGCCCTCCCCTGCTACTAAAAACTAGGCCCAAATCAGCATACCTTTTTTTTTTTTTCCCCTTTTTAAAGCAGCTTCCCTTTGGTCTTCAGCTGCTGGAATGACATAAATCCACAGCTTGTGTTTTATTTGCAAGCCAGTAAGAGTTCTGAGGAATGCTTTCCAATATGATGGATTGTATTTTATCATGAACATCTGCATAGAGTAAGCCCTGCTCAACAAACCCCTTCCAAGCCTCTGTTTTTATTAATGCCTCTGAGTTCTTGTTTTAATCCTCTGGCATTTTTGACAGACTCAGTTACGAGTCAAAGGCTGTAATGAAACAGGTAAGAAGAGTGGCTTTACACGAGATTCACCTGCAGAGATGAGATGTGAAATGAGACACCTGTACAGTGCTGTGTGGTGCCCGGGTTTCTCCTAGGCCTGTATGCTTTGCAAATTCTTTGCCAGATACCTGTATTATATCATGACTACAGGGCATCTGCACACTGCTTGGGACGTGATACACATCAGTTTGTTACCAAACCAGAGAGGAAAAGAACACAAATTGCTCCTTTTTGCTCAGCTTAAATGTGGACCTCCACCTGATCCAAAGCAAAGCTGAGCTCTTTCCTTGGGAGGTGCCCAGACACTGCATTCCCATGATTTTAAGTGAAAGAGAATGAATGAAGCCCCTGCAGAAATGGCTTTCAGAACTGTGGTTTTTTTTGTTCAGATGAAGTGGATTAGACAAAGTGATTCCTTTCCTCATTGGCACTCTTGGTAGTCACAACTTCAGTCCTGCCTGACTAGTTCCTGACAAACAAGCCCTAAATGACTTAAACTCAGCTTGAAGCTCTCTAGGACGAGCTTTTTCCAAGGAGTGTAAATGAATGGAGGATGAAGCACAACATTTTTATCCTATATGGTAGTTTGAGGTAGAGGCTGACTGAAAATTTCATCCTAACTACAATCTGTCCCATTTTTTTTTTTAGGTCACAAGACTTTTAATGCCTTTTTATGGTGAGTTTAAAGGGGAAGGCCATAAACATGAGCTATTAGATAAACATAAGATTTTGGCAGCCACATTCTGGATTAGATTTGTGGATGTTTTAAACTTTTTTTTTTAATTTCAAATAATTTTTAAGAGACTTTGTTTGGATACACTCATCTACGAGATTTCTTTTTTTCTATATAAGCTGTACCTATTAAAATGGAAAATATTTTTTTGTTGTTCCTTGACTGAAGAAAAGGATGTTTTCTTTATTGGCAATTGCTATTGGTGATTGTTACCAAAGTTGAGCTGTGAACTTCCCTGTTCCTGTGATCCTGGGAATTTTTGTGGAGCCCCCGTTTTTCCTCATGCAGCCTCCACGTGTTCCGATGTGGACATTTGATCACAGGGAGCTCTGAAATACGTCATGAGATTTTGTAACTGCCTTATATAAAGAAACGTCAGCTGACATTTTATCTGCTTTTGGTCACC
This sequence comes from Edolisoma coerulescens, assembly GCA_013397115.1. Lineage (NCBI taxonomy): Eukaryota > Metazoa > Chordata > Aves > Passeriformes > Campephagidae > Edolisoma > Edolisoma coerulescens. The sequence continues at coordinate 142,255 of VWZW01000273.1, read as the reverse complement.
GGCTGCAACTCACATTAAGGTAATTGCTTCTGCTGTGCCATTTTTAGTAGCATTGTATATTCAATTGCTATTTTTCTGTGGGAAACCTGCACAGAAAAGCCTCCTTAGAGAGATTTCCAAATACTTCACTCCTCAATGCAGATGCTGGAGTTTTCTTTTAGCAACTTCCTGCTTGACTTCTAGTGAAATCTGTCATCCAGCCTCACGCTCTTCTGTTGTGCAAATACAATCATCTGGAGTTTTCCTTTGCTTCCAGCACATGGACATTAAACTGGGTAAGGGAAACTGAAGTAGGTTTTGCTGAGTGGAAAATTGTTTCAGTTTAGTGCTTTCTTACATAAAGCACGCCTTGGGGTACTAAGGTTTATTTAGCTTTATTCATTAACCCCTTTTTTCATTCACTTTAAAGAAAGGAAATATTACTTCTGCAAATAAGAATTTTTTTTCTACAAGAGCGTTTACCAGATCAGTTTACAACAGTGCAAAACCTGCTATTCCACCCAGTAAGCTCTGCTCTGCAGGGTTTTGTGAGGTTGTCTGTGAATTCATGGAATCACAGAATCCCAGAATGGTTTGGGATGGAAGGGACCTCAAAGCCCATCCAGTCCCACACCCTGCCACAGGCAGGGACACCTTCCACCAGCCCAGGTTGCTCCAAGCCCCATCCAACCTGGCCTTGGACACTCCCAGGGATCCAGAGGCAGCCACAGCTTCTCTGGGCACCCTGTGCCAGGGCATCACCACCTTCACAGGGAACAATTCCTTCCCAATATCCCATCTAACCCTGCCCTCTGGCAGTGGGAAGCCATTCCCTGTGTCCTGTCCCTCCATCCCTTGTCCCAAGTCCCCCTCCAGCTCTCATGGAGCCCCTTAGGCACTGGAAGGGGCTCCAAGGTCTCCCCAGAGCAATGACATCCAGTGCTTTGAGGAGGGGGAAGCTCCTCGCTGCAGTTCCTTGTTGTGACCCTTCCCTTGGTGCCCACAGGGAAGGTGCCACCAGGGTATCCCCCGGGCTCTTCGCTGGGGCCTAGAGGGGATGCAAATATTGATACTGAGACAATGAGTTTCTTAAAACTGACTCGAGCTCCTCCCAGCTGGAGGAGTCATCTGGTGTCAGCCAGAGAAGAATGTTCCATGACACAGCTCCCACGGCAGCCCTTGGGATGGACAGTGCCCGCACAAATTATGGCTGTGGCTTGCACCAGGGTGGGGAGGCTCCTGGAGCAGGCTCTGCCCACTGCAGTATACCCAAACTCCCAAGGCTCCTTTCTACTCATCTTCACATCCAGAATTAAATCAGGACTGTTTTCCAATGGCTTGTCAGTTCTGCCACACTTCCAGCATACCCTTACATTTTAAAAAAAAAAATAGGAAGAAATTAAGAAATAAAAGGGATGAAATGAGATTGAATGAGCTGGTTACTTGTGAGGGAAAAGGACTCAGCGACCAGATTAAAACTGTGCCCCATGATCCTTTTCCATAACGGGCCTCTAGAAACTCAAATTATTTGTAGTTACCAATGAGAATTGGAAACACTTGAAGAAATACTGTGAGTTAAACTACTCAGGTCAGAACAAGCTCAAGACAATGTACATCTCAGGAGAGACAAACTGGAGAAATTCCTGCTTTATTCAAAGTGAAATTAGATGATTGGGAAGGAGACATCACATCATATTGAGTCTTGCCAAGACATATGACTCTAAACAAAGGCAAATCATCTGGAAATTGTTCAAATGCTTTTCTGCTTTTTGAGACGGCCAATTATGCAATGGCATAAAAACCTGGCCAGCTCGCTGGGCTTAAAATCCAGCCTCCGAGGGGAACTGTGCCCTGGAGATTCTCATCAGGAGATAAAGCCTCACTGGCTTTGACTCCTCTCCCTAGAATATGCAGTTAGGGAAAATGTATAATGATCAAAATTACAGAAATAGAAAATAATTAAGGAGCTACAAGCCCTGCAGTGGCTGTAAGAGATCAGACCCACAGCCCAGAGAGTTTACATCTGCCAGGAAAAACATCCCATGTCTCTTTTTGGTGCTGGAGCTGTGTCAGTCATCCCTCTTCAGGAGCACCATCCACTTATCATTTCCATTTGGATATCTTGGGGAACCTGAAGCCAGCCAGGTGCACCTTGTGCCTGCAGGAACAGCCCTTTGCAAAGAGCAGAACTGGGCTCACAGGATCCTTAAGGCTGGAAAAGACCTTGGAGACCATCAAGTCCAACCATGATTCCCAAGAGGATGCGTTCTCGCACAAGAGTGTTTGTTCCAGGAACTGAAGTGTCCAGGTTAGGGACTAACTCATGTCTAGCTGAATTACTGTTTTTACAAGTAAAGTGTGCGAATTTATGGTTCTAATTATTATCCTCCACTGAACTCATCCTATATCATGAATTTTGATGGTGTTTCTTTGTGGAGCAGCTGTAAATTTGGTTTAATATCAACGTGACTCTCTTCCACTATTTTTCTGTTTATCCAGAGGTAGTCCTGACTATACCTCGGGATGTATTTCTCATCCTGACCCCCGGTGTAGAGAAGATAAATCATACAAGCCCAACAGGAAACAATCAGCTTGTCTGGTTCAGTGGTTACAGCAGCTGTGGAAAGTCTGTGCTGGTGCTTCTGTGTGCTGCTCGGAGGGAGTTCATTAAGTAAATGAGGGCTTTGCAGCGTTCTGGCAGTGTGTGTTATTTTGGGGTTTCGTTTCAGATGGCATTCTTCCGGGGATTGTTTTGGAGAGAGTTGCCAGCAACCTGGGGCCAGTGGGCTGGAGGCTAGGTTTGGGTGGAAATAGCAGGGTTTATGTCACCAGCACAGAGCTCTGTCTGGGCAGCTAATTTTGGGCTGGTGCTTCTTTGAGGCATCGGCAGTTCCTGCGTGTGACTGGTTCCAGCCATCACAAAGGCTGTCACAGCCTTGGGACAGGCCTTCAGTGGTGCCCAGGCCAGCAGCTGGTGGCAGGGCCAGTGGGAATCACCATTCCCTGCTGTTCTAGGGAGTGGTTTTGTGCCTGCAGCTCCATAAGGGGTCCAGCTCTTCCTGGGGAAAGAACACCTGCCTCTGTGCAGTGCCTGTGTTTCCTCTTGACTCAATTTCTGTGGGAAGGGCCAGAGCTGCCATGCAAATAGCTCCCTGTGGTTCCTCTCACCACAAACACACTCCTCCACCCTCTCTCCTGGACTCCATGAACTGGGATGATCCGAGGTCGGGCCTGTGTGGGGTGGCTGGGAATGGAAGTGTGGATGTGGCAAGAGAGACCTCGTGAACTTCCACTGGCTGAACTCGTGTGAAAGGCTGGAGCTCCTGCCCAGATCCATCAAATCTGGATTGTTCCACACAGAGTAATTCTGAAGTGTTGCAACTTAGCTCCTGGGGGTTTTAAATGTTTATAGACTTTCCAGAGGGTAGGAAAGAGGGGAAATATTTACCTGTAGAACATTTCTGTTACAGTTGAGCAGTAGGAATGCTGGGCCCCTTGCCCAAGGCTTCTTGCTCCCTGCTCTGTAGCACTAATGAATGTAAATGAGTAAAGGCAGGACTGTGAGCAATGCTGAGCAGGGAAAAAGCCCCCAGCAAATGCAAAGCACAGCAGGAATCACCAGATAACCAGGTTACATCCTTTTCTGTGTGCTGCATCCACTGGGCATGCAATATTTTCATATCAGGTGATGTGTTACCTACTCCCAAACAAGTCTCTGCAGCCCCATGATTTACATTGCAATGATTTGGATGCTCTACTTATCCTTGGGCTGGAATATTTTAGTGATTGCCAATTACCTGGAAGTCCTCCTCAGCACAAGGCAGTGCAAGAGCAGTGTGAAATAAAGAACTTATGCACAGCATCAGAATCTGGACAGTAAAAATGTTCATGGTGGACAGGAGTGAGCCAAGCTTGTCTGCAGAACTCCTCAGATCCAATGGTTTCATACACTGCTGGATAACACTTGTCTGACTAGCTTGGAACCACTTCCTGTGCAGAAAACCTTACATGACTTCAGGCTTGCAGTCATCAAAAATTGTGTTGATTGAGGTAACGTGTTTCATTCCATACCCTAAGGCTGTTTGGATTTTTATCCAGGTGAACATTTCAAAACATTCCCTTCCCAGGTGTTCTGATTCCAACTTAATTAGGAGGGTGATTTAAATTTTACTCTTTCTCAGCTGTTCCTTTTTGCTCTGATGCTTAACCAAAATATTAATAAAGTCTTCACCTCCCCTGCGTTAAAAACTGGCTTTTCCACCTGATATAGCTCTGTCCTTATCTTAAGGTGAATCTTTTTCTCTCACTTTGAATTTCACATTTGATATAGCCATTTTTAACCTTCTTTTTAAATTTCCAGTATGTGGAATCAGTCCTGATTTTGGGATGGAGTGCTCGTCCCTGAGCTCTAATCCCTGTTGTGCCTGGGGTCAGGCATTCATGAACAGGAGCACTGCTAGAGAACATGTCTTTAAATACAGTCATCCCTAGGATATCTATATCCATATCCATTTCCAGGGAACAGCATATTTGAAGCTTGTGGCAAACAACGTATTCCACATTTGCATAATTTTTGTTTAAAATACAATGGTTTTTCCTGAATATATGCAAAGTGCTTTGTTTTGACAAGAGCTGAAATTATTTTAGTCCAGCCTGGTAAAGGGACTCACCCCTCTGCCCTTTCCAGGCACCTGGGGTAGATTAGAAGTGTGGTTTCCTAGAGAGGTTTTAGAATCACAGAATCATTCGGGTTGGAAAAGACCTCCAGGATCATCCAGTCCAACCTGTGACTGATCACCAGAGCACTGAGCCCAGTGAGCCCTTGTTAGCCAGACCAGAGCCCTGAGTGCCACATCCAGGCATTCCTTGAACACCTCCAGGGATGGGGACTGGGCAGCCCCTTCCAGTGCCTGCCCACCCACAATTTTGAGTTAGTAAATCTGCTGGGTACTGTGGCTAGGAGGAGATGCATATAAAAACCTTGGGGGGAAAAAAAAAAAGGAAAAAACTTTATTCAAAACTGAAAGGTAATAATTAACATGAAAGTAACCAATGCTAACAGAAATAAATAGTTTGTTTAGTTACTGAATAAAGTGCCACTAGGCAAATGAGATGACAAATTTGAATTGACGTGCATCCTAAAATAATCCATACAAATTTTGCAGGAGTGACAGCCACTGCTGTCGTTCTTTGAGGTCACACCTCCTCCTTTTGTCCATATGACATAACGTGGGCTGGGAGCTGTGTGAGCCTTGTTTGCCTTCCTGTTACAGGAGCTGTTCAGCTCCCTGAGATTGTCAGAAACCCCTGAAACCTCCTAAAAAGTTTACAGGGGATTACGGGGAGCTGCAAGCTCTGGAACACCAGGACAGTCCCATGTTGCTGGGATCGTGTGTTCAGCTCAGAGACTGGATTGAAGGAATAATGGGCACAGCTAAGTGATCATTTTTGGCTTGATGTTGTTCTTTTGTTTGACCAGAGAATAAAGGTGAAAACTTAGCAAGACCAAAAATGATCATCTGTCTTTAGGTTCTCACTCCCGTTGTCTTCCCACTTCGTTATTAAAAAGGAAAGATGTTGGTTTTCAAAATATTTACCAACTGAAAATGCCCAGCAAGTTGCTCTCAGCTGGGTGTGGACACACGTATGATTCAGTCCATTTTTAGAATCCCAGAATCCCAGAATGGTTTGGGTTGGAAAGGACCATAAAGCCCATCCAGTTCTACCCCCTGCCCCTTCCACTATCCCAGGTTGCTCCAAGCCCGATTCAGCCTGGCCTTGGTCACTTCCAGGGATGGGGAGTCCACAACCTTTTCCTGATGTTGGTGAGAGTGTGCAAGCCATGGATAGTGAGGTACATTACATGCCCTGTTCTGTCTCCTCTCCCTGGCTCTGACCTTGGCATTCTCCTGGCTTCCAGTATTTATGTTTTATGAACTTTACTAGATAAATGTGTGTAAGGCATAATAAAGTTTATTTAAACATAGAAAATTGTAAATAAGAAAAAAAGATCAAAAATAAATAATATTAAACAGATTTAAATTTTGGGGAGAGAACACAAAATTTATCCACACATCTGGTGAAATAGTGACTCTTTTTGGGCTGTCTCCTTACAACTTTAAAAATGGAAAAGGTGGAGCCAAAATAAAGTTGGGCTTACGAAGGATTTTGATTTAATCCTGTCTGGTGAATATCTGTGTTGCAAGTGCCACAACCTTGTGCCCATCCTTTAATGCACAGAATTATGATGAGGAAAAGTGGACTCTGATGTACTCAGCTCTGAAGAGCCACACATCTCTGTAAGGGTGGAAAAATAGGAGTGAATACAAGTGGGATGCTACTGGCAAAGCTTTAGGAATAGCTGAACCTGGAGAGAGTTGAATGGGAGGTTGTTGAGGGTTTAAGATGCTGGCACAAGCCCCAGAACAAAAATCATTCAAGTGTGTGCATTGTGTTACAGATTTTCCTGGGATGCTTCTGCTGCTGTTCCAACACATGACCCACCTCTTTCAGAGAAGGTGAGGACCCATCTATGTATTTCCAGACACCACCCATAGATATTTATGCTCTTCCTTAGGCTCAGAGATAAATTGCTTAAGGAGATGTGTATTCTTAAGAGCAAACCCATTGCTGTCTTCCCTATTAATGGCATTATGGATCATATGAATGTTCTCAAATCTTCACCTAGTCCCAGTCTCAAAGTGTCTATATTTGTGACCAATTTTCTCACTTCTTTGGACAGAACATGGGGGCAATATAGGGTTTTATTTAAAAGAAAGCATAATATTAGGAAGTGAGTAATTATTTGTTTTGCATGTTTCTAGTTTGTCACAAATTTCCACGTTTACCCTTTTATGCGAGGCACTGCGTTATCACCCTAAGCTTTATCCAAGATATCCCTGGAGAAATAAACAAATGAACTAGTTCTTCCAGAACTGGAAGAGGAAGGGTGACTTTGAGATTAGAATTAGGCTTTTGCCATTAGCTTCATGTGCAGCCTGGTGAGAACTGTTCAGGTTCCTGTGCCAAATCCCCAAGTGTAAGAGCAGAGGAACAGGACTGGTTTGTCACCTCTGCCTTGTCCCCTGGGCAGGGGCACACTTTGGAGTTCTTACCAAATTCACCATACCTGGGATGCAGGGGCAGTGGGAGCCTGTGTCACAAAGTGCAAAGAATCTCACCAACAAGATGGATTGAAGGTTGTGACTGCAGGCTCTGGTTACCAGGTGTGATCTGTGCTCATTGGATTGGCCCTCCTTAAGCATTTCAATTAAGAGAAAATTTCAGGTCACTCCGTGCATGCTGAGGAGGGGTCTGCAACCAAATTGTCTTTTACCTGTGGAAATATTGTCCTCATGTTTGTTCAGGTACATCCATGCTCAGCCCCAGCTTACTGGCTTTCCAGACATGAATCCATGACCCCCTCCTTCCAGGATGACTCTTGCCCATGTGCTTTCAGCTGCTTGGCGTGTTGTTGGCTGAGCATGACCTCAATTTTCTCAAAGCCAGCCTATTTCCAGCTGAAGTTTTAGGATCCTGGTCCTGTTTATTGGTCCCTAACCATCCACCTAATGTCCTGCTCCCAGCAAATGTTTTGGCTGTATCTTGTACCTCTTTTAGCAAAAACCACCACACAGTGGCATTTGTGTCTTAGGTTTGTGCTTGTCACTATCCAAAAGATCAAATTTCCCAGTCCTTCCAGCAAGCAGAGACACAGGAATGGCTGAGCAGGATCACAGCTGTGAGTTGTCAAGATAAATCAGCAGATAAATCATCTAAGAAGAGAAGAGAAGAGAATTAAAGCTGATAACTCAGTCAAGTTGTCTTTTCACTGAGGGAAGAGCTGCACAGGTCCTGTGAAAATACCCAAGAATTGCAGCTTTTGGTGAACGTTAGCAAGGTGAAATTGAATCTGGAATCAACAAGGATGCAGGGACATCTTTGCTGTAGAGAAGAGCATCTGGCTCCTAGAGAGTGATGATCATCCTGATGGAAAGCATTGTTCCTAACCTTCTAGCTTTCTTGGCAGCAATTTTTACCTTAAGGGTGGTGAGGCCCTGGCACAGGGTGCCCAGAGAAGCTGTGGCTGCCCCTGGATCCCTGGCAGTGTCCAAGGCCAGGTTGGACAGGGCTTGGAGTACCCTGGGATAGTGGATGGGCTTTAAGGTCCCTTTCAACCCAAACCATTCTGGGATACTGTGAATTTGCTAAACCTGAGCGTGTCCATTTGTATAGGGGAAACCTCAGCTGGTGAGTATTTCTCCTTTGGTACCTTTTGCCTTTCTTGGTTGGCAGTAATGGGTATTATCCACTGTGATGCAGGTTGTGTTGGCCTTGCTTTTTGTGCCTGTTTGTGGCTCGTGCCATCCTGGACAGATACATTTATATAGATACAGAGTATGTGGGGGTATATTTACAGATGTGGCACATCCAGCCACATAAACCTGTATTTACAGGGTTTTCTGAGAGCCCACTGTGAACAATTTATTTGGTGTGTTTGAATCTCTAGACTTAATTCCAATCTGGCTAAGGAATCTGTAGCATGTGCTTTTGGAGAGGTCTGGCTGTAGATAAAATTTTAGATAAAATGTAGATAAAATCTTACTTAACCATTATAGGAACTTGCAGTCAACTTGATTTAGATGCAGATTATTTCAAGCCCCTAACCGAAGTGGATGACATGGATGCAGAGGCTTTGTGTGGTGCTGATTGGTTCAGAATTTCACCATGCTCTGTGCACCCCATTTGCACCAGGGGCCTGTTGCACTCAAAGAAGGTAAAATTAACCATGGCAGATGGAATTCCTGGTCTTCCTTCTCACCCTTTGCTCCTACATTCCCATCCAATCACTTCAGGCTGTGGATGGGGAAAAGGCACAGATATTTCTCTAATTTGGGAAGGGAGTTGAAGACTATTTGTGTGCCAGGCACAATCCAAGGCTTGCATAACTGCAGCAAAACCACGGAGTTGTTCTGGCACTGTCAGAGTTGGCATGGAGGAGGAGCAGAGTCCTTTGCTAGAACAAACAGTTCCCAAATCAGCCTCAGTGCAGGGATCTCCTCCTTGGGATCCTTTCAGTTCTGTGGAGCTTTCACCACTGTGCTGAGTTTAAACTGGAAATAGTTTCCATCGGGGATGGAGCAGTCAGTTTTTTCTACCTAATCTTTCCTTGCTAATGGCTTTCTGTGTCTGCTGGACAACTTGGGATTTTCTGAGCATTATTAACCTGGATTTATGACCTGAGCTCAGTTAGAACTGCAAGCACTGAGACCTTCAGGAGTGCTAGAATTACTGCTCAGTTCTTAGAAACAATAAAGCATGTGGATGTTTTACACTGAAGAATAAAAATTTCAGAAAGAAAAGGTCTGGATCCAAGATGCGCTTTTAAGACTTTGAAAGTGAATCAAGCTTTCAAAACTTCTGGTGTTGTTTTGTTCAAGCTTGGGCTGAAACCGACTCTTTATACCCAGGAACAGCAATATGCCCCTTCAAAATTCCAACATCCCTTCCTAGCAGAGTTTTACAAAACTACTGGCTGAAGGGATGACAGCTTAGTATGAAACAGGGTTTGAGTGAAGTATTGTCAAAAGGGAGAAAAATGCAATTCTGCCATCTCAAGTGCAAAACTCCTTGAAATTTCCAGCCGGCTGATAATGGGTTGATCAGTAAATCAGTAAAAGTGGTAAATCAGAGATGTTCAATAATTGTGGTTTCCTTACAGAAGTAACTTCCCAGTTATTAGGAAGTTAACCCAGTATTGATTTTGAGGTTGGTCCCATCCCGTACCAGCGTGGGATGTAATGGTTTTAAGTGCAATTCCACCTAGATCCTGTCATTCCCTTCTGAGCAGAGAAGAGCTGGAAGAAGTTCAGACCCAGAAATAAACCAGGTAAGTGCCTGGAAGACTGGAGTTCTGAGAGGGTAATAAAGTAGGTAAATATACAGCAAAACTTGGCTCCATGACAGTTCACCTTCTATGGACATCCTGGATGGGGAAAGAAGAGTTTCAGGTGTCTTTAAAAATAGCAGGCAAAGTAATGGAGGAAATATTCATCTGGATACAGGGGAGGGAATCCTTAGAAAATAATGTCTTGCAGATCATCCCATTCTCTCTCTGGGAAGCGATGGAAACATCAGAGGGTGCTGAGCAGCACATGAGGAATGGGGAGGGGGTGGCCTGGTAGCAAGAAGCAAAGCAGGCACAAACTGCAGGAGAGAGGGGGGAAAAAAACCCTGTCCTGTTCTCTCTTCCTCCCAGCCATGCTGGGCCAGTCCCCCCAGTGCTGTGCTGGGAGTGGCTGCTGGAGGACAGCATCCTGCCGAGCAGCCGGGGCTGTTCCGTGTGCCAGCGCCTCTCCAAGCACAGCTGCTCTGAGGGTTTTATCTCAGCGCCTGAGAATCCCTCCAGCCCTGCCTGGAACACACATTCCATCCCAATGACAGTGGGATTTTAGGTAGCAGGACACACTTTAATTGCATTTTCTCGTGTGGTTGGTAGCAGAGAGCTGTGATATGACAGCCTGAGTTCAGGGCTGGCCTGGGAGTAGAGGGGGACATGTCCATCCAGAGCAGTCAGAGTAAGGAATGCCCATTGCCTTCAGTGACACCAACTAACTGCAGAGTCAGTCCCTGACAGGAGCCAGGCTGGGAGAGCTGGGGGTCTTCATCTGGAGAAGAGAAGCCCCCAAAGGGGCTCCAGGAGAGCTGGGGAGGGACTTGGGATAAGGCCTGGAGGGACAGGACACAGGGAATGGCTTCCCACTGCCAGAGGGCAGGGATAGATGGGATATTGGGAAGAAATCCTTCCCTGTGAAGGTGGTGAGGCCCTGGCACAGGGTGCCCAGAGAAGCTGTGGCTGCCCCTGGATCCCTGGGAGTGTCCAAGGCCAGGTTGGACGGGGCTTGGAGCAACCTGGGCTAGTGGAAGGTGTCCTTGCCCATGGCAAGGGGTGGAACAGGATGAAGTTTTAGATCCCTTCCAACCCAAACCATTCCATGATTCTGTATCTTCCGTAAACGATAACATTCTGTGTCTATTCTTTACTGATAAGTGATATTCCTAAAGGGACAACAGAAATCAGAAGCCTTGAGAACCAAACTGGAAAGGTGGAGTATGGGTGGAAAAGGCTTGTGGCAGAAGGACTTGTTTGGTGACCTTTACCCCTCAGTAGTGTTATAATAAATCCTAAGGAAACATGTAGGAAATTGGATGTTTGTAGCAAGTAATGGCCTGGAAGAGCAGCCTGCAGCCTTAGGCAAAGCTGAAAACCAAAGACGTAGCAAATTAATCATTAGCACAGTAATGGTTTGTTTTCAGCAATTTATTATAAGAAATGCAGATTTTTATTGTCAGGTACTCAGGCTTTAGGATTTTCTCCTGGTTAGGCTTAAGATGGTTTACACATAGAGAATGCAGGAACGATTTGGTCTTGGAAAAATGAATGTGTGAACATGAGAATTAATTCCCCTGATGGAAATGATCCCATAGGATTCAGAACAAATAGAGAAGGTGGCCATTTGTGACCCATTTCAGCCTTTAAGCATACAATTAAAATTAAGCACATGTTTATATTTCTTTGACGTCAGTGAGACTTCAACAGGGCTGAAGTGATGTCCTGACTAGAGAAGCTTCCATCACCTCATAGTTCTGCTGATTTAAACCTGGACTGAAAGAGAAGTCCTTAAAGCCTCCATGCATTTTTATGTGGTATTCAATCCCACTGGCAAATTTGTGCACAATAGAATAAAAAAGTAGTGCCAAGTCATATTCAGAACCAGAGCTGGCTGCAGGATTGATGGGAAGATTTTATACAGCTTTGGCACAATTTGTCTCCACAGGAAGCTTTCTTTGGGGGTCTACAGGGAGAGGTCTCATTTGGGAAAAGGCAGCAGGGAATATTTTTTCATAGAATGAGATACCATCCTCCCACATGGAAAGGGAAGAGGTGGCCAGCAAGGAAACAAGGGTTTGTTCTGATAAGCACAGTGCTGGAATAAGCTCTGTGTGCTTGGCATCAAATGAGAGGGGATGCTGATGTAAACTGTGCTGAACATGCTGTCAGGGCTAGTTTGCTGTGGCTGCTTGCTGAGGTCTGGGTATTGACAATGCTTGGTGAACACTGGTGATGGTTTATGTTACTTCTGTGTTTAAAAAAAACCAGGCAAGCAGAGCAAAAGGAGGAAGGTCGGGGTCTGCAGGCCCGGGAGTGGAGGGTGCAGCTGCAGGTGAGGGCCCTGCTCTGCAGTCAGTGATGTTTCACCGGGGCAGCTGGGTGGAATCCCCCCCAAACAAAAGGGGGAACAAAGAAAAGAGAAATTCTGCAAACATCTCAAGCACAAGAACTGCTTTGTTCTCCTCATTTTCTGCATCCTGACTATTTCTAACAATTTGCATACTTGAGTTCCTTGTTACCATGATGATTCTTCACCAAGGTCTTTATGAAATTACCAGTATGATCTGTGTGTTGTTTTTCTCATGTGTTTCATTCACTTGCCTGCTCCTGCAAGTGCCACAGGACTGTCCTTCTGCCACCAGCAGGCTGGTTTGTCATACTGAAACATTCCAGTGTCACACACTGACAAAAATATAGTTTATGCTTCAATCTGTGGGTATTTTTGCTTCAACTGTTTTACTTCCACAGAAGTAAGCCTTCATGGTAAATAGAGAGTTATGTCCCTTCACAGAATTTATTTTGGGAATATCCAGGAATGTAAAGAAACATAATCATTGAGGACTAAGCTGTTGCACCCATTTAGTCATTAATAAAAAGGATTATGCTCTATCAAATAATAACATCCTCTACTAATTCCTGTATAAGGTTTGTTTTATTTGGCAAATTGCTATGTATTCTCTTCCAGTAGACAGTGATACTTGTAAGGGGTGAGTAGATAAGGCATGAATCATTGGGCCAGAGAATATCCTGAGTGGGCCCACAGGGATCATCCAATCCAACCCCTGGCCCTGCACAGACACCCCAACAATCCCACCCTGGGCATCCCTGGAGCGCTGTCCAAAGGCTCCTGGAGCTCTGGCAGCCTCGGGGCCGTGCCCATTCCCTGGGGAAGCCTGTTCAGTGCCCAGCACCCTCTGGGGGAAGAACCTTTCCCTGATCTGCAGCCTGAGCCTCCCTTATTCACAGAATCATAGGGATCTCCTCAATTTTCTTATGTGACAAAAACCTACCTTATCCTGGGAGGGTCCAGTTCATTGCTGTGAGAGGTAATGAGTAAAAATCCCAAGGCACAACCCATGTTTAGGAATCATCCACCACGGAGATTTTAATTCCTTAGGAAATTAGCTGCCTTAGACCCCCCCAGACCTCTCTGTGCCAGTGTAAAGCATGGAGCTGCAGAATGGGGATCACGGGGCTGGAAGCCTTTTCTTGCCTCATACAGCCTTGAGCAGCAGCACGAGGGATGCCAGGCTGTGGCCAGCAGACCCCAAAGTTTAAGAGAATGAGGGAAGATAGAGAAAAACTACCCAGAGTATTTCTGTAACTCAACATTGTGCAAAACGACTAATTGGGATAGTCAGGTCCTGAGACATGAAATGCACTTTTTTTCTTGCTGTATTGGAATGCCCAGCTTTGTCTGTAAAGTTGTAAAAAAAATCCTTCTGCATGCACCATGTATTTATCAGCTCTTCTGTGTTGATCTCTGTGTGATGGTGGCTTTAGACATTTCCAGGTTTTACTTCAGTTTCTTAACTTCTACTTGCAAAATGATCTGTCAGTTTGTTATTCTGCAGAGAGTGATGGCTTGCTGCCGGGCAGAGTGGTGTGGGTGATGTTTGCTTCATCCTAATGTGTTCCAGCTATTTCTGGGAGCAGATGTCTTTAATCACAAGGATCCTCCACTTCAGAAATAAATAATGCAAATATTCATCACTGTGTAGAATTGACTGCCAAGGATCAATGTGATAAGGAACAGCAACTCATGAATTCAGCTGTCAGTGAGAAATCTTTAGGTTTGCTCTTACTCCAGAGTGCCTTTGACCATTTGTGAGATAAAGAAAAGATTTCATAGTTTCTCAGGGAGAGATGTGCAAGTCTGTACAATCCCCGAGAAACAGCTGGCTCCTGATTTCCTTGTTTTTATTTGTATATTAAAGCAAACATGTTGAACTTCCAGCTGATCTATTCCTTAGCGTCAAACAAAAACCAAGCCAGAAAAAAATACAATTTCCTCATTCTGCAGATGTAAAAAATTGTTCACTTCTCTGTGTATTCTGCAAATTTGGACTCAATTCTTCCTGAAACAGCAGGTTGGGAGATTGTTCCATGTAAGACTTATTTTTGATCATTTAATGCCTGGTACCAGACTGAATCAATACGTTGAGGTTCTGCTGCTCTAGAACTATTTTGAAAATTCAAATTCAGCCTCAGCACACAAAAATATCTTTGTTTCCTGTGATGGAAAAGGACTGAGGGTCCATAACTCTTACTGGTTAAAAAATTGTTCTATTTGAGTTCAACTTGTTTTACAGAGTGTTTCTTTGTGGTTAGGGAATGTTTTATGTGCTTTGCCTTTGTCCTAACAATATAATAGATTTAGGGCATTAGGAAATGAGGTTTCCTGATAGTCAAAAACTTTGATGGTATCAAGGAACTTTCCTGAATATTAGGACATATTTAAAATAAACCCAGCTCTCTGCCTGGTGTAGTGTCTCATATCAGTCATGGGGTTTTCATGTCTAATTTAGTTCATGGATGTGAGACAAACAAAGTAGAATGAGAATTCAGGAGAATGAGGACAAAATAACCCAAAGAGATGAAGGCAGAGTTCGTCAACAGAAGATGCAAAACTCAGCAAACGCATTTCTCCAGAGCTTCTTGTTGGTCTGTCACACCTGGAGTTTTGCTGCTCCTGGGTTTCCATTATAATTTCTGATGCGGAACCGAGTCTCTCGTGGTCACAGCAGAGCTCAGATTGATTTTAGTCAACAGAGAAGCCAAAGAGTAATGGCTGCATGGAAAGAAAAGGAAGGCATTAGAAAGAAATGGCCTCATTTGCGAGAGGAAATGTGCAAGTTACTCTTTAAGTGGAGTGTTGTCTTTGAAGAGCCTCAATGAACCATAAACCCAGCGACCCATGATGTAATAACACAGTGTGAAGTGAATTTTGATGGTGCCATTACTCTCAAAAGGGCAAACAAGGTTGTCCAAACAACACCTTCAGCTATTTAATGGAAATATATCTCCTCAAAAGTGTATCTCCAGTATAATCTCTGGGTTCCTTGCAGTTTCCTTGTGATACTTGGGGAGTTCTTTGCACTTCTTTGGAGTGGGGTTGCCTTAATTTCTTTTGATTTCTGTATTGATCACAAGGTCTTCATTAGTTACTGATATTTAGTTTGAATTTCAAACCAAATTCTATTTCTTGTAGCTTTTTTTTTTGCACTGACTTTTTCTCTAATAATGGGTATAGAACAGAGCTGAGACTTCTGGACCTGTGCATCCTCACTTCTTCCCAGGGAACATTAAGTTATATCTATAAATATGTGATAGCCACATGATTTTTTTCAAGGGGAAATCATGCCCACTGCTGGGCACAGTTGTCAACAAGGTACTGGGCAAGAAGGCAGGTGGGAAATGACAGTGAGGACAACAGATCTTCAGAATAATGAGCTCCATGCCATTCATGTTCTTAAAATGTTTGGGGTTTTTTGTCTGTTACCTCTTTTAGTGACTGATTTTTGTTTAGACTGAGGCAACTTTACATCATTAATGTAAGTGGTACTCCTGGATATAATTCCATAAAATCTCATTTAACATGTCCTAGTATAAATAGGATCTGTCTCAGTATAAAGTTATTCTAATTTCTTGAAAAGTCACAAGTCAAAGTCACATGAAGAGTAAGTTTCCTGTCAAGGAAATCTGGGAATATCAAGCCCTGGGCAACGTGGTCTGACCCCAGAGCTGCCTCTGCTTTGAGCTGGAGGTTGGATAGGAGCCTCCTGAGATGCCTTCCAGCCAGCTCTCCTGTGGTCCTTTAGTTTTATGAGGCCAGACACCATAGATACAATAGCAGGCAATTACAGGGGCTGACTTCTCCCTTAATATATGAAGGTTTCCCCCGACATGCTGCACTTCAAGCACTCAGGGGATATTTCAGGATTGTGTCTGAAACCTGCTGTTATTTTAGCCCTTTTTTTTTGTTTCCATAAGTGCCATGGGTGACTCGGCCAGAAAACCACCATGTAGGTGGAAGCAGGGAGAGAAAGAAGGGAAGGAATATCAAGGAATCAAACACCTGATTGAGAACTCCCTTCAGAAGTCCCTTCTGGTGCAAGTTTTTCTCATTCACAGTGGAAAGTCCTCCAGAATTATTACTTATTTTTTATGTCATAGGGGAAATATTTCCTTGTGGGAGTGGAGAAATGAGGGCAGAGGCAAATTGGCTTAGAGGAAATGCCATTTTTCTGCAGCCCTGGTATATCTGATAAATGGTCTTAGAGGAGTAAAGTGGAAATAAGGAGTGCATTTCCTCTGCCAGATGTCAATGATAGGAGGCACCAGCCTGAAAAGCCTACTTTAGGCAGGGCCCCAGCTAAACCATGTCAGGATATGCAATGGCTAAGCAAATGGCTATTTTTCACTAGGAGAAATCTTAATAGCAAGTTACAGTCCCCCCCTCACCTCATGGTGCTATAGATAATGATTTTCACCACAGGAGGAGGGATATTTTATCTTGACAAGAGCAAATGTCAGCCTTCCGTGGAACACCTCATGTTTGTGAGCCTGATCAAAGAGGGATTTTTCTCTGATACACGGTGAAGTGTCTGGAAGAAAATAGTGGGTTTGTGTGAAGCAGCTGACAAAATACCCCTCTTTGTTTACTTAATTGTGTGTTTGTCCTGATATTCCCACTCTCTCTTTTCCATGGTTTGCCTGAAGCTGTGCCCTTGAGGGCACACTAAGAGGCCCCCTGTAATTTGGCATGGCTTCCCTTACAGTTCTGCTTCAGAAGAGAGCTCTGTGTGCTGGGTGCCTCTCAAGGCCCTTTCCCACACCCTGTCATTGCCTCGCCGCAGTCCAGGGCGCGTTTCCACTGCAGGAAGGGAGGGAAGCTGAGGAGGCAGCGCGAGGCCGGGGGGCTCCGTCGGCTCCGGACACACAGACGGCACGTGGGGTCAGGGACACTGCAGCAGGCAGCTCGCAGGGGGCTGAAATAGCCTGAAATTAGAAAAAACAAACTTCACATAAAAGACAATGGAAAGAGGTTTCTTAACCCATTCCAAGGTTAGTTGGTGAGGCACCACACAACACAGGACCTGCAATGTGTGGGGAAGAATGAGGGATGGGGGAAAGCAGCTGCTAAACTTCCTTTGTCACAAGGAAAAAAAAAAATCATGAAAACCTACCCATAATTTTCTTGAAGAAACAGGATTAAGACCAAAAATAATTATACAAAATAACAAGAACAGTCATAATCTATAAAAAAAGCTTTTTGTTTCTCTGTGCGTCAACATGAAGGGAAGAGGAATTTTTGACTTTTAGTTACTCAGCTCCTTATCAGGAGTCTGAGTTGTTTCCTTGGCTAGCGAGAAATCAGAGTTTTGATAATCAGAACTAACTCTGGGACTTCTAATGGAAATACTGGAGTTCCCCTGTTTGCTGGGGGTTGTGTTTATTCCAGCATTTGCTATCTGTAAAACCACAAAAATTATAACCAGAGCTGTCCCCTGGGAATCGTGCTTTGGAGAGATTTAAGATGCCGAGAAAGAGAGTCAGAGATAAATTCTGGGTTTGCAGATGCCCCCTCCTTGGCAGAGTTCAGGGGCAGCTGATGAGGCCTGTGAGCAGCACGTGGCTCCACACAAGTTTGTGGCTGGAGCAGGGCTGTGCCAGGGAGAAGGTGGAGCAGGAGGACCCCCAGGAATGTGGCTCACACCTGCCCTGGGCACTTATGGTCGCCTCTGAGCTCTGAGAACTCTCCTCCTCTCGTGCTCAGCAGGGCATCTCTTGGACACTTCAAATAAGTACATTTGGGGGATTTAGAGCAAAGACAAGGGAGTCAGACCCTCAGCCTTGCCAGTCCATCCCCAGTCAAAGGGGAAAGGGTAACTGACTCGATGAGAACAATTTTATTCATGCTTTTGTCATCTCTACATGTCTCCAGACCAATACTGAGCTCTTCTGACACATTTCAGAGTCCTTTCCTACCAAGAGACAAGGTGGTCTTCAGACAGTGGTTGACGCGGAAGACAAAAGGACCCAAATAATGGCACCATCGTGAGTTCACTGCATTTTTCTGGTTAATGTTCCCTCAAATGGGCACAATGAGGACGTGGAGGAGGAGGCTGCCACATCAAACAGGCGCTTTCTGAGCTGGCAGTCCTAGGCTGGCTTTCTAAACATAAACTCGCCCTTCTTTGTGACAGCCCTTACAGGGCAGCACTACCCTGTTTTTTTCCCTCACAAATGAGACAGACCACTAGGTCATCAGTAGTGGCCAGACTGGCTCAGCCCCTCAGTGCATCACAGCAGGGGACCAGTAAGATGATGGAGAAAATGAGGTTTCTGGCTTGCTTTGTGCCGAGGAGTGGCTTGCTGTCCTCTAATTGTGGCTACTGCTTTGCCAGACACTGAGGAACTTGGTTAATACAATGTGAATGCCACCTACGTGCCCCTCACTTGTGGAACAGTATCCTTTGGTTTGCTGCACTTTGAGGAGGTCTCGGTTGAGTCATTTAAGCCTTTTCTTTCCCCCTTTGTCTTTGCTTTCTTATGACCACATTTTTCAAAGAAGTGAGTTCCAATTTAGGCACCGAGTTTGTGCAAGGCCCCAGTGTAAAAATGGGTCTTTGGAAAGAGCTTGACGTCAATGTTGAAGTGAAACTCAGTCTCGTCTTTTGGTGTGTCTGGAGAAGAACTGATGTCTTTGAGAGGCGTCATGTTGAGAGTGCAGGTTATGGGTGAGCAGCAGCTGAGGTTTGAGCCTGTCAGATTCTCCCACTGACTCGCTGTGAAATCCAAAAGCCCAGGTGGGAACCTTTCTGGGTGTTAATCAAAGGATCATAGAATCATACAATAGTTTGGGTTGGAAGAGATCCATAAAGTTCATCCAGTCCCACGCCCTGCCATGGGCAGGGACACCTTCCACCATCCCAGGTTGCTCCAAGCCCCGTCCAGCCTGGCCTGGGACACTTCCAGGGATCCAGGGGCAGCCACAGCTTCTCTGGGCACCCTGTGCCAGGGCCTCAGCACGCTCAGGAAACAATTCCTTCTTAATCTAAACCTGTCCTACTTCAGCTTCAGGCCATTCCCCCTTGAGCGGGAAACAATGCAGCAAATAATACAATACAATTTAGACATACATTTCAGTGTATTTCAAAACACCTCAATTTTAAGTCCATTAAAACAAAACAGAAAAAATGTGAATAAATGGAAGGTCTTTAATCATCACAAAAGGCAAACGTGATAGAATTAATAGTGACTCAAAATTCCACTTTTTAGATGGAAGTGTAAACATGGACCAAAGGGAACTGAGTGATCAAGCAACACCTTGGTGGACCTGGCCGAGGTTCACAGGGCACAGTCACTGCTGTTTCAACACTCACCCTGTCAAAACCAAGAGTCTGTAAGTGAAAGCGTTACACCTGCAAATATTCGCGAGGTACTTGCAGAGAAGGAAAGTGTTTTGTGGTCACATCTGCTGAATCAAACACCTTGCAGAAGGCATATTCCCACAGGAACACTCACCACCGCCGCGACAGCGAGGCTTTTTTAAAGCAAGGGATATTTTAATGCAAATTCCATTTATTTGATTACTATTTTCTGTCACATCAGTCGCTCGCTCCGACTCCGGCCGAGCGCTGCCCGCCCACGGCAGCGCCCGGGGCTCCTCCGTCCCCTCGCCCGGTCACCGCAGCGCCCGGAGGGACGGAGCCACCGCAGCTCCGCCGCTGTCCCCTCTCACAGCCGCTGTCCCCCTCAGACCCCCTCTCCCCTCACACAGCCGCTGTCCCCTCTCACACCCGCTGTTCC
>VWZW01000273.1:92114-121975 GCA_013397115.1 Edolisoma coerulescens | reverse complement strand
TCCCTGCACAGGTCCCGCAGCTCCATCCGCAGCCGGGGCGGGGGTGCGTACCCGGCCCCTGTCCTCGCGGCTGGCACCGGCACGGGCACCGGCAGTGAAGCAATCGGCCGACGGAGCTGTGGGGAAGTGCGGCAGGGCGGCTGCAGAGGGAACATTTCGCAAAATGCCCGCGAGCGCAGTTTTTCTCTTGGGTCTGATGTGCTAGAAATGCCTGTAAGAGTTCCTGGTCACAACCTTTAGCAGTTTTCTGTTCGCTTACATCGGTGTGATCACGGACCAAAATCACGGACTGGTTTGGGTTGGAAGGGGCCTTAAAGCCCATCCAGTCCCACCCACTGCCATGCACAGGGACACCTTCCACTCTTTGGGACCAGGCTCCCACGCTTACAGGTGCAGGGTAGTTTGCTCTGTCCGGCCTCAGGCCAGTCCTGCTGCACCAGCGCGGAAGCTGCTGGCTCAGCGGTGGGACCAGTTCCTGTGCTGGTGTCGTGCTCCCCCCAGCAGCTCAAGGGTTTGCACTGGGGTTTGTCCCCTTCCCTGGGGAGCTGGTGGGAGCTGGAGCTGCTGGGGCTGCCCAGGGCTTGTCCACAGGCACCTTGTGCCCTCCCTTTGGGGAAAATCCCATCGGCCGCCTGAAGTGCTCAGTGTGGAACTTGCCATGTGGATGATGGCATGCAGACTGCCGGTCAAAGCTCCAACCCCAAGGGAGGAGCAGTGGTGTGGGTAGGACCTTAACTGCAGTGGATGTTCCTGGTCGAAGATGCTGTTCTGCACCTCAGTAGAGGTGCACATGAAGCTATTGATGCATGGGATCAGCTGCTTTGTGGTTACCAGGAGTTGTTCAGCCTGCTAAGGCTTCCAGACAGAAAGCATGAATCTAAAACTGATATGTTTATTTTATTTCCTTTTTGCTAGTGAGAGGTTTTCAACAGACAGTGTAGAGATAAATGCTCTTCTAGCACTGTTTTCTCTCCAAATCTCCACGTTGGCCCTGTCCACCTTTCTGCACTGTCCTGTTCCCCTGTGGCAGGATCCATAACAAAAGAGAAATACAAATATTGATTTATGCTTGAATCACAGAAATTAATCTCCTCCTGCATGGCCAGTCAATCTGCACTGGAAAAACACCAGTTTGACTCTTGGCACCAAGTGCTGTTTATGGTTTGTTTTTCTTTAAAAATTAGAAAAAAAGACCAAAAAAAAAAAAAGGGAAAAAAAGAAAAGTTATCCAATGCAGCTGTGTCATTAGGGTTGCATATTTGATTTCATCTTAACTTGATTATGTTCCACTGAACATTGTTATCATCGGTATAATTTTCATGGCACTTTGAATAGGTTACTTTTGCCAGTTGGCCTAAACCAGCTAGAATGAGAAATATTTCTGATTTTGCCATAGTTTTTCCCTTCAGTTCTTGAATTTTCATCCTACAAAGGGGAAAAGTAACAAGCATGGGACGAGCACTGAGTATTTCCTTTAGAGGTATTCCTGCAAAGCAAACTTCACTGTCACTTTGGATAACCTCTGTTCTTCCTGACAGTGCCAAGGGCTGAACCCAGTGCAATGCAGCAATGACCTTCCAGGTACACATTGCTGCAGGAATAACGGGAATGGCTCTGTTGGAGTGTTCAAATTGATGTGCAACATCCAGGGATGTGGCAACTTCGGTGACTTCCATGTAGGTTGGAACAGGACAGTGTTGGCAGTGGAACTGGAGACTTGGGAACTGTGAATTCAAATCACATGAAGTTAATTGAATGGCTTGGGCTGGAAAATACCAGGGATAAAAGCAAGCAGCATCCAGAGAAGGAGGTGTCTCCCCCTCGTACCCAGAAATTCAAGTGTATGAAAACTGACAACAAAATATGAGAAAATACTAAGTTTTCCATGGAAAATTTCTAGCTCAAGAGGTAAAAGCTCAGAGTATGGTATGGACTGTGGTGAATGTGTGGAATTGAGAGATTATATACTTCTTACCTGACACATAACACAGTTGTGGAGCAAAGTCTGCCTACCCTTCAGGGCAGTATCCGAGGAAGGGGAGTGGCCTTGAGGGAGCAAAACTGAATTCTTAACTAATTGTTTAGTTGACATTGATGGGCAAGTACATGTCAAAAATATTGGTGCCTTACAGTCTGGACATGATTTAAGCAATAAATGCAGGTCCTTCCCTACAGCTCTGGTTCAGCTAGGGATTCAGATTCCAGTTAAAGCCTGGGGGCCACTCAGGAGACACACTTTTAAACTGAGTTTGCATCTGGTCTGGTTTTATTTCATTAGTCTTTCTAAACGGAAGCTCCACATAATTTGTGGAAGGATTTCTCTTTGATTTCATGGGCAGGGGCAGCAGGATCTTGCTGTGAGGTGATGAACTCTTGTCTGTGTTTTCTGTGGCACTGTGATATAACTGTGTCTTTCTCTGTAGTCTGAAAAACAAATCCCAGAACCTGCCTTGGTAATGGAAATTACCTCATCACTGCCCTAGGTTATAATAACGTGATGTAGTAACAGAATACTTTCAAAAGAATTCTTCCTTTTTTAAAAATAAGAAAAAAAGCAGCCCCTCACCACCTTGGTATTCAGACTTTCCTGAGGGTTTTCATTTACTGTTTACCTCAGAGAGATGACCCAAATTTCCTGACTGTACCAATTTCCAGTAGCCTGTGTGTCAACGTCTGGAGCAGAGTTACTCAGCTCGTGAGGCAGGGATGGGAGTTGGGCTCTAGGACAGGGGAAAGTGGTCCCCAAAGCAGGACAAAACAAAGCATCAAAAAGCTTCCAGTATTATTTTCTTTTATTTTTTAAACAGATTATGGGGAAAGTAAAAAGAACTAGTGAACATTTAAACTTTACTCTGGTTTTTAAAAGTGAAAAATATTGTGGCGATAACTGTAAGTGAGAATTCATGGATTTTTTTTAGAAATATCAATTAGTTCTCCAGCTTGAACACATTGGGGAGGTGTCCAAGGCCAGTTTGGATGGGGCTTGGAGCAACCTGGGCTAGTGGAAGGTGTCCCTGCCCATGGCAGGGGTGGGACTGGATGGGCTTTAAGGTCCCTTCTGGGATTCTGTGGTGTTACATAGTATGACACAGTTCTGTAAAAAATAAGCCCCCAGTGTTGGTGAGGGGAAAATATCAACCATTTATTGATGTACAGATTCGATTCATTTTCTCACGGGTTCATTATGGGCTGTCAGCAGTGGTGCTTCCTCAGCCTGTGGTGGTCGTGTCTCAGCTGGCAGCTGTGCTAGGGGACACAGACACTGCAGCTTTTCTCCCAGACGTTTTCCTTTCCCAGAGAGTGGGTTGTGGGGATGACACTTCCATCTCAGTTCACGCTTTTGCTGCGTGCTGGGAATTCCAAGACTCTCAGCACATGTAGGGAAGGATGTTTTTAGGTTCTGGACTGACAAACAGCTGGAGTAGGAGTCAGTGTGGGAGTGTCCCAGACTCTTTTAAGTGGTCTCTGGAGGAAAAACAGGTGCTTCCATGATAAAATCCATGTGATTCTAAAGAGAGATCCCCCAGAGCACAGGGATGATGTGCTGGGAGTGCCCTTTGCTCTGTGCGAGGGGCAGAGTCCCTGGGGATGGTGTTGGAACTGGAGTGGATGCTGCCTGTGCTCTCTGAGCTGGGCTGCTGCCCAAGCCCTCTTTAACTGTGGTGGTTAATCTCCTTCTACATGAGTGGTAGCACTGGTAACTTGGAGAGAAGGATACAGAGCTGCTTTTTCTCCTGATAAAAACATTGCTTCAGCTTAGGATGCTGAAAGTGTATTTTTCAAAATACAGCTTAGCCTGCAAACAAAAATCTTTGTCTTTCCATCCTTCCAGCTTCCCTAAATATGCAAATTGAGGAAGGAGACAGAAAATACAGGGTCAAAAGCTTCCACATACACAAGTTCAGAACTATTTGAGATGTATCAGTCACATCTGTGGTTTTTTGTGCTTACCTGATAGTAAAGCTGTTGAACTGACTCATCTTTCATATTCATCTGGTATTTTCCTTAGAATGATTTCAGCATAAATCAGTAAGACTCTAATTTCTTTTCCTACTAGTATTATCAGTGCTCATATCCTTTGCCAAGATGTGTAGGAATGTGCACTTCTGTAATAAATTATCCTTTTCTATTTACTGGGATGCTAAAGGCCCTTGTTTGTGCACACACAGAGATCTTACAGTAAGTGTGTATTTCTTGCAGGAAGTGGCAGTCCCAGCCCCCAAGGGATTGCATTTTATTAAACATGCAGGAAGGACAAGACTGGTAGGTGGAATGTTGGAATAGATGGAGCTGACGGAGTAAGAATGTCCCAGCTGTCTCATCCTGTCTGCTCCATGGCCTTGGCCAGACTATTAAATAGAAAGATTTGGCCTTACAGGTTCGGTGTGAAGTTACTTTTGATTTGGTGGTGCTTTTTTTCCACCCCCTCCCCATTACCATGTCTGTTTCTCAGGGGTAGAGATTATAAATAGGGTTTAATGCCTAAAACTGTGTTTCTCATGCATTTAACTTACTGCACTGTCAAATGGATGCTAAAAATAAATGCCCCCAAGCAGAGGTTTCATTCTGTCCCATCTCAGGGGAGAGCAAGCAGCACCTGTGGGTGATTGCACTGAACAGGGAGCAGCTCTGGCTGTGGCATGCTCGATCACTTTGCATGCTCCATCCCAAAAACTGTGCCTTTGGACCCCAGATGCAAAACTGGAGCTCTATCAAAGCCAGTGGCTGCTGCCTGATCTGCCAGTCCTGGGAGAAACAGCATAAAACTACATTTTGGGGAGGAGGTGGTTGTAGACCGGGGAATGTAACTAATTAGAAACTTTCTGGTTGTTCCTCTTGTGTTCTGTTTTTCAAAACTGGCCTATACTGGGGAATTTTAAAAGACTTCTGAGGCACATCTGTTCTTTAATTTCATAAATATAGGTGTGTGTTTAAGTAACATTGCAACAGTGGCCATCTCTTGTCCTAGACAATTTCTATAAAATACAGAACTAACTATTCATGTGCTGCTGTTCTGTTTGAATCCTTTTCCTTCTTAATCCAGAGAGAATGGATAATAAGTTTCTAACCATAGCACTGAGTGTAACACCCTTTATCTCCTGATAAAGGCAGGACTCTGTAATTTTCACAAACCTGGTGTTTTTGGACTGTTGTATTGTGAAGGAAAAGTAGTTTTCCCCATGTAACCAAAGCCCTATTAGCTGTGACTTAAGGACAGTGCTGGTGAAAAACCTGACACAAATGGGAACAGGAGCTTGTACAGCATCTAAGAGGAGGGTGCTGGGGAGCAGGTCCTGGCTCTCCCTAAATCTGGGGTATTTTTATGGGTTTGTGTTTGTTTCAGTGACGATACTCTCAGACTCCCTGCTTTTCTCAGGCACTGTCAGGTTCCCGTAGGGAGCTGCTGTGAAGCCTGTGCTGATGGTAATGAGAACCAGCTCTTTGCTAATGGCAAAGCCTGCCAACATCTTGCATTTCTCTGGCATTTTCCACTTGGAATAGCACATGTCCACACAGGCTTTCTTGGTGAGTGAGTACATTCAGCTGGGACATGCTTCCAAGTGTTATTTGGCTTTTTATACTTAAATTCCTTTTTCCAAGAATCCCAAATTCATTAACTCAGTCTGCTATTCAACAAGCTCTTCAACTCCCCTGTGGCCTAGAGAACACAGGTTAAATTTTTATAAGGGTATTTTTGATATAGAGAAAATTAGATTGGATATTAGGAGGAAATCCTTCCCTGGGAGGGTGGGGAGGCCCTGGCACAGGGTGCCCAGGGAAGCTGTGGCTGCCCCTGGATCCCTGGAAGTATCCCAGGCCAGTTTGGACGGGGCTTGGAGCAGCCTGGGCTGGTGGGAGGTGTCCCTGCCCATGGCACAGGGTGGCACTGGATGGGCTTTAAGGTCACTTCAAATCCAAACCTATGATTCTGTGAAATTAAATGGCTTCTTCCGAGGCATTAAGTCAAATCTGAATCAAAATCACCATCTGAAAGGAATGGTGTGGGCAGGGGAAGGTTGTTCCCCAGCTGAGAGTGACCTTTACTGGCCACTCAGTGGCTGTTTTCATTTAAGTATTTCATTTAATTTAGCTGTTTTGAGTATAAAGGGGGTTAAACTCTTCCCCAAAGAATTTTATTTTAACTGATGTAGCTCTCTTCTCACAACTTTGTGCGTTGAGAAATTGACGTTTTCTTTACAAAAAGTCTTCTTGAAAAGTGCTTGAACACCTGCCCTATAATGTGTCAGTCATTTCCCTTTCACCACAGAGCCAACACATCTATGGGTGTTTAATATGCTGAGAGAGAGTTTGAGTTGGCAAGGGAGGTAGTAAGCCCTTGGTGTCTTAAGAAATAGTAAATTAGAAGCTTAGGTAGTTTGGTAAGAGAGTAGTCATAGTTCATTTAAGTTTCCTGAACCAATCCTCTGTGCCTCAGAGAAAGGACTGTGAAAGTCCCCCTTGTGTCCCTGATTTTGCAAAGCTCTTTTAACAAGGGGATATGTAAATTTGGGGTTTCTTCCTCCCTTTGATTGCTGTCCTTTTACTTTTGAAGTCATTGTTTGTGGCTCCTTAGTGACTGAGAGTTATTGTATCACACTCCTGAAGACCATGTTTAAGTTGCTGTGTTTTTATGAGTTTTGTTAGTTCTGTGGTTTTTTTCTGCTTTGTGTAACCACTGATGGACTTAACCTCCTGGTACTGGTAGAATCACATTATAGTAAAGAGAAAATTATATGTTTTTTGCTTATGATAGAGAAAATTTTCCAAGAATTGTATAAAGATGTTATTTTCAGTTTTAATCCATCTCCAAAGCCTTAGTTGGGAATGTTGGGCATCCATTTGTAGTGGCTTCAGTCCTTCCCTTCATCCTCTCAGGGCTTGGCTGTGTGAATAACAGTTATCTAAAAATGAAGTGGGACCTAATTCAAAGCTTTTTTCCTAAATCAGCAGGGATGGCACTGGAGCTCGTGCCACAGCTCGGCGTTTTTGCTGTTGGCACTCTGAATCCGTCCGAAATGGTGGGGCAGAATATTGAAGCCCTTGGAAAAGAGCAGGGGCTGGGCAGGGCTGGCAGAGCTGCCCAGGGATCAGAGAGCTTGGGGAAGTTGTGAGAGCCACGGCACAGAAAGAGGAAGCTCAGGAAGGGGCAGTGAGGCGCCGCTCCCAGTGTGGCCTCTGAGCAAGAAGGTGCCACTGCTGGCCCACTCCAGCAGGACAGGAGGGTGGAGCAGAGCCCAGCCAAGTCTTGTGGAGAAAGTCAAACCCGAGCAAACACTTTGCCAGTATGAGGTTGCCTTCAAACACAAGCTGGCAGCTCAGGAGCTGCTTGCTCCTGAGAGGTTGTGGCTGCCCCATCTCTGGAAATGTCCAAGACCAGTGTGGACGGGGCTTGGAGCAACCTGGGGGGATAGTGAGTAGCATCCCTGCGGGTGGAATGAGATGGTCTTTAGGCCCATTCCAACCCAAACCAGTCTGGGATTCTGTGTAACAGCTCAGATCCAAAGCTGAAGGTCTGCTTGGCCAGAGGCTTGGCTGTGTGGAGCCAGGTGGGGTTTGCTCCAGCTCTGGCTTTGCTGGGCAGCCAAGGGTTGGATACCAGACAAAGACCACTGTTATGGAAGTACTTAACCTCTCCTCTCAAAAATATAATATATGCGTTGGGCATGTATATGTCTGTGTGTAAAACATATATTTATGTTACTTACTCAGCCTTCAGCTTGTCAATAGCCATAAAATATTTCCATATAAATTTTACTTGCAACATTTAAAGAAGCTGAAAAATGCCAGCGTCAGAAGTTTGTTCATGACTACTTTTACTAGAAAGTCCAGACAGATTTCCTTGAGTCACTCCAACTTTGTCATGCTTTAAGTGTTACGACCATAGAGACCAAAGGAAGTGCTGCACAATTGTCCTCTTCGCTGCAGACAGTGACCAGAGCTCGTGTTTGGAGTGAGGAGACCAAAACCAGAAAGCTGAGTCACGTTGTGCAGACATGACGGGTGGGAGATGACAAAACACACCTTGTGTGTGCAGCCCTTCCTCTGGCGTGGCAGCACCAGCAGCCTGGGTGTGCTGGCTGGGGCTACAGCCTGTGCCAAAATGCCAGGAAATCCCCAAAGTTGATACCAATTGAACTGAAAACGAATGAAACAGATAGTGAAAGGAAATATTGACCTTATGTTCAGCTAAATTTGTTTTACGTGGGTTACCTGACCAGAAGCCAGGTGTTAATTTTACCAGCTCTTTCCATTTTTAGCTGTTTTTGTTGGTTTTTTGTGTGAAACCACTGCATAACTGTAGTGCAGAAGGACTGTCAGCTGCAGTTGAAACCTGAGTGCATCAGGCACCTTTGCATGTTGGTTTCTTCCTCCAAAAACCTGTAAATACTTAAATAAAAGGTAATTCTAATGTTTCCCTAATGTTTTTAAACCATTCCTACTTTCCAGCAGGGAAGCAAAAGAAGGGGAATGAAAGCTTGGCTAAGTTAAAGATATGTAAGAACCAGACCCTCATGATTTTGATAGAATCTTTAAAAGGCGTTGGCCCAGAAATACTTAGAAGTTGGCTGAGCTCGGTCCTGTCCCCAAGGGACAGGGATGGATTTGAATGAGATTTTTGGAGGCTGATTCTAGAGCTCTAAATCATGCAGCAGCAGTTCTTTCCACAGTACCAGGGAGGCTTCTGGAAGGGGGATCCTGAGCTTTTGGCAGGCAGCAGCTCTTGACCACAGCAGAGCAAGTGGAAAGTTTTGCCAACACTCCAGGTAAGAAAGAAATGCAGGGGAGGTTTTTTTCCTTTCTTTCCCCCCTTCACATGAGCTTTAAAGGAATATAGTCAACAAAAAGCTCTGCCCAGTCAGGTGTTGCAGTTGAGATATCTATCATTTAATTTTAGGAGTTCTTGCATAAGTGTTTGCATTCCTGGCAAGACTTTGGAAGCTGCCACTGGCAGTGAGTTTTTCCATTTCAGAGAGCCTGGCTCTGCATACTTGGGGCACCCAGTATCCCAAAATTCAAGTGTGAGCCTTATGCTGGGCTTCCAAAAGTGAAAATACCCTTAAAAATATAACTGTCAAACATCCCTGGAAGTGTCCAAGGCCAGGATGGACGGGGCTTGGAGCAACCTGGGATGTGTCCCTGCCTGTGGCAAGGGGTGGCATCGGATGAGCTTTTAAGGTCCCTTCCAACCCATGTCATTCCAGGATTATATGATGAAAAGTTTAATTGTGGAATAACTAGGTTCGAAATTCCTAATGTACAGAAATGTTGGGCATTTTTCCATCTGCTTTTCCTAATTGCATTGTGCTCATAGTAAATTACCTGCAGAGATGATCTTGAAATGACACGAATAATAGGTGGACTTGAGTAGAGCATTCTAATTGTTTTAGGTCTATATCCTAATAATTCTTTTTTGTGGAACTTCCGTCAGATTTTTCACGTTCTTCTTTGTTTCTTGGCCTTCTTGCTGGAAAACAACTGAGCTGGTTCCCACATAAGCCTGACCCACTCAGTGGGGATTACTGGTCAGCTGCCTGAGGTTTTTTGACCAAATTTGAGACTCTGCCATCTAAACTCTCTGCCTTGTGGCTTTGATTTCTGTCAAAAAGGATAGTGATTGTTGCCATTTTTAAAGAGTATTCTTGGCATCTCTCAGCTGAGCTTGTTTTTTTCCCTCTCAAGGCTGTTTTTTATTTCCAATGCGATTTCAGTTGAAGTAAAATATGACATTGGAGAACAGTTATTAAAGGTATTAACTCAAGGAGCTCTTTTGTTCCTGGAATA
Organism: Edolisoma coerulescens; assembly: GCA_013397115.1. Lineage (NCBI taxonomy): Eukaryota > Metazoa > Chordata > Aves > Passeriformes > Campephagidae > Edolisoma > Edolisoma coerulescens. The sequence goes on along the minus strand of VWZW01000273.1, from coordinate 112,192 downwards.
AATGAACTCCTTTCTTTAAATTTACTCAGTTCCACTTTGAAATGCTGTGAGTTTGCCATGCAGTGAATTCACATATGGCGACATGGGTTTTTCTCATAACCTCACAGGCTGTTGCAGCGAGTGGTTCTTGTTAAGTCTCCTTTGCGTAAGCAGGATAATTTTAACATTAACCATTGTGCCCTGAATGAGTTGCCTCCTCCTCAGACCTGCAGATGGTGTCCATGGGGAAACTACAGCACCTGGCTGGGTTTTCTGTCCAGGGAGCTTCCATGGTCAACGTGACACAGGTGTGGGTATTCAGGCAGAGATGCTTCCAGCCTCTTGAATATTCCTGTTGGGGAGGCCATTCCTTGCAGACTGTAAGACAGGGAGTGTGTTTTTTTTCTCATGGATTTAATCCAGCCTAATTCAAGTTCGTTAAAGGACCATGTCTGATGCCCCTGACTCACCAAGCCTTGCCTCCTGTAACATGGAGTGTATCAGTGGCCTGATAATTTTGCAACTTTTGTCTTCCTCACTTTTGGTCTCTAAAGTAGCCTTCAGCACTAGAAAAGGTGAAACTTTGAACTGGTGGTGATTGTTGGGACGTTTCAGTCCTGCTAGAATGTTTACAGCCCTCCTTCCACTCTTGCTGTGTTACCTATGCTTTCAGTAATTGCTTACAGGCCAACAGGTCATCTTTAAAAAAAGATTAATTATCTTTTCATCTATTACCTCCCCTATAGCAGGAAGTCAAATGTGGTTTCCAAATCTTAAAATCTCCTGTCTAGCTATGCTGTGTCAACTTCCTTGATGAGCTTCACCCCACAGTGTCCTCCAAAAATGTGGCACAAAGGTTGAGCTTTTTGCCCTTCTACTTAGAATCTTTCCTCCCACCCATGCCTCCTTAGCAAGGCGTGGGGAGAGCAGTCACAGAACTACAGAATCGTTGGGGTTGGAAAAGGTCTGTGACCGATCCCCACCTTGTCAACCAGATCAGAGCACTTCCTTGGACACCTCCAGGGATGGGGACTCCACTATGGGCAGCCCATTCCATTGTCTGACCGCCCTTTCCATGAAGAAATTCCTCCTGATGTCCAGCCTCACAATTTGAGGCCGTTCCCTCTCCTCCTGTCCCTGTTCCCTGGGAGCAGAGCCCGCCCCCCTCCTGTCAGGGAGTTGTGCAGAGCCAGAAGGTCCCCCCGAGCCTCCTTTTCTCCAGGCTGAGCCCCTTTCCCAGCTCCCTCAGCAGCTCCTGGGGCTCCAGCCCCTTCCCCAGCTCCATTCCCTTCCCTGGACACGCTCCAGCCCCTCAAGGTCTCTCTGGCCGTGAGGGCCCAGAACTGGACACAGCACTCGAGGTCCCTCAGCAGTGCCAGCACAGGGGACAGTCACTGCCCTGGGCCTGTGCCCACAGCAGGGCTGGGACAGCCCAGGGGCCATTGGCCTCTGGTCCACCTGGGCACACCTGGGCTCATTTTTAGCTTCTGTCCCCAGCACCCCCAGGGCCTCTTCCAGCTTTCCAGCCACTCTTCATCTCAGCCTGGAGCAGCAGGGGGCTGGGGTGACCCAAGGGCAGGACCCAGCACTTGTCCTTGTTGACCCTCATCCCATTAGCCTTGGCCCATGAGTCCACTTGGCACATCAGCAGACCATCTACTTTTCCATTTGTGGTGGAAATGGAGTGATGGGTGCTCTACATGGAGTCAGAGGTAATCCTTCCTCCTTGCGTGGGAAGCCGTAAATTAAGAAATAACATTACAGTGATTTTCCAGGATGCTAGGCAAAGTCATGTAGAAACAGAGTATTTGTTATTTCTGTTATACAATCACAGGATCAATCTAACCAAATAAAATGCTGTAATCTGATTTGATAGAAATGGAGGGTGACATTCATACAAAAAACCTGAGTCACTACTTAGCTTATTCTCTACCGTTTACTCTTCTCCTAATAGACTGAAAGTTAATGACTGTGCTGGTGAGTCACACTTATTAATTTTAAAATCGCTCGTGTTTCTGATTTTTGAAGAATTGGACAGCTTGATATAAACAACCTCCCTCTAATGATTTTTCTTACACTCGTGAGGACTTACTCTGGTGATGATATTTATATGGTGCTGTGTTTACTCATTTTCAGAGCTTTTCCACTCAGTGAGACTAACTCTGGAGGAAGCTTGTGCTCAGTATGGGAAAAATCTCATTATTCTTCTTATCTTTTGTACAATTATATATACACAATTATATCCTGTACAATTGAATTATCTGTAGGAATTTACTGAGAATGAAAATGTTCCAGTAATAATCTCTGTCCGTGTGTGTGTGTGTGTAGCTTCTTTTTTGAGTTGTTCTGTTATAGTTGGTCTTCCAAGACAATAATCCCTTCTCCAGTCTGTCACCTCAAGTGAGAATGAGCTGAGATCACAGAAGACTCTTGACTCAAGGAGGAATCCAGCTATCCACTGATAGCTTGGTACTGATGGTGTCTGAAACTGTGCCTAGCAGTGAAACACCCTTGTCCTGACAGATGTAGAGTTCACTTTTGGGTGAACGCGAGGTTTAGGCACGTAAGGAAAGGCCGGCTCTCCATGACCAGGCTGAGATTTATGGCACTTGGAGAAAGGGAAAGGCTCTCTCCATGACAGGGCCAGGCTAAACTGTGGTCTGTTTGCTGTGTAATTTGTAAACTTGGACATTGGCCAATAAAAAAATGAGAATCAGAGGGTCGTGGAATGATTTGGGTTGGAATGGACCTTAAAGCTTATCCAGTCCCAACCCCAGCCATGGGCATGGACACCTTCCACTGTCCCAGGTTGCTCCAAGCCCCGTCCAGCCTGGCCTTGGACACTTCCAGGGATCCAGGGGCAGCCACAGCTTCTCTGGGCACCCTGCGCACAGGGAAGAATTTCTTCTGTATGTTGAACCTAAATTTCCCCTCAGTCAGTTTGAAGCCATGCTCCCTTGTCCTGACCCTGCAACTCCTGAATCTGAGGCCCCTCTGGCTTCCTTGTAGGCCCCTTCACATCCTGAAAGGCTTCTGGGAGGTCTCCACACAACCCTCTGTTCTCCAATTAATTTAGTCTCTTCTTTGATTACCTATAATATACAGTTAAACAGTCTGGCCAGCTTAGTTAATGTTGGTGGTGCTGTCTGTGAGGGGCTTTTCTTTTAGGAAGGAATGCTGTCAGCCCCGGCAACAGTACAGTCACAGATAGCATGATACCACCAGATATCAGGGAAACAAGATAGTCTGTGTTGGTAATATCAGAGTGTCCTTGAAGATGTGTTTAGAGGCACTGCTTCCTCTGTATCTGCCAAGTTCTGGGCTCACCAGCTCCAGCTCGAGTGCAGGGCTTTGTGTGTGCTTGTGATACAGCCCTGAATTAGTTACGATCAGCCTGGGGAGGAGGAGGCTGAGGGCAGAGCTCACCGGGGGGTGCAGCTTCTCCTGAGGGGCATCTCTGATCTCTGCTCCCTGTGACCAGGGACGGGACTCAGGGAATGGCTGGAGCTGTGCCAGAGGAGGGTTTTCCTGAGTACCAGGGAAAGGTTCTTCCCTCAGAGGGTGCTGGGCACTGCCCAGGCTCCCCAGGGAATGGGCACGGCCCCGAGGCTGCCAGAGCTCCAGGAGTGTTTGGACACCGCTGCCAGGGATGCCCAGGGTGGGATTGTTGGGGGGTCTGGGCAGGGCCAGGGGTTGGACTCCATGATTCTTGGGGGTCACTTCCCACTCAGGACATTCTGTGATTCCATAAAGACTTTTCCGTTAGTCTTTCTGGGATGGACAGTGCGTAGGGAAAGTGTTAAGCAAGATGATTTCGAGATCACAGTTCTATTTGCTGCAGATGTTTGCAGTAAACATTCTTCAAGACTTTCTTCACGGCTCTTGATGAGCGTAATTGGGATTTCCTGGTAGTGCTGTATTTGTCTCCTCTGCCACACTACGATTTTTAGATCTAGAAATCTCTTCGTGTGCTTTACCCAAACTCCATGGATAATGTAGTGCGAGCTTCCAGAGGGTGTGGTGTAATTAACTGATTTGAATTAAATCCACTGTAAGGGATGTAAATATTCAAGTCACTTAAATGTCTGCTTTCTCTTGAGATGTCCTGCTGGCTCTGGGAAGAGCATGGATAGCTGTCCCTCTGCCAGCCCTGGGCCCCTGAAATGGCACCGGGGCCTGTGCTTGGGTACCTGCCTGTGTTTATCACATCCTGAGAGACTCTGATTAACACAGCAAATCGGGAGCTCCCATTTGGAGTCACATAGCATGGGCAGGGCTGGGATGTGCTGTGCTGCTGGTTGGAGCTGTGTGGGAACCTGGGATCCCAGGCTTTGAGTATGGCATGGAGGTCTCCTTGCTCCCTGCCCCTGCTGTCCCCGCTGAGAGCCCTGCCCACGGCCCACGCTTTGCGCGGGTGTTGGGATGCAGTTGCTGATGACGTGGTCACATTTTTGTCTGTCTGCATGATCCTTGCCTCATCTGGTGTGGAGGGCAGATGGCACCTGGGGACTCTTCCTGGCCCCGTAGCCAAAGAGACTGTTGTCTTGCAGCACCACGAACACGATTCCTGCAGATGTTGAAACAAATGAGGCGGGGTCTTGTCGGGAGAGAGAGCATGATCTCATGTCTGAGCCAGTTGAGGGATCATCTGGGGAACTGGAACTCTGCCTTTAGGATGCAGGACATTAACTCGAACCAAGCTTTTCATCCTGGGTCTAATCTGTTCTCCTTTTTCCCCAGACAGAGCGGTATCCTAGGCTTGCTTTCGTGTATCCTCTCAAAACGAGCTTGGTAGTTGGCTGTGCACTTAGGGGAAATGTGTATTTTCTAGTTTTACACATTTCCTCTCCATTACGGTGATTGGGTAGCTCCTGTTGTTCCCTTTTCTGGAATGCTTTCCAAATTGGCAGCAGTTCCTTCCTGAACTGATATGGCTGGGCACGTTTACCACGATTCTCCAATGCGGAAATCTTTCTTGTTCACACTTCTTTAGTTAAAAATGAATAAGGTTAGGGTGATCCCTAGCCTCAAACTGTTGTTAGGGTTGACAGGAAGGGGTGGTCAGGCATGACCAGGAAGTGATGGAATCACTCTCCCTGGAAGTGTTCAGGAAACATGTGGGATGTGGTGCTTTGGGACATGGTTTAGTGATGGACCTGGCAGTGCTGGATTAATGGTTGGACTTGATGATCTTGGAGGGCTTATCCAGCCTTAATGATTCAATGATTAAAGAAAGGATATTGTAATGTTCTAGTAATCAGAAAGAAACTAAAGTTGTACTGTAATGCCTTTATGTAGTTGCTCAAGGGAAAAGGTTTGGGAGTGACATAAATCATCTTTTAGGGCTTATCCTGCCATTTCAGAATTGAGGATTAGGAATCATTCCCTTGAGAGCAAACCCCACATGGTGCTTTTGCTTTCTTTTTTGGAATTTCTGCTGATGGTTCAGGTCTGACCGTGGTCCAGCTGGATCTGAGAACTGATCCTGTCCAGCAGTTCCCAGGGTTTTTTAGAGATGCAAAAAGGAATAACCTCTTTTACTTTGATGGTTGAAAATAGTTCTGAAGTTGAAGGCTCCTGGTGGCCCTTGATCTTCACAAAGTGCTCAGAAAGCAGTGGCCTATGGAGAGCCTGTTGAAGTCCTGCCAGCTGGTTTGCAGTTTGCCCCTCCAAGCCTCTGGAGCATCTCCAGACAGCCAGGGTGGCTAGGAGGTTACACACAGCTCCAGCTGGAATTCCCTTCCTGGATTTACAGAGGGCAGTATTGCTGCTTCTGCCGAGCTCACAATCCTAACTAGGATTGTAATGCGTGGAAGCATAAATACTACAACGTATTTAAGGAATAAATAGAATTCCTCTCTTCTTTTGTTTATCTGTAGAGCTGCTAGAAACACTGGGATGACTGGAATTTAAGATACTTGATTCCTGCTCGTACCCTGAGGCAGAGGAAATAAGCACAAGAAATTTCCCCAACTCAGGCAGGTAAATACCTATATCTCCATAGCTCATGTGAAATTAAGTTCTTGGTAAACAAACGAATTGTGGAAACCTTCCTAAAGAGTAGGAACTGATTTGCTCTGTAAAATGTAGTTTAAAAGGAACAGATTAATTTTAATTATATCTTTTTCTTTATTTATTAGTTAAAGGACCTTTCACACTGAACTCTGCTCTGAAAAAAGGGGACGCCTCTCCTGTGTGGGATTGAAATAGATACTTGGCAGTTGTCTTGAATAAAAACTAAGGCAAAAATGTCTATTATAGATCCTTATCAACACATTGTGGTAAGTAGCACTGAATCTTGCATATATCTACACCATCTCCTCTGATATCTGCTGTCTTGTATAATGACTTCCCTGCTGGAAGTTACTCTAAATAAACACATAACATTGGAGTTGTTACTATATCCTTCAAGAAACGGTGGGTGTGTCTAGCTTTCTTCCTTACAGTGCAGTTTGGGGGGGGGAGGGGTTTGTATTCTTTTCATTAGTATGAATGGAGGGATAAGTTGGCAATTTGGGATATTTAGATCTTAAACTGGTGTATATCAGTAATGTTGGTTCAAAGAGAATCCTCAAAATATATCATGCAAACTCTGAATGAGATGATCGGTGCCACTCAGCAGCACACTGCCCCTGCTTCCCTTCCTCCTGCTTTATTCCAGTGTTCCTGCTGCATCCTTGTCCCAGCTGTCACACCCTTGGGATGGCAGTGAGCCAATGGACCCTCCTGAATGAGCAAAGAACCAGTTCAATACAAAAAAACCACAAAAATTTCTTAGGGAGAAATCCTTCCCCATGAGGGTGGGCAGGCCCTGGCACAGGGTGCCCAGAGCAGCTGCGGCTGCCCCTGGATCCCTGCAAGTGTCCAAGGCCAGGCTGGATGGGGCTTGGAGCAACCTGGGATAGTGGAAGGTGTCCCTGCCCATGGCACAGGGGTGGGGTGAGATGAGCTTTAAGGTCCCTTTCAACCCAAACCATTCTGGGGTTCCATGGAAGGGTTAGAAAATCCGTTCTGTGCTGTTGGAGCTGGCCCAAGGTGAGCTCAGCCTGTGGAAGCGTAGAAGTAGGGACAAGGGAAGGGGGAGGGAAATGGAAGCAGAAATGCCCTTTGTGGGGCAAGCCCGTGGCTCAGCAGCCACTGAACACTGGGATGTTCACACGTAGCTGTGCTGGAAGTGAGTTTCCAAAGCAAACACTGGAATGGCAATTCCTGCCCAAGCTGAAATCTGGAACCACATTGGGTGTGTTCCTACCAGGGGCTTCTTGTAATAGCGCTGTGCTGACTGCAGCACCAGTGAGGTGTCCCCAGAGATAGCTGCCACACACTTGTCAGTCTTTTACTTTTTCATGGCTAAAAATACTCCCTGTGCTTCCTAGAAGCGATCTCTTATCAACCCTGTGGTTTGTGCCCCATGCACTCCCATCCTCCACACCAGTGTGCAGCCAGCAGACATCAAACTGGCTTTTACTCCCTCCCCAGTCCTGTGAACTGCTGGGAGGGAGGACAAACCTCAGGGTGATGTCTGTGTTAAAACAATACTGACTTATTTCCTTTCAGCATCAGTGCCCTCTCCTGGATGGATTGCTTGGAATGATCTGTACCTTTATGGGAGAGGTCTCTGAGGCACTTGGTTATATTTTATTGATTCACTCACATAAAAAGACTTTTTGATACCAATAATCAACAAAATGGAGCTGTCCTACGTATATAATATAATGAATAAAAAGTGTATGTAGTAAATGTCATTACAGCTCTCTGGGAATGCTGAACTGTTGCTGTGGGAATGTTGCTATTCCAGAATCAACACTGTTCGTGCAAGAGCTGATCCTTTAATTGCTTGGAAAGTGAATGGAAATCTTTGAAGTTTTTTAATTTGAAAACTTAAATCCCTTGGAAAGTTTTACTGAAATTTCAAACAGTCAAAGGCAGCAGGCTCACATCAGTGCAAAAATCTTGTATTTAAATTATATTTGGCATTAAATTACTCAAAAGGATTCTGCATTTTGCAGAAGTCCTTGTGCTAACTGTTGTGCGTTTTCTGATTTTTTTTTTTCTTCTCATTTTATGAAAGACTCTGAGTTATAAATTAAGATTTTCAGAAGGCTGCTGCAGGTGCAGACAGAACTGACTATACCAAAAATGCAAAGAATTCAAGTGTGTAATACATCTTCATTTACTTTGATATGGGGGATAAATATTACAACAATGGAAAAAAATCACTTCAAGATAAAATTTGTGTGTGCACAAAAGTTTGTCTTAATTGTAATACCCTGTGAAAGAAGAGCATGGACTCCATGAAAATCAATTACTTAAGTAAACAGGCAAATATTTTCATTTGTCCAGCCCCATTGTTAGCTCAAGTGTCCTTAACACGAAGGAAGTAAATGTGTTTCATACTTGTGCAGTCTGCCTGTGCCAGAGCCTCCTGATTGCCTGGCACACAGAATGCCAGTGTGCTGGTGGAGCTCCACTCTGTGACTCAGCATTCTGGAACATTACAAATGTGGTATTGAACACATGCAAATCCCTGCTTTTCTGGGCACGTCCGGAAGGGCGGCAGGGAAAACCTGCCCCTGTTACGGGAGATGGTGGGGCTTGTCCCAGCCCCTGCTGGGAAGGGGGTGGTGTTTGTGTGCTCACAAATGCAGGGACATCTAAAAGACAGCAAAGCATATAATTAAGGAAATTTTACTGGGGAAGGAAAGCACTCAAAGGTGAGAGAGGAGCAAAGGAAGCAGGAGCAGGAGTTGTAAGAGATGGTGAGATGAGGTCAGGTGTGAAAACAGGAGATGCTGAACCATGGCTGTGCAGTCATGGAAAACCTTGGGGATTGAACAGTGAACACTGTCCACCTGAGTTTCTGTAACTCAGAAAACCTGCATTCACACAGGGCACAGTGAAAACTTTTTCGTTTTTCTCCTTTCCTCTCTAAATTTATGGAGAAAGAGGAAGTGAAATGAAACATGTGTAAGCGAGGTCACTTTGGACTATGTGTTTTAGTTTTTTAAATCCATAGAATCCCAGAATGGATTGAGTTGGATGGGACCTTAAAGCCCATCCCACCCCACTGCCATGGGCAGGGACACCTTGCACTGGAGTTAATTGTGAGCTTTTGAAATTTGTAACCTGTACTAGATTTTTAAAGGAATGCAGATGTTGCTCCTCTCAGTGTTGCAACGTTTAAATGATTTATTTACCATCGTCTGTTTTTCAGAAGTACTTGAGGAGCTTGTACAGATTTTTATCAAGACTTAAGGTGAACATAAGTCACTTGAGAAAATGCAGCTTAGTCATCTAAACTGGCAAGGGCTGGATTTGTAAAGGCTTTCAGAGTCAATACATTTATCATGGTGTTTTCAGGGGGCTTCTTCAGAACTCCCTCTGAAAATCTAATTTAAAAAAATACTTCTGGAATATGGACATTTAGGCCTTTTGATCTCCTTAGAAACTGGACCCTAAGTGGAAAATTGCCCTAATTTCCGCTTGCACTTAATTTGCATGAAAAACATTTATTTTGGTGTAAGAAGAGATCTAGGCTTTCGAGCTTCTTGTGTGTGTCTGTGTATCTTTTTTTTTTTTTTAACTAAGAGGGAGATTGTTTATTTCAGTAGTGGCACATTTCCTCCAAGTGTGTGACTATGGCCAGATATCAATAATTGTGTATAACTGTAATCCTCAGTGTGTTGTTTTGGGCAAGGCACAGGGAAAGAAGATACTGCTTTTCTGTTTTGCCAGGCCTCTGTGTTCTCACATGCCTTTCAGAGGATCCCAGTCTTAAACCAGACTTAATTTTCCTGGCAGTACGACAGCTGGAATGATGAGAGTTGCTGCTTAAGTCAATAAAAAGCAATTTTTGTCATGGCATTAGTAAAACAGTTATCAACTTGTAATAGAAATAGTGATGATCTCTGTGCTGCTCAGAAGAGAGGTAACTGGTAAGTGGTGGCTTGGCCTTGCTTTGATGGTAGGCATATGAATTTAGGCATATGAGTTTAGGCATAGGGGAGATGCAAGCAAATTACTTTACAGAGTGCTCGTTGTCAGGGAGTATCGTGTAGTATCCCCCTTTTCCAGCCAGAGCTGTGGGACACCAGAATTGCTCATGAATTTCGCCTGTCAGCTGAGAACTAAACCCAGCATGCCCATGTCCCATCCTTGTCACTTAATTATAACTCCTCTTCACTGCTAAATGCTCAGTGATCTCTGATTTGTGGTCTCCAGTGAGGACAAGCTCTTTCTTGACAGCTCAGAAAAAGGAGGAGGGTGGTGTGTTTGTACTTTGGGCTGTTTCTTTTAATTACAAGGTTGGATATGACAAAGGAAATGCTTCAGTCTGTATGAAGAAACTGAGGCCAGTTGTGAAACCAACTTCATCAGTCTGACATCTGATAATATAATAGGGAGATAATGAAGCAGCTTTGAGCATTTTCAGACAGCAAACTGAAAATAGGGGGCAGCGAGAGCTGGTGGTTTCTGGAGAGTCACAGCTTGTACAAGTTCTTGGGGCAGGGTGAACAACAGAGCTGGGGTGACTTCACATAGTTGTGCTCCCAGCCCTTCCCAGATACCCACGAAAATCCCATTTTACCGTGCTGTGAGGAAAACTCTGGACTTTTTTTTGCCCTGTGGCAGAGGCAGAAATTTATTCAGGGAGAAATCACATCCTCCTTCCTGTTCATCCATCTTGAAGCTGCAGTGCAGAAGGTGATGGATGCCATGCAGTCATTGGGATGTCTTCATGTCAGCCCATGGAAGGCTGTTAAATAGCTGTTGTTCCTTAGGAACTTTGGGTTCCCACAGCTGAACCCTCTCTGCTGGGTCTGATGCTTTCAAGGTGAGCAACGTCCTGCTGGGAGTATCGGGAAGAGTCTGAATTCCCCTCTTCCTGGGGTTGCTGAACCATTTGCTGTGCCATGACGGTTTCAGTGCACCACAGTTGGCATTGCCACAGTTTCCCCCTGCCTGCTCGCTTGGTCTTGGATCCAGGTAACTCCTGTGGCTGCCAGGGGAAAATTCCAGAGCCAGGCAGACAGTCCTGGCCGGAGCCTCCAGCAGCTGGCATCGTGTGGGGGTGATTAGAGCCAGATAAAGCTGATAAACTCAGTGTCTGGGTCAGGCAGTGGCTGCAGTGAAGTCACCCCTGTATCACTGTGGGCATTGCCTGCTGGAGCCTTTGCCATGGGCATGTGGCTGTGCCTTCCCACACCTCAGGCTTCTGCAGGAGTTGTGTTGGTATCACTGGAGGTGCTTTTTAGTAAGTCTTGACTCAAGTGCCACTTAAGTACTCACAAATCACTTTTGCTGTCTTTAGAAGATTAGTTTTGGCTTTCTTTTTTTTGAGAAAATGATATGTAACCTATAAGATACTAACCTTTTTCTTTATTTGTATGAGAGGGATCCAGTTTGGCTCAGGTCTCTGGGTGTGAGCTGTAGACACAAAATAAGGAGGCTTGGCTGAAACAACCAGATCTTAAAAAAAAAAAAAAAAAGGAAGTATCCAGATGAAAAAATAGTAAGAAGGCACCAGGTAGGGCCTGAATAAGCAAGTCCCATAGCCAGGGTATTGTCTGTGATTTTCAATAAATTTCAGTGAATTTCCTGATGGTGGCCTTCTCCCTGGTTGTTTTGGTCCCAGTGACTGATAGGCTGTGTTTATTTTAATATACATCACAAGGTTGGTGAGTGGTTAGGAAAAGATAGAAAATATGCAATTGTGTGAGACCTGATCCTGGCTTTAATACCTCACATTTCCTTCCAGTCTCTGTGTCCCTGTAAAGCCACTGTTGGCTGCCCTGCAGTCTGCACTGGTGATTCTTAGTGGTATCCAGCAGGTTGGTCAGACTTTGGGCTACACAGATAAAGCAACAGTAGAGCTAAGTTGGTGACCTCTTTTTATTAAGGCTTTTACTTCTTCTTGCTTAATTTCACATCTTTTCCTATTTCCCTGGTTTGTTGGGGACACACCTGCTCCTAGGCAGGCAGCTCCTGCTGTGTGTTTGGGCTTTGCAGGAAACAGGAACCTTCAGAAAGTGCATGAAATGTGCTGGTGACTGTTTTAACAGCTTGCTTTGCACCTTCCTTACATTGTCTTGAGGGTGCTTTTACACTGAATATTGATGTGAACTAGAAGGCACAGCACTAACTCTATCCTTTACGTGTGCAGTGTGCATTTATCTGCTCCAGAACACAGACTTTGAAGTAATTCCTGCCATTCTTTTTAGCAGGAGAAGGCAATTACCAAGACAAGTTGTAAAATAGCCCGTTTTCATTTTCCCCTTGCTGTACCCAGTGGTTCCTGCCTGACTAAATGCCTCGGAGCAGGTTCTGTGGTGAGGGGGAGTGTTGTTGGTTGAGATTAGTAGGTGTGGCTGCAGGAAAATCCAGCAGCCCCAGTGCAGGTACCTCTTGGTAAAGCTCCAGGGTGCAGTTCAGCTTTAGGATGCTCTATCCAGTATGAGTTTCCCTTACGTTTTGACTGGGTGATTTCTCTCTCTGTATTTGGACAAAATGAAACCTTATTTTGATAGATGGGTTTTGTTATTTTTTTTTTTTTGTTGTTCTGGAGCTTAATCACTTCTCACTCTCTGACTTCCAGGTGGAACACCAGTACTCACACATATTCACTGTGACAGTAAGGAAAGCCACAAATGTCACCAAAGGAGCCATTGGTGACATGCGTGAGTATTTCTCTTTCTATTTTGCCTTTCTTCCATGAGCCTGTTGCCGTGGGCAGGGGGAGATGGTGACACATTGTGCATTAAATGGTTGTTAGTGGGCTGGTGCTGGGTTTCTGTCTGTCTTGTAAAAGCCAGGGCAGTGTCCCCGTGTCACTGCTCACTCTCACTCAGAGAGCAGATCTGCCACTCCTTCTTTCCATTGATCCAGAAAGGCTGAGTGAGTTGTAAACGATTTGCCTCTAAGCCAGCAACACCTACAGTTAGCTTTTTGCTCAGTCAGAAGTGCTGTGTGAGTGCACTGAAACTGGAAATTGCTGCCGCCTCACAGGGCTGTGGTTTGGTGGAGGAAAGAAAGAGCCCAGAGCTCTGCTGAGTCAGTGCAGAAAGCAGAAAAAATGTAAGGCCATTTAAAAAAACCCACCCAAATGGATCAGCAGACCTTGTGGTAGGGAGATGCATGACACCAGCACTTCTTCCTCTTTCTGGGAGGCTGCTGAGCCTCTGGACTTTGGAGCTGAACAGGAAACCACTAGGAAGAACAACTCTGCTCTGCTCTTAAGGGGGGAAGAGGGAGAGAATATTGGCTGAATCTGCAAAAAGAATATTCCTGCTTCCTTGGGTCTGACTGCCTTGCTGCCAGACCATCTCTCCCTTTTCCCAGTGGTCCCCAAGGCTTGCAGGCTGGGGCAGGGAGGATGAGTGTGAGCTTTGGCTCCTGCTCTGCCATCAAGCTGATTGGACATACAAGTGTTTCCCAATTCCTGGAAACTACTTTTGGATCAAACTACAGCAGCTCTTCTGACCCTATGGCTTTGCTTCAGGGAATTTTCATAACTGAAGTCTGCTGTTGATGCTAAAATTGCAGGAGGGATACTTGAAAGGGGGATATTCAACAGCCACAAGTACGAGGGAAGAGAGGGGAGCCCTGGCAAAGGGGAAAAGAGGGAACTGGGAATCTATCTGTCATCCCCTGTGGGCTGAGGGGAAGGAGCACACAGAGAAGATGCAGTGGTTGTATGTGTGTGTGTATATACACAGATGTATAATTTCATACATATGGTGGTCTTTAGATAAGAAGACCTCAGGAAAAGTGCTGGAAGAGTGGAACAAGGAGCCCATGAGTTTGTGTTTGTGTAAGAAGATGGGTTAAATGGAAAGACACAGGTTCTGCACAGGTTCTTGGACACAGGTGTCTGTCATGAGACAGTGTGGGCAACATGGGAAGGGAATAAAGGGAGGTTGAGTGGGGACCCCATGATATGATGTTAAAGGGAGACAAACGGGTGACGAAAGCCAGGAGATCATGGCAACTTTGTGCATCAGAGCAAGTATGGTCCTGTAGTATAAACTTCAAATATTATCCATCAATATAATTGTATTTTTTTCTAGGAAAAATACTCTTATCTTAGCAAGTCATCAAAATCAAGAAGCTGCTCAGGAAGAATGTTTTATTTTGATAAAACCTGCCAGAGTGATGCTCTAGGGCCACTGAAACCTGCTTGGCTTCTTGTCTGAGGCAGCTGCTAGAACTCGGTAGCCTGAGGCACCCCAAGTCTGGGGCATCTCTGGGTGAGCTTCCAAGGACCCAGGGCTGGTCTTTGGGGTCCTGGCAAATCTCCCAAAGCAAGAAAAACAGATTGTTGCTTCTTTTTTTTATTTTGGGAAAAATAGAAGTGGTTTTATTCCCTGTCGTTGGAACCTGGCATCTACTTGATCGAATGAGTGATTGTGTTAATTACTGTGGGGAGGTGCTTGAAGCTGTGAGTGGGGAAGGGCCTTTACAGTTGATTGTGCCAACCTATATATATATATATGTACACATATATCTTTGGTCTATTTGATTTGCCAAAAGTGAAACTTGTTGAGGGAACTGCTGAACTTTTCCATTGGGTTTTTTATCTCAAGGACAGGAAGGTGGCTGTGACAGACCATGTGTGAGCCCTGGTTGCAGTGGGTGCCTGAGTGTTGCTCTCCCCTCATGGACACTCCCAAGCTGTTGACTCTTCTGGGGGATTGCCCCTAATTTTTTCTGTTGTTGTTGCTCCACGTTATGAACCAGAGATGCTCTGGGAACAAGAGAGTTAATTTTACATTGTGGGATGATGGAGGCCTGGGGGACCATGAGGGATTTTGTATGTTTTGCTGTTCTTTTTTCCATATCAGCCTTTCCAAGACTTTCTAGAACAGCTCTGAGAGATCCGAGCAAATCTAAGTTTATGAAATATGCTGAAGTGCTTTGTGTGATACTTTTCATCCTGAGCACTCTACCTGTGCTCAAGGAGTTTTAGCTGGCAGGTCTGGTGTGTGTGGTGCCCCACTCCATGGGTGGCATGGAGGGCCTGACTCCTCTGGTATGGCCATCCACACCTCTGTCTCCTCGAGCCCAGGCTGGGCAGATAACCAGTATTTCTAGAAACTTTTCCAAGATTTCTTGAGCTCTTCATGAATGGGCAGTGTAAATGGTTGTGTCATTCTCTGGCCATTTTGTCATTCTGTGAATCTGTGTGGGGGGATGATAAATGAGATTTCCTGTAAGAACTCACCACCCAGGATGGTGGGGAGGGGACAAAAGAAGTTTGAGGGCAGACCCTTTCCTTCCCAGCAGTTCATTCAAGTCCCTTCTTATTTCAGGTGTCTGCCCACTTACTGTTGCCTCTATAGAAGTCCTTCCTTTACTGGTGTGACCTGTTTCCGTTTTAGTGTCCCTGTCCAGGTGACTCCCACGCCCTGGGTACCGTCCTGTCAACCATCCAGGTGATGCAGCTGTAGCTTTACAAAGGTTTAAATCCTGGTCTAGAGGCTGCTGCTCTGGTAGGTGTGCTCAGCTCCTTTCCAGGCTGGAAGGTTTGTGAGCTGAGTAAGTGCAGTAGATGTGTGCTGGCTGACCTTGGCTGGCTGCTCTGTCACTCCCTCTGTCTACAGGACGGGGTGAGAACATGACGAAAGGGTCTGCATGAGGACAGGGACATCTCTCACCTCTTACCCACACAGGCAAACAGGCTCAGTCCGAGGAAATGACTGTCATTTATTGCCAGTTAATTGTAGCAGAGTAGGATAGTCAGAAATAAAGCTAAACCCACCTCCTGCTGTACACCTTTCCTTCTTTCCTGCTGCATCCCTGTACCAGCTATCAATGGGATTGGAGTCAGCCACTGGACCCTGTTGAATTGGCAGAAGCACAGTTCAATGAAAAAGAAGACAAAAAAAAAATATTAGGAAGGAATTGTTCCCTGTGAGGATGGTGAGGCCCTGGCACAGGGTGCCCAGGGAAGCTGTGGCTGCTCCTGGATCCCTGGGAGTGTCCCAGGCCAGGTTGGACGGGGCTTGGAGCAACCTGGGCTGGTGGAAGGTGTCCCTGCCTGTGGCAGAGGGTGGAACGAGCTTTACGGTCCCTTTCAACCCAAACCATTCTAGGTTTCTATGCCCCTGCTGCCCAAAACCTGCCACATAAAGCTATTACAAGGAGAAATATCAGAAAATCTGCATGGCTTTGGTGAGGATTTCACTATCTTAATTGCTTAGCTTCCTGCTGATTGCAGACCTTGTAAAATCACTTCTCTGACTGGACCTCTTGAAAAAGACCTTGCCTCTGGCCCAGTGAGTTTTTATATAGGAGATGTGTAGTTTTGAGTCTACTCAGATGCCACCCAAACTTTCCTTACTTCCATGAGCCTTTCCTTACTTCCATGACAGTACAAGAACTTGTAGGAAAAAAGATCAAAGTCCCAAACTGCAGCATTGTGGAAGAGAAATGTTTGCAAACTGGGTCTCCTTTCCATAGCATCTCTCCCCTTCTGCATTTTCAGAGATCTTGGTGGAAAACTGGGTCAGAGGAAGCATTGTAAAATTTGTCTTCTATCTTTAAAGGTCTATTGAAGCGTACTGGCTTTCACAACAAATGGTGGCATCACAAAGAAAACCAGTTGTGTGACTCTGCTCTTAACGATCACTCATCTTGCTTAATCCTGTTTGGGATTTGCAGCTTTTCCTTGCTTCATCTTCTTTTGATGCCGTGGTAATGAACAGTGTCATTCCAGTTATTTTTAGGAAAAAATTCCCTTCTTAAAAATGTTTAAAGTTTGATAGCTCACAGCACTGGTACTCAGCTTCTATCCCAGTTGCTGTCCACCCCGTTGGAATCAAGGATGCATTTCCACTGCAGTTAAGCTGCTCAGATAAACAAGTGCTGGGAGCAGTGCAGTCACCAGAGCTCAATTCTGGTTGCAAAACTTGCCCAAAAAGAGCTGGGAAGAAGCTCCTGAGTGGCTCTTGGCATGGTCAGCCCACGTCACTGCAGCCAGCTGTGGACATCCCCCCAAGTCCAGGAGATGCCCTTCCTCACTGTTTCCTGCATCTCCAAAGGAAACTGGGATGGGAATACACCTTTGCCTGTCTGGCCCTGGCTCTGGGATCTGGGAATGAGGAAGGGATGTCCAGCATGCACTGTTTGTCCCTCACAGCCCAGTGCCCTGCGGCTGTTCCCTGTGAGCCAGAGCTCCTGGGGTTGAAGCTGGCTTGGTTAAACGCCAGTCACAGCAGTCCAGGCAGGTGTGAGCAGGGTTTTAAGCCTGGCCTAGGTGAAAGGGAGGAACTGGAGATTTGCCTGCTTGTATCATGGTTCATGTTATTGAGCAGCTCATGCTTATGAGCAGCTCATTCAGGACTCATGCAGCTGTTCTCTGGGCCACAGCTGGCCAGTCCTGCACCCTGAATCAGCTACAGTGCACTTACCTGTTGGAGTGCCATCAGATAAGGCTCTTCCTGCAAGGCCCTGGAGCAGGTCCTGATTTTTGCAAGGGAAGAACAAGCCCAACTGCTCCCCTTTTCCAACCTAACAGCCTGGGAAAAGTAGGTCAGAGTTGGCCAATCCTCCACATCCTACAAGCTGCATGTGCAGGTCTTCATGTGGCTGAAATATGGATCCATAAAAGATGGATAAAAGAAAAAATCTTAAATGAACAGTGCTGCTAACAACTGCTCAAGATGTCTGCTGCAGATCTCAGTCTAACACTGAGGCAACCAAATGCTAGATTTCAGTTTCCTTGGCACACCCAGTATCCTTTCCCTTTGGGAGGGATAGCCAGTACTGGGAGGGGGAAGTCATGTTGGAAACAGAAAGAGGCTTGTGTTTCCACAGTGAAACTGATCCAGAAAATGCTGCTCTTCCCAGCTACAAAAATACCATTTTGATGAGAAATTCCGTCTGTGAGTGTTTGCCATGGAGTTCCTAAGGGGGAACCTGTTTCTTTGAGAGGATGGTGAAAACTTGTTCCCATCCTAGAGGAAGCTCTCCCACGACTCTGTTATGTGTGACCAGCCCCAGAGCTTCGTGGTGGCTGGGAGCTGCTCCTGTTCTGTGTGCTGTCCTGTCTCCAGGCAGAACTTCCTGGTGGGGCTCCCCTCCAGGACCTGTGGACACCACTGTTCCTCCAGTTTGAGCATTTCACTCCCTCCATTTAGGAGGAGGCTCCCTCTATTTATGCCATTTGTCCCCTGTCATAATTTGACTTTTTCTTGCTTTCGATTCTTTTCCCTCTCATCCCCTTTCCCAGGAGTGCTTTGAAGTTGTGTTAGGGTTGGGCTAATGCCTGATCCAAGGGAGAATTGGGAAGAACATCAGTCACAGTGAGATGTAAAGGAAAAATATGAATGGGGTAAGAATGTGACACTTCCCACTGAGCCTCTCCTCGGCTGCCTTCAGTGAGACCCCCTGAACTGGATGTGCCTTTGGGGTAATCAGCTATCACTGAGTTTCTCTTACAGAAAATTCACTGCTTTTCCTTGAATCCACATAGGTCTTCTCATCCACAGCTCCTTGGGTAAGGAGTTCTGCAGGTTGCTGCCTGAAGGAGACTTTTAATTAGTTTTGAAAATATTTTTTTTAAAAGCATGAGCTGTAGAATCTGAACTGGGGTCAGTTTGAGGCCCTTCACGACAAGAAAGATACTAAGAGGCTGGAGCCAGGGAAGGGAATGGAGCTGGGAAGGGTTTGGANGGAGGTGTTCAAAAACCATGTGCATGTGGTACCTGGGGACAGGGTTTAGTGGTGAACACAGTGGTGGTGCTGGGCTGATGATTTAGCTCAATGATCTTGGGAGATCTTTTCCAACCTTACCGTTCTGTGATTCATCATCTGGGTACTGCCTTGCATTTTGTAGGATTCCAACTGTCCCACAGATCCATCTGTACCAAAGAAAAGCTCTTACAACTCAAGAGTGTTCATTTCTGTATTTCTGACTGCATGTGTTCTGAAAGGGAGGGAGAAAATGATCAGCCTTTCTCATATTTGCCACCACAGGAAGGAACGCTTTTATGGAGGATGGTTTTTAGTGACAGGCTTTATCAAAGCTTCCAGCCAAGACTGTTACAGGGCAGTTGAAATCCAGGGAATGTGTGCTCAATGCTGGGTTTTTAAAGCATTCCTGACAGTTGTCTGAATTAAAAAGTCGAGGGAAGAGACTCTTCTCCCTTGCAGGCCCTGAGGCTGCACTTCAGCAATATGGGAAATCAAGCTCTGGGGCTGCTGGGAGAGTCCCAAAACCTCTAAAGCCTCCTGATACCAAACACAGACCCAGTGTAAACTTGTTCTGCAGATTCAGAAAACGCTGCCAGTGTAAATTTGTATTAGCAGAGTTTATGCCAGAGTGGGAATAATCTGTACTCCATCAGATAACATAAACGTGGACTAAAAATCATATTGTGGGTTTGGAGTAATTCAGCAGGAATGTGATGATATGCCTGTACTTTCTGCAGACCAAATTACCCTGTCTAGGTCTGGCATTTCCATGGACCTGCAGTCAGAGCTGAGCCAGGCCTCCTTCTCTCCTTCTCATGTCTTTGGTGGTGGAGGGTCATGGTTTGACACTGGCCAAACGCCAGGCACCTACAAGAGTCACTCACTCATCCTCCCCTGCCACACCTGGGCAGAGGAGAGAAAAATTTAATGAAGGTTTCATGAGTTGAGATAAGGTCTGGGAGAAAACACTCCAAGGGCAAAACAGGCTCAGCTTAGAGATACAAAGTGAATTTATTACTGACAACATCAGAGGAGGATAATGAGAAGTAAAAGAAGCTGTTAAAACACCTTTTCTTCACTTACCCCCTCCCTCCTTCCCACCAACAGTGCAGGGGAAAGGACTTGGGGTGCTTGGTCAGTTCTTCACCCGAGGTTTTCTTCTGCTGCTCGGGGACAGGAGTCCTTCCCCTGCTGCACGGTGGGGTCCCTCCCACGGGAGACAGGTCTCTGGGAACTTCTCCAGCCTGGGTCCACTCTCACCAGCAGCAGTCCTGCCAAAACTGCTGCAACGTGAATTCCCCCGAGGGACACACAGTCCTCCCAAAACTGCTGCGGCGTGGGTCACTCTTCCACGGGGTGCAGTCCTCCAAGGACAGGCTGCTCCAGCCGGGAACAGGGCCCCCTCT